>OOIL02005599.1:876192-886826 GCA_900332095.2 Cuscuta campestris
TAATAATAATAATAATAATAATAATAATAATAATAATAATAATAATAATAATAATAATAATAATAATAATAATAATAATAATAATAATAATAATAATAATAATAATAATAATAATAATAATAATAATAATAATAATAATAATAATAATAATAATAATAATAATAATAATAATAATAATAATAATAATAATAAGAACAACAACAAGAATAACAAGGATAATAGTATTAAATGAAAAGATACCTATTTTTTAAGTCGCTGTTGGAAGAAAACTGGAAGAAATAAGAAGAAACTGAAAGAAGTTGGAAAAAATTGGAAAAAGTTAAAAAAAAATGGAAAAGCCAGAAGAAATTGAAAAGAATTGGAAAATGTTGGATGTTAAGAGTTAGACCCGAAACGAATAGAGCCTTGATATTATAAGCTCAAATCGGGCTAACTTGTAGCTATAAAACCCGAGCTTGGCACACAAGTTTGCGGGTAACTATTTGTTACTAGATACACAAATTTATTCTCTGAAAATCCATGCCCAAACCCGCTATTTTGCGGGCGAGTCACGCACGACGACTTGTGATCTCGGAATAATGTTGACCAGAAAATCAAACTTAAATACAGAGTATTAAATTTATTTTCATCAACCTCTACACTTAAAGCCCGATCTCTTCAAATTATTCTAATGGAGTATTACTTCTTTTTATTGGAAATCATATCGGATACCAAATACCTTCAAATTTATTTAGAGCTGATTAGATTTTAATAAAACTAGATTCGGTCCAATCAGTCAAAAACAACGTGTTCTTAGTTACTCATGTCTCGCAAAAAACCACATTTGACTTGACCTAGAGATTAGAAATGTACAATTATGGAAATGAGAAAAATAATACGAAGTACTTCATAGCAGACATAAAAAAATTTCCACAAATAGAACGTGGAAGATTTTTTGGGACGCTAGGGGTATTTCAATATTTCAAAATTTGCACAACCACAACTGATGAGTTTAGTTGGTTTGAACAGTTAGATGTCTTGGTTGATTTACTGACTAGATGTGTTACTTGATTGTTAAAAAAATACGTGTATTTGATAAAAATTAACTAGTAGCAACTTGCAACTAGTTATAAGTTACAACTTGCAACTTATAACTATAATTTAATTTTTTAAAAATACAAATGATACTAATACGGATTGTGTGTTGTGAAAAAAAAATCAATTGAATGTTTTGGAATATATCTGACATAATATGTGAAGAAATGAGCGCATCTCTTATTTTTTATTTTATAGAGGTTTTGATTTCATTTTAAGTATGTAACTTTTATTTTTTAATCTAATTACACTAATCAAATAAATTAAGTTGATTATATTTAATCAAACATAATAAATTTTTATGTACAGAAGAAAGGAGTATTATTTCATTTTTGAACATTAATAACTCTATTATAATGTAGTATTTGTTCATACATTTTTATATGCGAGAGTCACTATCATACAGCTGAACTATAAGGTTTTTGGCAGTGTATTGAATGAGTAGTTCAAGACTAAAAGGACTATTCCTCATATCAAATTGCACTCTGTTCTTTCAAAATAAATTTTGTTTATATGCATATTTTCATTAATCATTCAGAAAAATAAAATATTTCTCACAATTTATTTTATAAAACCTTTGAAGTAGTTTTATATACATAATGGGAATTAAACTGCATATATGATACTCCAAAAAAGTACGTAGTATCTTTTTTTAGGACAACCAAAAAAGGAAAACATGCAATATAAAATGGAACGGAGGGAGTACCAATCATGCTAATGTACAATGCCAAAAAAAATATTGTAAATTATCCATATACAGTTTACATTATGACAGCGTAAATTCTTATTTTTAAAAAAAAACATGGAGCTTCGATTTTGGTATTTTCTTTATGTTTTACATCTATTTAGAGTAATGTTTTTAACAAAAATTAATGTGAAAGAATTTGGTTTGAATTGTTAAAAAATTACTTGATAAAAACCTTGTTAATTAAATAAATAAATAAATTAGAATATCGATCATCAACGTGTAATACCAAATTTAAAAAGTAAAATTTTAGTGTTTACGTTTTTAAGATCCAATACAGTTATTAGGTCAATTCGATGCAATGAGTCTAGACCTAAATTATTCTAGATTTGAACTGGACGAGACCAAAATAAAAAAATATAAATTATTTGGACCCCAACAAAAACTTGAACAGTCATAAAAGGAGTAGCTTCATTCTACATATCTTTATTGATCAGTTAAAAAATTAAGATAATCTTGCATTCTTGCCACTAGAGTTTAAACATATCACTTGCAATTTAAAAGAAATGCGGTAATACAGCTTGAGCACAAAATATTTGGCTAGAAAATGTTCTTTGGTAAGTTTTTAAAAGTAAACTGTGTCGATGTATATTTAGAAACAATGTTTAATTTTAACGTTACACTAAGGCTCACCCTTAGAGAATTCTTGTTTCCCTGGTGGTGGATAACCTGACGGCTGACGCAATGAGTTAAAGGGAAGGTCCCGTAGTCCGTGGTGCATGTTTTTTGCTGACGATATTTGACACATACGAGGGACTAAATGACAATTTAGAAGTTTGGAGTCTTTCACTAAAATCCAAAATATTTAAGCCGGGTAAGATCGATACTGAATAATTAGAATGTGTTTGAAGTGGTTAGAATACGAAACTATGAGCGGAGGTAAGGATTAAGTCTCACCCAATGGTGCCAATGGTAGACAAGTTTTGCTATCTTGACTCGGTTATTCAAGTGGATGGAAAGTTAGACGCGAATATTACCCGTCGTCTTGTAGTAGCTTGAGCTAAGTGGAGATTAGCTTCAAGAGTGTTGTACGATAAGAAGATTTCGAATAATATAAAAACTAAGATCTATCTGTGCGTCAGACCAGCTATCTGCAGAACGCTTAACCGTTAAAAAAACTCATGTTCTCAAGCTACACGCAACCAAGATGCGGCTGCGACATCAGATGAGCAACAAGACAAGGATGAATAGGATTCAGAACAAGTTAACGAAGGAAAGCCTTGTGCTTACCACACTATATATGCCACTCTAATCTTTTTTTTATTAGAAATCTTTTTTTTATATTAATACTACATGAGCTTGGCATCTTTTGGAAACAACTTGCGCACTCTCCACAAGTCTTACAATTGTAAAATTCATTATGGTATGTTTGGAAACATGGATTTTGATTTCAAATCCGGATTTAGCCAAATTCCATGTTAGGAAAACTTAAAAATTTTGAATTTGGATTTGAATCAAATTCTTATCATTCATAACAAAGTTTAATTTGAAATCCATGCACCTCCCCTTGTCATTTGAAATTCAAGATTTCAAATTTTGGAATTAAAATGCATGAATTGAAATGAAATGCTAGTTGCCAAACACTACCTTAGATTATTGTTCACTAACTTTAACCCTTTGAAAATCAATTGAAAAAAAGGTACTTCCTCCGTCCAAAAATAAACTTTACATTGCGCGTTACGATGTTTGACTGAAGTTATTTTCAAATCATTTTATATAAAAAATGGTGTAAAATTGAAAAAAAAAATTATATATTGAAAAACTATATCAAAAGATCTACAAAACTAGAGGTGACATAACTATATTATTTTATCAAATGGGTGACGAAAATAGGCCAACAAAGTGAATAAAGTTTGACCTTGTGAATAGTGAACGTAAAATTTATTTGTGGACGGAGGGAGTATATATTAAGCCAACTTGAACTGTCTTAAAAGACAACCCAAATGATATCATAACGCAACATGTCAACTTTTATATGAGCATTATGTCAACTATTAAAAGACAATCCAACTGACATTCATATCAGCTTTATTC
Organism: Cuscuta campestris; assembly: GCA_900332095.2. NCBI lineage: Eukaryota > Viridiplantae > Streptophyta > Magnoliopsida > Solanales > Convolvulaceae > Cuscuta > Cuscuta campestris. The sequence goes on from OOIL02005599.1 coordinate 880,046, forward strand.
TATACTAAAAAAAACATCATAAAAAAAACCAAATTGCTGAGATTAGAAGTCATGATCTTGATTTATTTTAGGATAAAAAGACTCAAATCCGAAGAAAACTATATGTTCCCTACTAAATATTTTATCTAATTTCAATTTTTTTTCAGTCCTCTTTGATCAGCGTCTGGACAATAACTGATAAAAAATTTATGATACATTACTTAATGAAAAAAATAAAAAAAATGCAAAGCATTATTCTTGTAGAAATAAATAGTAAGGAAAATACATTTATTTAGTACAAGTAATCAAGAAATCACAACCAAACAAATACTTCCTCCGGCCTCAAGAACCGTTGTTAATTTGATTTTTTATTTAAACAATAACACTTTTTATGAAAATTAAACATAATCTAAATAATTATATATCAAAACTATATCATAAAATAAACCCAATTATATTGAATTTATATTTATAATTATATATACAATCCATAAAGCAACTTAATTGAACATAATTGAGGCACACCAACTAAGCCACCCTGACAATAACTCTTAACATTATTTCACAAGTGAGTCATTTTAAGCCTTACTAAACAGGCTTTTTGCAATATTAAAATCTTTAATGATTTGGTACACACATAAGTAGCACACAGAAGGGATATGCCTTTCAAAAGCAGTTAGGCTTTCACAAAATCCTTAAAAAACACGATTACGAATAATTATGCCAGAAACGTTGGAATAAATAAAAAAAGACATGAAAAAGGAAAAATTTGAAGTTGGTCCATAACATTTGGGGGGAGGGAGGGAGGAGGGGAGTTCTACCTGAAAACCACCCCCAGACATTGTTTTTTTTTATAAATACTTTATTTTGCTCCGCCAGAAATTTCCTTGACGGCACATATCTGCTCTTCACCCATAGAGGCCATGACAGAAACAACAAGATCCTTCCCATCGGCAAATCCATCCTTCAACTACATAGCATAGCAAAACAATATAGGTGTGACTAGAAAAACCAAATCAAGTTTGAAGGCAAATATACAAAACCCATATTTTAAAAGGTTCTTGTGCCGTAAAAATATATAAATTTTTGCTAGCCCAGTCAAAGTAGGCTAAAGAAATCAGCTAGGAAGAACACAAGAAGCATATATCCTATAGATTTCATTGTCAAGATTTTAAAAGCCAACAAAAGAAAAATCATATATCATATAGTCTTTTTATGAGTCATTAGAACTGAACTATGAAAGTGGCCATTTTTTAAAGAAAAAAAATCACTTAAGCATAACATAAGGATTATGCTTCAACTATGTGGGTTAAGCTAACAGCATCATCTAGTGGAGGAGGGCTTAGAGTGTGAGGCCAAATGGGTTTAAAAGATGTGTTGAACAAATATGAATACCCTATAGAAATGTACCAAACAGTTACCTGTGCAAGTATAGTCTCATCTGTTGGAAGCTTGAGGTCATCCTTGGTGCTTCCATTCTCAGTGAGTAGACTCACCTGCATGGATGATGGTTATTTTAAATACAATATTGTCTAAAAGAAGAAATTAATATAGAAAATGAAAGGCAGACATACATATCCATCCTCTGATATATCAATGAGCTGGTAATCTGTACGAGTAACATGGGGCACCTGTAATGGTGAAATTATTTCAAATTAAATCAAATGATTAAAATGCCAACAATACTTAATCTTAAATGGCACACCATGCAGAATATACTACATAAAAATTGTAGAATAGACTGACTTGAAACTGAACATCATGGCTTCAAAAATAAGATAATGGGATAAGTTGTTGAGAATTGAAGTACAGTGTATACAGAGATTAAATATCAGTTCGAATGAAGGTAATGGTGTGGTTGGTTTGTAGGACATCTTTATATCTTTGAATATACTATGTTGTCCTTTGCATATGTTCTCACCTTGCTTTTTAGAGATTTCCAAACTTAATCTTCGCATTTCTCTAGAGAAAAACATTAATATGGACCAAATGATTTATCCCCCATGTCTTCTCTTTAAATAAGGTCATTCCTTTGCAGTTCATCACCAGATTACATAACCCCTCTTGTACAAAAGAATTTTGTTTAATATTATTTCTTACTTTGGAGGGGACAGTTGAGTATTTGACATCATATAAATCTTGAAAGAAATTTATACCTAATAATGGAGGACATAACCTTTCCAATTACCATTTATTTGTTTAAAAGACTTAAATATACCAATAAAGAGAAAAAGCCCTCTGAAACCATCCAAGTCCCAACAGTCACAATCCCAAACTCAACAGGCTTAAAATTTTAATAGGAGAATTGGAGAAAGGAGCATACATCACAGTTATGTGAAGAAGGAACAATATCTTCAAGCTTCTTGCCATTGAAGATGTCAATTGCAACAAAGTGGCACTTGGCATGACCGTGCTTGCCAGTCTTGGATGTTGACACTTCCACAACCTATGACACAAGCACACCAAGTCAACTCGTAACAGAAATTTGAGAAATGCAGTTTAGATAGGTAAAGTCATATGAATGATGATGCCATGATAATATCAAAAACAATAGTCAAAGAGATAAACTTTGACCATAGATTGTTTGTTACAAATGAAGGGAAACCACCCCTTGCTTTCACCCACAAGAAATGATACTTTGTAGCCTTGCAGGTGCCAGTGAAGGCATTTTCCTTTACGCTTCATGTTTTTTTTGTAAAAAGACTTTCATTAAACTCAAAAAAAAACATCCAATAGAATATCACAGCTGATTCTGCTACTCCTTGAGATTCAATGACGCAAAGAGATCCAATCAGATCATATTCTAAATTTCTAATCAACCAAAAATTAAAGGCAAAATTTAAAACCTAGGGTTATACTGACATCTTTTTATGGCGGATCTAAAGCAAAACATTAAAAAAACTAGAAGATAAAAACATGAAACAAAGGCTGAAAAAGGCAGCTCCATTCCAAGTACCAATACTACGGACGGATTAAAATTCTAAAAGGACCAATGATATCATTTAAAGTACCGCACAATCATGAAGAAGACTCGATGGCATCTATCTATAGTCTAGGCCACAAATTAAAAAAATCGGCAAACGCAATCATCAGATCCATTATTGAGAGGTACACAGAGGCATGAATACTGAGATTGGAAGACCTTGCAGGGACGGGTTTTGATGAGAACATGCCCACCCTTGCGGATGGTTCCGGCCTGCTGGGGATATGTCTTGGAAGCTCCGGCGTCGGCCTTGGACTCGAACTGATGCTCCTCGTCCGACATCCTTTCCGATGACTTGAAATCGGCGATCTGTTGTACAGAAAAGAGCGAGAGATAATGGGGAGGACGATGGAGGCGATGGGGAACCTGAACACGCCAAACCTTATATATGTGTCGTTAGGGTTTGATTCCAATGGATTTTGGCCGTTGGATATTTTATGAATTTAGGGTTAGATATATATACACGCGTGCCTGATTTGACAAATTACCATAAATCACTGGTTCCTCCATATTTGTAAGTAAAATTCATCCCCTCTGTTTCAAAAAAAAAAATATTCATCCTCTCAATTTAAATTATTTATTATTTTGATATGCATTATTTGATTAAAAATCTTTTGAGATAATTTATTTTAAAAATGAAGAATGTCATGACTATATTATTTTATTAGACCATTAACGAAAATTTTAAAAACAACTTAATACGGAGTAAAACTTAACCAATTCATTCACGAGACACCGTCCACTCTATGCAAAATCGTTTTGGTTTTTATATATAGTATTGCTCGATATGACACATTTTTTAAAAAAGAAAACAATTTTTTTCTTGTATAAATTTTTTTCATTTACTTTTTTTAATAGCAAATCGAAACACAAATAAAGATAAGCTTGTTTAATTTATAAGAAAAGATATAAGCAATATATAATTTATACTAAAAATGTGTTTTGTTCAATAATAATAATAATAATACTCTGTAAAATACAATTCTTTCAATTCGGAGGTGCTAGGGCAAAAATATAAGTGAGACATAAAAATATATTATTGTTCAAGATTACTAACAAAATAAATATTGTGATAGAAAGATTAAATGAAGATATAATACGGAGTATAATCACTAAGTACGAGTAAGTATGTGGAGATGTGCTACATGAGATTATCCTCTATATTATTATAAAAACATAGAGTATAAAATAAAACACTCTTTACCGAGTAATAATAGAACTACCATTGTTTTGCTTCGTGTCTATGACAGTGACCACGATAAGGTTATATATTATGGCGGGCTTGACATAGTGCTTAACAAAGTTTGATGGGGTGTAAAGATGTATGATATGAACTGATGAAAAATGTGTGTGATGAGAAGTGATGATGAGTGAATGTATGCTAAATTTTAATTAATTTTAGAGTAAATTCAATAATTGGTCCTTTATAACAGGGGGATTTACATATTTAGTCATTTATTATCAAATATTACCCATGTAGTCCTTTTTTTAAGAGTACTTTTCCACAAATGGTCCTTTTTTGATCTTCTACCGTGTTAGTGTTAATTTAAAGGCTAAAAGTATAATTTGACATCAACATTATGTCTAGTGACGTGTTCTTATATTGGTTAAGCGGATAACACAAAAATAATGACTATGATTATGGGCTAGGATTCTGACGAAAGATCACATTTATAGACTATTGTTGTCATAAAAAGCGACTGTAATTCACAAACGACGCAAACGGAATAGCCTTTGGAATCGTGTATGACAAAAAAGATATGTTATCATTGTGAAATTACACTTTTAACCCTCAAATTAACACCAACATGATAGAAGATCAAAAAAAGGACTATTTGTGGAAAGGTACCCACACATAAAAGAAGGACCACTAGAAGACTAATTAGGGAAACTTCCTGTTATAAAGGATCAAATATAGAATTTACTCTTAATTTTAAATAAAAGATTAAAAAGAGAAAGAAAAAAAGGTAAGCCTTCCATGTCAAGCCTCGGTCACGCTTGTAGTGTCGCTGGGGTCACGCCATAACGGGGGCGTGACGTCTCGGTCAAGCCCCATACTCCCATAACAACACATTGTCCAACACTCGCCAAGCCTCCCCTGCGGCTGTGTTACAGCTTCACTCCCGCCAGCTTGGCCTTCAACCTCACCAATCGTCGTCTCCCAAAAACCATTCAATGAGACTGCAAATCCTCGCCCAGTTCATGGGAAGGTGGAAATCCGCTCCTCCTCCACCTGCTGCTGCCGCTCTCTCTCTCACAGCTATATCCCCAAAACCAAAACTAATCGGCCACAATCCCATTCACCCAGTGAGCTCAGATTTGCGCCCCATCTCTCGAATCTTCAACTCCAAGCCCTTCTCCGCCGCTCCATGGCCGTATCCTCTCTACATCGACGATTTCGAGTGCAACCCTGTGGAGTCTGCCCGGATTCATAAGCCCAAAGAGGACGAAGAGCCTGGAAAAATCCAAATCAAAGCTTATTTTCTCTCTACCAGGTGCGTTTCCTTCTTTCTCAATCGCCTTCACTTACTGCTTTTCAGTTTTTTAGGGTTGAGGTATCCCCTTGTTGACAGAAGATCATTGCTTTCATACAATTTTTTTTTTGTGTGGTCATATTTCTGCTTGTTGTCAACAAATGTTCCCCTTGTGTATATACTATGTTGGGATTTACCATGAATTGTCTATATCCAACATGTTCAAATGAGCATCCTTCGTGAGCGTATTTAACTGTCTATCACATTCAACCTAGCATTTTTTTTTTGAAGAAAAATGGACATTCTTTAAGGTAATATTGAGCAATCAGCAAAAAAATTACAAAAATATGGTTAGATGTATGGCATAATTATCTGTATGTTTCAGTTTGGAGTATGTGTATGTTTGATTTGAGCTTGTCCAAACTATCATACTTGAATTATCTCAATCCACACTCAGTGGTAATATAGTATGGTAATTGTGGGACGAGGTGTACTTTGCATTTGATTCGGTGATAAACTCCAAATATGCCATGACAGTCTTGTTTAAATGCCATTGTTATTAGTTAGCATTTCACACGTAACTTCATCATTTTAGAAAGTAGTATGGAGTTATTCGTTATAATACCTTTATTGTGTTACCGTATCAGTTCATTTGCGGTCCTTAAAGCTTTTCGTGGGATTCACTCCATTGCTCACGATATCTTTCACTGCTCTTTTTTCCCCTTCTATGTTTTTCTTTTTGTTTTCTCAGATTCATAATTTTGACACAGTATTGACTTGAAGAGCTTGCAAGCTGAGCACTCGGGTAATGTCATTCCTCAGTCCTCACGGTCATCAAACTATGTGGTACTCAGATTCCACAATCATCTATTATCCAGTGTAAGCAGAACTTAAAATGATACGGAGTATTTGAGTTCTCTTTCATAGATTACCGTATGTATTTAAGAATGTGAATAATTGTTGACTCCTGTCTTTTGTTCTGCTCCCGTGTGTTATTCGGCCAGTGTTTTTGTAACATACACTAAGTTTTTTCTTTTGCATTTGCAATCATACAATTTAATGTTATTCCTTGGTTGAATTAATTGACAATTTTCGTCCAATAAAAATCGTACTCATAAATCATAGCCAGGTTTTCATGTAATGTGCCACAAAGAAGTTACAAACAAATAGAACTAGATATGTTTAGTTGAACCAAAGACAAAATGTTAGCTTATAAGTAGGATTCCATCACTCTTAGAAGCTATACCTGCCAATATAAAAATCTGTTAGCTTGACCAAACATGATTCATCTTTTGGGGGGGGGGGGGGGTAATTTTTTTCAATTTTTGGGACGAAATTTCTATTA
>OOIL02005599.1:890380-921752 GCA_900332095.2 Cuscuta campestris
CCCCCCCCCCCCCCCCGGTTAAATTCCACAAAAAGTGGGCGAGTATAGGCCGACCTTATCCCTGAAAAAGTCAGAGTTAAATGAATAATGGAGTGTATTTTTTTTCATTATATTTTTTTCATAGCCTTTATATAATAAACACAAACAAATAAATTTCTTCATCAATCTTTTCCATCCTAATTTAATTTCCATTGCATTTTCCAGCTTCGGAACGGATTCTAAGCTTTTCCCTATATAATTTTTCTTTGTGATCATATATTTGACAGTTTTTGTTTTTGGGTGCAGCATAACATCCATTTTCTGCAGGAAGTTCTTCAAAACAGAAAATCAGATCTATTGGAGTGGTGCATCATAGTGTTACTAACCATTGAGAATATTGTTTCTGCATATGAAATCCTTCACAACACAACTGCTGCTGCTGCCATTTGTTGACTTCATGTAGATTAAGAAAAATGTTGGAAAAGTTGCTAGAATAGTAGAAAGTGAGTGATTAGAATTTAGTACTCTTTCCGTCCTTAAAAGATTGTCACACTTTGACTTTTTTGGTCAAACTGCAACACCCTTTGAGCACAAATTAAATATAGTTTAAAATAATTAAATATTATAAAAAATTAAAATTTCAAAATAAATCTAATTTTACTAAATTTACATTATAACTAAACATATTTTTTTCATAATTTGCGGTTAAAGGGTGTCACAGTTTGACCAAAGAAGTCAAACTGTGGCAATCTATTAAGAACATAGGGAGTATTTTAGAAGGGAGAGAATATTTTGGGTTACACATTTATATTCTTTTCTAAAAGGGGAAAGAAAAATGAAAATGTGAGAATTATTTTTTAGTGAGAAAATATTTGTTGACAACCAAACAAACATTAGAGAAGGCATATTATCTTGTTGTATTATTCCTCGTAATCTTGTCCCAAAGTCTGCCAAATTTTCCAAGACGAGGTCAAGATTCTTTTGACATTTATGTGCATTATTATGACGTGGTGTTTATCTCTTTATTAAATTCTCCATAACCTCCTATCGAACGGAGCATCGTAAAGCTTTCAAATTGATAAAGTGTCATATTATAATATTGGGACTACGTGTTAAAAGAACCTCGGTGCCAAAACAAATCTTTGTTGCACCATCTCTGTATATGCAATTCAAAATGAAATTTAATTGTGAGATAAAACGAGTAATAGAAAAATTATGAGAAAGAGCTCCCCTCTTCTAACATTGGGAGTAACATGACATTGGCTCTATCAAATACGGAGTAGAACTTTTGTTAGTCGAGTCAGAAAATGATCAAATCTAAAACGACACACTATCAATGGACCAAATTTGACCGGACTTGTTTTGATCTATCGGCTGTGGTGAGATTTTTTCAAAGTCATATCTTATTATAGTAATAAATATCATATTATCATATTTATTCTTTTTACACTATATAGTTCTATAGTTTTTTTCCTTCTAACAAATCTTAATGATATTGTTTTTTTGGTACTTAAAATGATACTCCCTTCGTCCCAATTTATTTGCAACACTTCGAACGACGTGCAAAATATCATCTCTTTTAAAATTACTTTAATTTCAATTTGGTAGAGTAATAAAAAATAAAAATTACACCATTTAAAAGTATATGAAAAATTCTACAAAACAAGATGCGACAAGAATATTTTATTTTATCAAATGGTCAACCAAAACGAGTAAACAAACAAAAGTTATCGAGAGGCCAAAATAGTAAACGTGTCGTTCTTTCTGGGACGGAGGGAGTATGATAATTGTTTTCACAATTTCAATAGAGAACTATTACATCGTGACAATGTACTCAATTTGAACTTATATATTAATGTTTCATAGTAATTTTTTGGTATTATGTAGGTGTTTTCTCTGTGCTTAAAAACTGGTCTAAACTACTTATAAACCTGATTACATAATTTTGTGTGCTTATAAATCAAAAAATAAGTAGGTCATACCACTCATACGTATTTGTTTTTAAACCAATTTTTCCGTTTCTTCATTTTTTACCAGATTATTTACAAAACTTTTGTTTACCTTTTATGAATATCTCTAGCTGACTTTATCATTTCAGTTATTTTACTTCAATAAAAGAATAATTAACTTATAAATAATCTATAAATTAAAAATTATTTATCAACAATAACCTAATAAGCAACAGTGTAGAAAAACATCCCCTATATAGACACACTATTACATACAGAATTTGTATCGTAAGTCTTACTTTGATACAAAAAATAGAATATCTTATTTTAGTATAAATAGTACCGAGTATGTCTTAGGCCATGTTTGGAAAATGGCAGTTGGCAGTTAGTGTTGGCTGGTTGGAATAGCTAATTGAGTTAGCTGTTTTGACTGGCTGATCGTATTAGCTGTTGAGAAAAAAATGTTTGGCAAATTTGGCGGTTCAAACATGGCTGTTTGTAAAGGAAATTACATTTAAGGACATGCTAATAGATTATACCCACATATTTATTGGTTTGCTAATCTGCGTAACTCTGACTTCAACATTAGACAAAATTTGCAAATTCATCATCATATACGATAAGTTCAAAAATTGATTTTAATATTTTTAAAAAAGACATCTAAAAAAATCAAATTAAACCAAAAATTGCACCCATAAGATTTATATTACATCTAAAATGGAAGAATCTGAAAAGTTTCAAGATTAAATAAGAAAGGATAAATAAACATAAAAATATAGGGATAACACTTGTAGAGATGCAGTGGGAGAATGGGATAGGGTGAAATCCAAATTTCCAAATAAAGATAAAAGGGCAAAAAGGAAAATTATACTTAGATGCCGAATTGAAACGCTGCTCCATATGGCGTTTCATATTTTAGCATTTTGAATGAAGATGCCAACATCAAAAGCCATATTCCAAACACATAAATAGTGGTTGTTTGATAATTCAAAGCAGTTCAAGGTGGTCAAACTGCTGAAAATGGCTGATCTGCCATTTGCCAAACGCAGCCTTAGTTCTATATAGGAATATCTCTTATTTTTGTACATGTCTAAAATTAATTAAATATTCAAAAGAAAACATTACAAAAAAAGTTCTTCTATTACGAGTACATTTTTAAGTGAGACACAAATGCACATAAATCAATTTATTTTACAGATGTACATAAATAACCCTTTAGCCAACTCAAACCCAATACATTGAATCATGAAAGCATGCGTCTAAACCTAAGATTGAACGAATCCTAACCCAAATCCTAACCCAAACTAACCGACTTAAATATCAAATAAGACTACCTATTTACTTGAAGAATTGTTTTTTTTTTAAAGAAACAAACGGATGAACATATGATGAATTGCTATGAATTTACAGATGTACAGCGATTGATTTCCTCTGCATTTATTGACCACAAGAGACTGTTCCTCAAACAATAAACTTGCAGGTTAGTTAACAAATGAAATAAAGTGCAGATTTTGCACCCCAAAGAAGAAAAAAAAAGATACAAATGATGAAGGAGAAGAATAGAAGAAGAAGAAGAAGAATATGCAACCTTCTGCAGACATTTGAAATGGAAAATATATATAAAAAAACAAGAAACAGGAAGGGTATTAATGGACTAGCTGTGATTCCAAGACTTGAAGTAGCTCTTCTGTGAAAATAATGGACATGGATAATAAGATCATGGCCTTGGATGAACATATTTTGTTCTGGGATCCACAATCAGACCCTTTCCACCATTAACTTCCAAATCATGCCTGCAATGAACTACTCTTTAGTTCATTATACATTACTTGCATTATACTATACAGAGTGAGAGTGGCTTCTAAAATCGTAAAATAAAAAGGTCAAAGCTGGCGGCGATGCCAAACAGGCCCTTAGATGTCAGATTCTTATGTAGAGTATATACAAAAGGAATGAGACGGCTTGGGAGCATGAACACTTACTGGAACACAAAATCTGGGATAGTGAGCTGTTCACGGGGAACGTATCGGAATAGTTGGAGCAGGCGATCAACATATATAACCTTTTTCCATGCCTAGAAGTCATTTACAAAGTTTTTGCAAAGGTTCAGCAATGACGAAGGAAAAAGTCTTGGCTAGAGTTCCAGATATACCTCATTATCCACAAGGAGTTGCAATGCAAAAATGGCAGCCTTTAGTCCAAAAGTTGGATGAAGGACATATATTGCCTGCATAGGACAAAACACGTAGAGCGCTATCTTAAAATGTGAACTCAAGTTACAGAAGGCCGACAGGGAGAGCAGAACGAGGGTTGAATTGCGTACATGAAGGTTGCGTTGATGTTTCCGACCCAATATTTGTTGTAATCTCTTCATCCATCCAAGATCTGGTTGCCTGTTCATTGTTTACCACAAAAGCATACATGCAAATGAGGACTAATTACTACAAAAGCTAATACTTAGCGCATACTTTATCCAGCCAATTGTTTGAAAATTGTCAATTTAGCCATTGATTCCATATTCATCACTAGTCACCTTTTTCATATCTTTTTATGCTATCCATTTAATCAAAAACCTGTGATGTTCACACTTTTGATTGTTAAAAATAAGATTTAACGATAGTAAGCAAGGGTTATGAGTGCTGAAGTGGCATATGACCGTAGTTGACGGTGCACCAATGTTGCACATATTGACAAGGCTTATTTCGACCAAAGAACGAAATTTGGCTAGAATATAGATCGAATATAAAGAATTGACTGGAACCCAAAATTAGAAAAATGCGATTTTTTATCAAGTAAAATTCTTTAACACACCAAATGCATTGTACGTCACATGACATCTTTCTAAAGCAAATCCCACATTTACCCCAAACGGAGACATCATATTTATTACGATATTTAGAATTTATGTTCACCGCTCAATCTGCTCATCTTTCCTAGGGCAGCGAGTCAATGAAAACAAGAAGTGAAATGAATCAACAACCAAAACAATGTTAGAGTGACACTTGCCCAACTTTCTATGAACATCAGAGCCAACGATGGAGGAGCATCACTTTACAAAGTCATACTACACGCGAGTTAGTAAACACAGGCCTCACACTAGTTTCACATTTCTAATGGTTGCTCTTTTGGATAAAGACAGATATCAAGAAATAGCTGAATCTTTTAGATTAGGTTTAGTAATTGTTAAACCAGAGAAAATTTCATATGACAAGAGAGCACTCACGTCTGTAAGGAAGCTGCAGAATGAAAGTACACAATAGTATAAGGCTTCTGTATCAATGGCTCAAACTCCTGAAATGAAAATATTGATAATTGTTATTGTTTAAAAAAACAAACCTGGTGTTACATAGAGACGTATCATAAACCAGTGGCAGTAAAAACTTGCCTTTACAACATGAAGAATAAACCTCTCTAAATCAAGACATCTCAGGAGAAAATGTGCCCCTACAATCACCATAACTGGGCGACCCTCACTGTCAACCCCACCCCGGTAACTGAAACACAGTAGTAACGATAGATGTGAAAAAAGTCATCCTATCTCATTGGTAAACTGTAGTCACGGTAACAAATCATTGATGCTATTAGTATGGAGAAAAAAAGGAGTGATGATGCAGCTAAAGGAACAGTTTCTTACATAATCTTCATCTCTGCAATGTCTGAAAGATTCAACGAATTTGCTTTGGCAAGATATCTGGAGTGAAGGGAGTATTCTTCGGCAGCTGATAAAGGAGGACCGCCAAGATTACCATATCCAAGCATTTTAAAGCAGTTCCATCGGTTTTGCTCTTCAATAGTTTTTTCCCATTGTTCTTTCCTTCGCTGATCAGGATCCTTGATAAGGGACATAAAAGCGGGATCCAGATATGAGTCTAAATAGGAAGAGCTCCTGTTCAAATATCGTTCAGGTTATTTGACATAATATGAAGGGCATAATACAGAATTCATATGGTTTCTTTCACATGTTGAGAATTCACAGAATTGTTTGAAGTTTAGCACCAATAAGTTCTGAGAATTGTTTCAAAGGTTTGTTTTGCTGGAATACTCTCATTAAAAGTAAAAATGCCACACAAAAAAAAACTAAAAGGTGAGTCTGATGGATACTATGTTCTGCAGCCACGGTAACAGTTGAGGGCACACTCTGCAAGCAAGCACTTGAATATATATCTAAAACTAGAGAAGTCACACAAGGGAAAAATCATTTTTGCAGAGGAGTTAATAAGATGCAATAAATGAACCGTATCAGTAGGCCTTAGGGCTGTCATTAGCAAAACCAATAATATTTAAATATTTAAACCACATTAAAAACTGCACGGATCATAGAGACAGAAACACACAACAACAACCCAGTTGAATCCCACAAAAGTAGGGTCTGGGGAGGGTGTGTATACGCATACCTTACCCCTACTCGAAGTAGAGAGACTGTTTCCAAAGAGACCCCCAGCTCAAGCACCACAGGTAATCACGTACGCAGCCTTACCCCTAAGTTTAAAACATAGAGCGGCTGTTTCCGGATGACCCGTGATGAAGGTAATAAAAATTTTGATTAAAAAAAATAAAGTGAATAAAATCAGCTTGATCAGTGATCACTTACGAAAGTATAAAAAAATAAAATGTGAAAAAGGGGTAATGCAGAACTTAAGACGGGGAATAAAAGTACGGGTTTACAAGAGATGTGTACGCTTAGCTCTGTTGCTGATTCACGCTATCATTGCAAGCACCGATACCATTGCATTAAGGAAGGTTTCCTAATTAGCTAAAGAGGTTCCTACATAATTTCCACTGTCTAGACTACAAACCATTTTTAACAATTAAAACCACTAACCGTCTTGCCAATCCAGCCTCACTGACAGGGAGATCAACAATGTCTTGTGGTTCTCTTGAAACAGACTTTTTTGTCTTAGGCAGAGGCTTTATTCTGATTTTACGTTCATCTATAACTGTCTCACCATTCTCATCCCCAACGTCTGCAGGAAGTTTTGTAATGGCTATATCCTCTTCCTGTTTGTCGCGAGGAAAGTAGAGAGGAAGCAATCTGTAAAGATATGACAAAAGTATAAAATTAGTAATGTGCAGGGAAATCTAATCACTAATAATATGTTTGGACATAACACAGAAGTATAAATCATAGAACAGCACTAGATGACAACATCTATTGAATAATTTGAAGGCACCTTTTATATATCTCTGTATCAGATGATGTTGTTGTACAAAACACCACGGCTTTTATCTTATCTTTCTGTTTCTCAAGAAACCTCCGAACAGTTCCTAGTCCAAGACAAGACAAAAAATGGTGGAGCTTGAAAAAAAACCTTGGTAAACCATGGAATGACAAAACCCATACTCCGTAATAGAGAAAGATATCTCTACGCATAACTATAACACATGAAAACACTACATCCATACACATAAATGGGTGTTCTCACTTATTGCAACATGAGCAGCTGGTTCTCGGGGATAATTCTTGTTTTCTGTATAAATGCAGCCCATTGCAATGCTGCATCCACATATCAAAAAGTGGCACGTAGCAAAGTTAAACAAGTTGAAACTTAAGATCAGAAAAAACAGAAGTAGAGAATTGAACATGAAAATGCTCCACCAAAGAACCTTTGAAGGCCATTATCAATTAAGAGTTCAAGGCAAGAGCGATAGCAATGACTTAGAGCATTTTCGGCAGCAGTATGATATTTGACAGCATATTTGGGGCCAACTGTGTGTATAACCTTTCTGCAAGAAAGAAACAAATGTATTTCTGTGAGTAGAACAAGACTAGGGAAATTAACTGAAAGTATGCCTATATCCAGGAATCGGTGTTGATTAAAGGCATGCTTTATACATCAACAAAATAGCACTCCATAACTGGATACTAAAAAGGCTTATGCTGAAGGTACTTCACATTCCTTGACCTATGCGGCCCGGTAAAGAAAAGGCTAAAGAAGGCCAACAAAATCTCAAAGTTCTAAGCATGAGAGCATTCGGCGCTCAATCTCTCAATGTGTCAGTGGAAAGCCCCAAAGTCCCACTATCTGCTCAGATATTGATGTATAATAATTAGGAAAAGTTATCTCAAATAATCCCACCTTTTCGTGCTCTTTCAAAAAAAATCCCACTTTTCACTGTCACCGGAAATAATCCCACCTTTCCGCATGTGTGCGAGTTTTGGGTCGCCATTAAAAAACTAAGGGTCACTTAACGGAATTTTTGAAAAATGCCCGATTTTTGCAAATAAATGAAAGGTGGGATTGTTTAAGGTAATTCTCTTTTTTTCGTTTTTCTAATTTTTAACTTTTAATTTAAATGTATTTTAGAGTGAAACTAATTGTTTTTTTAAATAATTGATAATCTAGTAATAATTAAAAAAATAGATTATTCTACAAAATAGAACTAATTTATTTACTTCATAACTCACTACATTTTTTTTGTAAGTTCAAATTATTTTTCTTGAGCGGCACTTTGAATTATTTTTTGATACTATATGGGTATTATTTCTTAAAAAATGGCATTACAAAAGTTGTGAATATTTCTCGATAATTCTATATAATATTTTTTGCGAAACAACATTACAATAATTGTGAAAATAACACAACAATTTTTTCTTTGAAATTGAACTTTTATTTTTATAACTCACTACATTTTCTGTTGTATTGCAATTTTTTCATGAACAACACTACGAAATATTTATTGATAATCTTCTATTGCCTATATTATTTTTTTCTAAAATGGAACTACCTAATTTGTGTGTTTTCATAATTCAGTTTAAATTTTTCCCCAAAATAATAATTCAAAAGTTGTGAAAATGGAACAATAATTTTTTCTCTGAAACGGTAATAATAAATTTTATAACTCACTACAATTTTTTTATATTGCAACTTCTTTCTTTTCTTGATCGATACTCTGAATTATTTTTGATAATTCAATATTATATTTTCCCAGAACAGAAATTTTTTTTGTAAATCGTTAGACAAATCTCTAACAAGAGTGTACGGTTATATTTTTAAAAATATTAATTTTAAATTTAAAATTAAAAAAATTAAAAAGTAAATTTACCTAAAATAATCCCACCTTTAATTTATTTGCGAAAAACAAGTGTTTTCTAAAAATTCCGTTAAGTGGCCGTTAGTTTTTTAACGGCGAACCAAAACTCGCACACATGCAGAAAGGTAGAATTATTTCTGGTGACAGTGAAAAGTGGGATTAGTTTTGAAAGAACGTGAAAAGGTGGAATTATTAGAGATAATTTTTCCTAATAATTAATACTCCGTAATATAACAACAAAGCCAGTGTATTCCCACGAGTGGGGTCTGGGGAGGGTATGTAGGCAAATCTTACCTCTACCTATAAAGAGTTAAAGAGTAAAGAGGCCGTTCCTCGGCTATAATAATAATAATAATAATAATAATAATAATAATAATAATAATAATAATAATAATAATAATAATAATAATCCGTAATAATGATAATAACAACAAAAATAATACGGAGTAATCATTGACATAATGTTGCTTCTTCAGGCATAAAATATTGGTGGTAATAAACTAACAGTTTAAAGATCTATAGGTGGAAAAATGTGATGATATTAGCTCCTTAATCTCGTCTCTGGACTTTTCCTTTGAATGTGTGTGTGTGTGTGTGTGTGGAGGAGCCAATGAGGGGGGGGGGGGAGTTACTTTGTTTCCTTTTGTTCTATCACTTCTATGTTAGGGTTATGTGCATAATAGTACGGAATACTGATTTCGTAGCATTGGAAAAACAAATGAATGCAAGCAAACTCAACTGACATGAGAAGTGAAAATTATGTTTGGTGCTCATAACATATGGCTGTACAGTAGCTCTAATACTTAGCTGCAAAGAAATTCTTAATACTGAGTTAATACAAATATTTTATGGGAAGCATCTAGAAAAGGACTACTCACCTAGCTGGAAGATCATATGCTTTAGTAACTTTTGCCATTCCTGTTCTGCAGCCACCCTAAGAAGGAATGTCAATCTAACATTTCAACATTGTAAAACCACATATTCCCAAAAACTTTTTAAAAAAAGAGCCGGTTAAAATTAACATAAAACCAGTCATATGTCAAGAACGCTAAAAAGAAGTCACGAGCCGTATATGGAAACGTACCCTTCTAAGTTGCTACATTTACTAGAGACATGAAAGTGTGTTTGGCATCTTACCAGTGTCGCACATTCTTCAGCAAGACCAGGTCCAGCTGCAGCATGCAGACCAGGGCTGCTGTGGGCTTCATCCAAGTTCTATAGACAACAAATGAAAAGATATTATAGATCATCAGAAGGATGTATGTGCCATTAAAGGCAGCAGTGAATATTGATAAATTGTGAAAGTTAAAATGATTTATTGAATATTGATGCTCACCTCATTGGTTGAGTTAACTACAGCATCCACCTCAAGATACCAAGGGTCCCCTCTCCACAAATAGATCTTGGAATTCACCTCATGATCCACTGGAAACTTGGAAAGGACACCATTTCCATTATTCTCAGTCCCAGAAGTAGAGGCCAAAGGATCTGGGAAATATGAATTAGGGAAACCGGGATCATCGTTCTCGTACAAGTACCTATGCTCAGCATCAATCCAACGGGGAACTTGATCTAGTGTCACCACTGAATCTCCACTATCTGTAGGTACTCCACCATGGGTGGCGGTTGCAGCCACTTGCCTATACATATCTCTTCTACGCTTCTTTGAGCGCAATAATAGTCTTCTTTTAATCAAGAATGTGCATAAAGCAGCTCAAATCTCTTAATTGTACATGAAAACGATGTTGGAGACATTGAAACTACATCCAAAGCTACATAGGGACAAAAAACACAGGCAGAAAATGCTATCAAACCCTTAGCAAAAGTGTCCTTAATAATTAAAAAAAGAGATTCTATGAAACTTAGTGGGCAATGTATTAGCTTCGGATAAATGATGGACTACATTGAAAAAGGCACATTAAATTTCCCTTGTTTCTTACTCTCTATGAAGTTTTGGGAAGTTAAGCATCAATGCATAAATGCATCAAGGGTGTACCAGAAACAATTTCTTTTTTTAAAGGGGTAATGTTGCCTACACCTTGAATCCCACGCCCCAACAAAGTTGGCATTACATTGGGTTTGTTGTAGATTCCGTGAAAGTTGAATCAATTGTTTAAATTAAGTACGTATTTAAATATTTGAATTCACAAAACACATTATAATACTGGCAAGCACCTGCGATTTAGATTCATGAGGATATTGAGCTGAGATATGGCGGAAGAAGATGGTTGTCTATGGAACCTGGGTGGGTAATTCGTGAAATATTTAACTTACTCGGTATTATCTATTGTGTTCCCCAATAATTTCTACTTTGTGTTTTCCAAACATTAATGGCAAGTTTGGTTCAAAACACTGTTTCTAATACTTAGTATATGATTTGGGGATTATACCGCACTTATTACTTTTTCTAACAATTCACCTAGGCATAATAGAAATTCTATGGAATATTCATGTAAATATTCGGTTACAACAATCTACAAGAATATTAACTTTCAATTCTTAAACATATAAAACTCATGCATAGCATAAACTAGCTATAAGGTACTCTGCATTAAACTACTAATTATAAACTAGAGTATTACTTTTGAAACTATGAATCAATGAGAAATGAAAAAAAAGGTCCCAAAACCGGCGGCATGGTGTAGCTAAGAGGGGTCAATCGGACTCTAATCACAGCTAAATTGAGAAATGAAAATCATACCAGATGGAGTAAGATAATAGGCTACTCATACCTGAGTACCTCACTCGGAGGGGATTCGACGCCGGAAAAGTGTTCGGAGATCGGCAGTTCGGCTCCTCGCGAATCACCACCTCGCCGTCGGTATTGGGCTTGCGATTGAGGGAGATCGGCGAGTGGCGACGGCGGGGAGTTGGAGAAGGGATCAGGCGACAGAAGCAAGAAATGGAATCGGAAATTAGGCCTCGTGATTTCCCAAGGGGACGATCGGACGAAACTAAAAAATTTTGTTCCGGGAGGGGGATGTAGTTGAGCTGTGGCTTGGAACAGCTGAAATATTGTTTAAAATAAAATTGCAAGGTGAAATTTGCACTGAATAGGACTTAAATTTTTTTAATTTTTAAATAGGACTTAATAATAACTAGTGAGAAAAATAAAGTTCAAATGATGCTGGACATTTAGTTGAATAATAACTAATAAATAATGACCAATGGTCCTATATTAGAAAATAAAAACAAATGGTCCTATATTGAGAAAGTTATTATGTTTTAGTCCTATTTAGAAAAATTACCCAATTGCAATTAGTTTTTTTTATTTTTAGAAAATGTTTATTATTATTAGACCATATAAAATTAATGAAAAGTGTGTTTTTTCGATATAACAAGTTATCATACTCCGCAATAAAAATAATTAAATAAAATAAATATTTTTAAAAATTATAAGGAATAATTAACAATTCAATAAAAGTTTGGTTCATTATATTCGGTATATATCTTTTAAGTTTTAACATACACACTGAATAATCTTACACTGTGTCCATTGATAGCTTAATAGGTCCGAGAAGAGAATGTCTAGTCGAGCTCAATTGGTGGCGCCCAAGATAGACGTTTCACCTCTTTGAATAATCTCATATTGTTAGAACTTAGAATTGTTATTACTCATAATTGGTAATAAACTAAGACTCAGTTTGGTACATCAAATTCAAGCTGTAAAAAAAGAATTGAGGACTTCAATTCTAAATTTGGTGTTTGGTAACACAAAAAATATGTGAATTTAAAATTGGTAATGCAAAAAATGAATTGAAATAGGAGAACTCAATTCTATCGAATTCAATTCCATAGAATTTCAAATTCAATTCAATTTCAATTCTATATCAAACGGATCCTAAAGAAAAAATGAGTGGACATTCAATAATCTCCTTCCAATAATCAAAATCGTATCAATTTGTCTGATTCGGATATCCCATTCATTGACAGTTTTTTTTTTGTGGTGAAATGCCATTGACAGATACATTATGATAGTAGGTGAGGTGACATATACAACAAATTATTTTATGTTTAATTTATTGGGGGAGAAAAGGGTCCCAAATTTCCCACATTTTTAAAAGGGTGTTTGAGAGTAATTAACTTGTGGATAAAGTGATTTCTTCAAAGCTGAAAGCAAAAGCACCTCATACCTGCTTCTCCGAAACGGTGTTCTATGTACAAAAAAGTGGTGGTGAAAAGCAGAAGCTGACATGCCAAACAGAGTAAAACCACTTCCACTCAAAGCAGAAGCTAAATTATTAAAAGCAACGCAATGCCAAACACCCTCTTAACACTTCACATAACTTAGATACGAGTATAAAGAAAGGATATAAAATAGAGTAATTTATTTAAATAGGACTAAAACATAATGACTTTCTCAATATATGAACATATGTTTTTATTTCCCAATATAGGACTATTGGTCATTATCTATTATTCATTATTCAACTAAATGTCCAACATCACTTGGACATTATTCTTCTCACTAGTTATTATTAAGTCCTATTTAGGGAATAAAAATTTTTAAGTCCTACATTGGAAAATAACTTATGTTTTAATCCTATTCAGTGCAAATTTCACTATAAAATATGCCCCTGCCCGGGTGTGTTGCACAGTGACAAAGACATGAAATACCAAAGGTAGAACTAATTTTGATTCATGACAATTGACTCGGGAGATAATTATGTTAAACACAAGACCTCTGCAAATATCAAGTATATGTTTTACTCCAATTGATTAATTTACGATTAAAGTCTAATTTATCATTTTTTAATAACCGTCCGACTGGGTCTTAGAATACTTTCAGGGATGAGACTCATCCTTTTAAGGATATAAAATAAAATGACAAAGAAATGATATAAATGAGTCATGCTCGGGTTCCATAAACCCTCTCATATATCAAAAAGCATATTCCACTTTTTATATGTCATACGGAGTACTAAAATTATATTTCCCTCCCTTATATTTTCCTTTTGTTTGATTTTTCACCATCTCTATTGTAATACTTAGAAGTTAGAATATTAATGTCTCTATTTACATATAAACATAACTTATAAAAATACTCGAGTATGATATTTTTCAAAACTATATTTCAAAATAAAAATATATAGATTCGGCTCAATTTTAAAATACTACATTTATGGTTCTTGATATTCGAAAATTATTCCACAATCCGTCATTGGTGGATTATATGTAAAAATAATAGATTTATTGTTCTAGATTGCATACATCTTCACCACCAGTCCACCACAGTCCATGGTAATGATAATTTATAAGAATCTATATCCCAGTGTATTCATTCAGTTTGACTTTTTTAAAACAAATAGAACGAATTTAGACCATAACTAAACAATAATTACAATTTATATTAGTATAAAAAATAAATTCATTAAATTTATCTAGTTGAGAACTATTAAAATTTTATTTCGTTATGCTAATATTCACTATAAATTGAGACGAATTGATGATTAAAGTTTGTCTAATTTGACTCGAAAAAAGTCAAACTAGACAAACACATTGGGACAGAGGGATTACATTTTAAAAGGCATGAACACCATGCAGTAGCCAGAAATAGCTAATTAAGGCTCTTAATGTGGAAAGAAGTGTTCCCAAGGAATAACAACATCATTAAGAGGTGAATATAAGAGAAAACAACAAACACCAAAGTAGGTTGATATCATGTAGTAGCAGTTGTGTACCACATAAAATCTTTCCTATTTACAAACAAATAGCAGACACCATTCTAAAATGGGTTTTGCAGTACTCTGCACCATTCTTGGAATAAGGGATTCCCTGCAAATAATGTGAAAAAACTCAAAAATTAGAACTATTCTAAAAAAAAACAGTTGAATATCCGTAAGAAATAAAGGAAAACCTATTGCAAAGCAAGATTTTTGTTACCTCATTAGGCCAAAATTCATTTTCTTTAGTCGACTACTCCCGCCTTCTGCTTCAATGCAGAAATGAAGTTTTCCCTGTCTTCCGGTGACATCCCCGCGGTAGAGCAATCCCCGATTCCCCACTCGGCCCCACGGATACAATACTTGTCTTGTATCGCCCGTCGGTTTCTGAATCCAACACCACAAACATAGGACATAGCAAAAGAAAATGTGATTTTGTTCTCTTGCTAGGCGTGCATTTAATTTTATGAGTATTTCCAAGTTATAAGTAATTGGTGTAATTCATGAATCAACTTCACGAAATGGCAAAGTTAAGAATTCCATATGAAATTAACTATTCCAACTACTTCATCCGTCCAGATTTAGTCACCCACTTTCACAAAACAATTCAAATTTAAGGAATGAATGTAAAACAACAAAAGACATCCTTGAAGCTAACTTATCTTCGTTGATTTAAACTTTTGTGATTTAGGAGTATCAACAACAACAACAACAACGAAGGAGAACTAATATAGACGTCCAACAAAGGAGAGGTGGACAACTAAATCTGGAAGGAGATGGTATATCTTAACCCCATCACAATTACATCAAAGTCTATCTTTGTGGGAATGAAGAGAGTGATAGTTCATACCTATTTATAAATTTCATTCATCCTATGTGGCTAATCTGTTGTAAGTCGTACATGAAGGCAAACACAAAATAAGAGATCATATAACGACTCAAAACCCTCCACCAACGCACCATAAGTTATGTTTGGATGGATGGGTTAGGGGAAGCTGTAAAGAGCTTAGAATATATCTTAATGGATAGCATTTGAAATTTAATACTGCATAAAAAATTGAAAGACAGACGTGATAGGTGGTCGTAAAGCATTTTGGTCACAAATATGTTCGTTTTGAATACGGAGTAACATTTCAAGATATGGACTGCACCTTTCAAGACCTCTCCCTCCAAACACATTCGAAAGCACTCATCCAAACGGACCCTAAGAGTCACCGATCTCACTGGCATGTTATTTCATTAGAAGCTAGGTGATAATCCAGATGGACGATACATTATGGGTCTAGCGAAAGAAAACACGGAGGAAACTACTACTATAAAGACCAAGAAATGGTAAAAAAAATCAAATTTCACTTTCAAATGCATTTTTTTTGTAGTAGAACCAACAACAACACAATTACTTCCCTCAACTTATGTTTTCCTTTCCCTAGCATTTTCCTATATCCAAAAATACCCCGAAAAAGAAAGTCTTTGGGGAGGGAGTATGTATGCGGACATTACCCGTACTAGAAGATAAAGATCATATATTAGTATACAATTAGGCAATGAAGAAAGAATACTTCTCCTTATTTAGCTTGGATTTCTCAAGCAGCTGTTTAAGCAATGGAGACTCTTTGAATCTGGCATCATCATCTGCATACCTTTTCTGGTTTTCTTCTGAATTAGTATTATTAATATAGTTATTTTGGTAAATATCATATCATATTGAAAAAAGGAGGCAATTACAGTGATACAGTTAACAACAAACCACATACCGTTCAAGCGATTGAGGAAATCAATTTGAGGTAAATCTGGACCAGGGATTGATTCTATCCCACCAAAACCCGACAGTAATCCTGCATTAACTGCACCCGCCCATATGCTAAAATGGTCACTCATATCCGCACCCAACAAGACTATATTCCTGCAATGGAATTGAAGGTGAATAATGGAGTCGGTAAAAATATGGTTACCGGGTGGAGTGAATAGCAAGACGGCGATGGCCGCAGAGACGACGGATTTGCGAGAGATTTGATTCTTCTGTGCCGGCTGCGGCGGTGATCGAGAGGACCAATTGGCAGCGACTATGTTGTTTTGCTTATGCCGCGGAGGTTTGTGGGTAGACTGTGTCCCCGGAGAGATGAGTGGGCTCGGCGGCAAGGCCCACAATAGACAGCCCATCATCCCCTCGGAGTTCTCGGGTTTGGGTGGGCAGAGGGAAGCTATAAAGTTAAGGGCGTGTTTCGTTCAATAGTAGTAGTGATGGTCGGAGAGGATTAGAGGAGTCAGCTAATAAACACACAAACAAACATATGTCATCAGCTAACTTATAAATTAAAAACTGCTTATAAACCGTTGGAACGAGAGAGTATAAACTTTTAGAAAGAAGATATTATTTGAAGAAGACGGTGAAATTTAGCATGGTCTTGAGAGTAAAGAGAGGAGAGTCATAGGATTGTAACAACTCCACTTATCAATGTGCTCGCGGAACATACTTTTACTAATAGAAATGAATGTAAGTGTTTGCCGAATATCATTTGTACCAGGGATTACTGTAAGATTGTACATGGATTCAAATTTAATTAGTTTTTTTTAAATTCATTTGGTTGATTTTACAACGATTCACTAACTCTTTACTAACTATAATTTATTCAGTGGTATTTGTTATCAAACATGACATATGAATGTAGACTTTATTTCATCATGCTTGCTCTTATACAATAGTTGGCATCACAACAAATCTCTCATTTAGCGTGAGTGGTAGACTCATGGTGTCAACACTATTTTTTGCAAAATGGTTTCTAATTGCTCTTCACTTACACCTTTGACTCATTTGGTATGCATCTAGACATCTAAACCTATATTTTTGCAAGTCCATACACTTCTAGTCTCTCATAAAGAAAGTTGGACTAAATGCAGCCCCCTGTTGTAGCCTCGTCTCTACCATAAAGGAACGAATGCCCCCGCCCATTAGCGTCATTATGGCTTTAACTTCATCTTACCTGTTCTAATCGCTTTCAATGTACGGAGTATATCTATGCTCCACTTTAACATGGGCGAACTATTTAGGAACAAAGAGAATATCTTATAGTGTTGGTTTTAGTATTGATTCTAAAATTTGTGTTGTTGATTATTGATTTTATTAACAAATAAAATACATTTGCCATTTTAGTTAACAGAGAAAGTATCTTGTATTACATGTTTCAGGTATTAATTTTGACATTCGAATTATAGGCTACAAGTTTAACCAATAAAACTATATCTATGATATACAATTTGATTGGTACGCAATAAGCATATGATATATGAAGACACGTTATCAACACGACGTTATCAAAATTTATTACCTTCCTTCTTACACAACGTTATGTAAATTGTATTTCATGTATGCCTACAGAATCTGTGTAACTCTACACACTTTTAATCTATGATAATCCATTACCTTCCTTTTTACACGTTTCACTAATCGATACAATATCCCTCGCAATTACCTTCCTTTTTACACGTTTCACTAATCGATACAATATCCCTCGCAAATAACATGCACCAAGATAATATGCTTGAATATGACGCTGAGTTCGCCCATCACTAAAGAAAAGTTAGACAAAATGCACACCTCTTTTGCATCCTCGACTCTACCAGAAACGAATCTGTCCTCATCCACTGTCATCATTGTGGCATTAACTTCATCTTACATGTTCTGATCGCTCTATAGTACGATGTTAACACTTACAGATACAAGTGTCCATACTATTTAGGAACGAAGAGAGTATATTCTAACACAGGTTCCAACATTTCTCCGTAATTCTGAAGTTCACATTGCTGATTACCAGTTTCATCCATGAAGAAAATATATTCTAATATAGGCAATTTCTTAAAATTTGATCGTCGATTACGATTTTCAATATAGTTTATTACAGGGTTCATGTATTAATTCTAACGTTCGAATCATTGGTTACCGATTTCATAATTGAAACTTAATCTGTGAAAATCGCTTCGAAAAAAATAATTCCAAAAAAAAACTTTTATACACAAAAAGCACTTGAAAAACTGCAATTTATTGGAAATAAAGCAAATGACTTTTGGTTTTTGGGAAATGAGTTTCTTAATATTTTTCCCAAATTTGGATAGAGCATGAATTTTGAAGGATTTTGTTTTCTAAAACTCCCTATTTCCATTCAAAAATAAAAAAAAAACTCCGTATTTATATTACTCTAGAAAAAGTACTAACAGTTTCTAGAGACATTGAAGCTTAGCTTCACACATATGCTCTCGTTGTGTTCGAGGCTTGAGACGGTGAGGAGAGCACCGCAACCATTTCTCATCTCTCTCTCTTGATTTCTCTTCCTCGTTCTTCTGGAAATCACTGTAAGTTTCTTCACACTTTGCCAAAAGAATTTCAAACAAATTTGCAAATCCAATGTATAGTCGTTCATGTTTTCTTCTCCGAATTTCAATCCCTCTGTTCGGAGAGAACAATCAGGGAATTAGGCGTCGCTGATATGTCGATTCTTCCTGCGTGCATTGTATATCTGCATCTGATATGAAGATTGTTAACAATCTGATTGCTGGGATTTTTTTTAAAAAGTATATAAATCTAATTCTGGATTTCTGCATATTTAGGCATTTTTTTAATGTTTTAATGAGTGAATAATTTGATTTTTTTTGCAGAGATGTCTCTTTGATGTACAGTGTTTTGGTTCTGTTTGATTGATTTTAAGAGTCTAGATCATTAATCAAGTTACGAGATGCTTAGATCAGGATTATACGCTTAAACAAAATGTTACTTTGCACCCTATATCTGGGGCCCTACCTACTCATCAAGGGATCCCATGTCCCAAAAAATGTTATCCCCTACATGTCCCACTTTTTTTACATACCATAAAAATATCAATAATACGGTATACCAAAATGGGTACCTTATTTCTACGGACACACAGAGGGCACATATATTGTGTGTCGTTGTGTGTGTGTTTTTACTTGATGTACAAATGGGATAACCCATTTTGATGTACCCCTGGCATTGCCTTAAAAATATAGTCCAATCCAACTCTTAAATTTCAGGCTTGCAAAAGATGGGAAGTGTTTGAGCAGGAATCATTGTAAGCCCCGGGGTTAACGAAAACGGATTTATGAAACCTTGAGAAAGCGGTGTTTGGTTTGCTCTCTGCCATCATCATGTGGAGGTCCATTTGGAATGCCATCACAAGCATTGGAAGGAAGAAGGGTGCAGTTGAGCCGAGGCGTACATGTAACCAGTTCTCAGACGGAGATGATGACGACGATGTGTCCTCCAATGAGGAGGCTTTAGAATGCCCTATATGTTGGGAGTCCTTCAACATAGTGGAGAATGTTCCCTATGTGTTATGGTGTGGACACACCATATGCAAGAATTGTCTCTTGGGACTCAAATGGGCTTCTCTCAACATCTCCGTGCATCGAATCCGCGTCCCGCTCTTCGTCTCGTGCCCTTGGTGCAATCTGCTGACCCTTCGGCTCCTTTTCCGCGGGAACCTTAAAGCCCCCAACAAGAACTTCTTCCTCCTCTGGATGGTCGAGAGCCGAAACGGGGACCGGTTCCTGTCCCACACATGCACCTATCACCCCCAGTCGCGCATGAACAACACCACAACCGGCCATTTGGCACCGGGTGCCGCTAACGGAATCCGCCACCTCGGGAACGGCGGCGGCGATTCCCCCCGGAGACGACCGGAGTTCTCCATCCACAAATCAATCGACTTCTTCATCCGTTTCACATCCAGGTTCCCGCTCGTGGTCGTGCTTGTTTTCATGGTCATATTTGCCATCCCTTCCAGCGCCGCCATTCTCATTGCCTACTCGGCTATCACCGTCGTCTTCGCCGTCCCCGCGGCGCTGGTAATGTATTTCGCGTACCCGACTCTGGATTGGCTGGTGAAGGAGATCAGCAGCTGAGTGGGTGAGTGTCATATATACCTTAAAGATGTGTTTGTATCTAAACTTTGCAATAAAACCTTTGTAACATCAACAATTAGAATTATTTGTTGTTCTATATAACATTTCAAACTTTGTAACATCAACAATTAGAATGTAAGCAAACAGAAAACATGATATAATTATCTATAATTAAAAGAAACCAACTAGGATTAAATGTTTCCTCATGCTAAATAGCTTTCTAATCATCCAAAAGAAAAAGATTAAACAACATCTAGTGGTTCACACTACCAAGAAAGGGCTAAAACCTAATCAAGAATAGTAATGTGGGTGTAGTGTCCTAAGCACAAGCAGGTGCCCTAAAGCCTTTGAGGGTGGCAAAGACAATGGAGTCAGGCTGAACAGTGACTGGCAAAGCAAGATCCACCAGCTTTGGGTTCAAAGCAGGAATGTCAAACTCTCTTGTGATCTTCAATGGAGTTCCGTTTAGCAAAACGACGTCCGTTTGGATGTTCCCGCCATCCGGGCTCAAATGGTACTCTTCCCTCTCCGGCTCGTTGTCAACGCTCTGGAGACTCGCTTGATTCCCCGGGTACAGGTTCAAATCATCTCTCGCGTACACCTCAAAAGTTGTGGAGTTTGACAAATTTATCAAAAGTACTGCAACCCCGCTCTGAAATGATTGAAAAAATTAGTTAAGTTAATTGATTTTGGGACGGAATCTTAGAATTCTACAAATACGTAATCCCTCTGTTCCACAATAAATGTCTATTAAAGTTAATTACATACTTCCTAGTTCCTACACTATGTTTCGAGTGAATGTAGACATATTTAAGTATACATTCATTCAAAATCTAATGTATCTAATAATCCTTAATAGAAGGAGTTACTGTGGAATGAAGGGAGTATATTCTATTTGAGCTTACCCCGTGCCTAGAGCAATGGGCGTAGGCGCGAAGGTACGGGGAACTATCATGGGACACCCCCAAAACTATCTTCCCCATCAACTTGTTCCACAAGAGGGCACCATAGTAATCTGGATTGGGGATGAAAGTTGTGGTGTTGAGAAGGGCATAGTTTCCCCCAATCAAGGCTTGTCTGCAATACACTTTGTGGTTAAAAGTTGATGTCATCCCCAATTGATCCAAGTACCTATACAATAAAAAAGGTTACATTAGTTTCATTTGGTTATACTTACACTTATGCAACTGAATTGAAAAAAAGGATCTTACCAAAAGCCATCAGCAAAGTAATGTGAAACATCTTTGCCACCACTATTGTAAGCACCACCAGCTTCTCCCACCCAAGCTTCGGTCCATGGACCGAAGCTTTGGATGCCTGTAGAGACGTCCTTGAATGTTTGTGCAACTTGATCGAGATAGTACGGATCTTGAACTTTGTTGATCAAAGTTTTGTCGTCTCCTACAAGGTCGGATAACTTCTTAATCTCATGACACAAGTTTTCATGAAATTAATGCGAGTTGCATTACAAACCTGAACCAAGATTGTAGATATGGTGCGTCAAGCCATCAACAACATTGGGACCCGAGGTTTGGAGGAAGGTATTGAACCATTTCTCGTCATAAAACCCACCCGGGCCCAAGACCTTCGGTCGGGTGGTTGGGTCCGGGTGAATCTCTTCTACGACTTTTTTAAGAGTCGTCATATCTTTTCCATATTGATCGGCTTCTACTCTTGCACCCACCCTGCTTCCGCACAACTCATTCCCTACACAAAATATCGCAAGAGGCTTACAACTTAGTGTAATTGTCATGGTTCAAACACAAATTTACCTCCAGTCACACCTGATATCAACCAGTTGTGTTACGCTCACCGAAAATATTTTTTAGTAAGTACTTAATTATTAAATTGACATACATAGATGTAACCAAACATTTTAATCTAAAAAATCAAAAGATTAAACTATTTTGCCATGGAAGGGGTAAAAATAGAATGTTCTTCTTACCAAGTTCATATGAATCAACTTTATATCCCTTTGAAACAGTGTACTCCATAAGGTCCCTTGCATTTTGGGAGTCCCAATCACCCACCCAAAGGGCATTGTCGTCTTTTGACTTGTTCCTTCCCAATAGACCGTTCAACCCGAAAGTCATCACAGCTCTGCGCTTCATGAAAACGTCAAAATGACCTCAAATATACTTTGTCCAAATTGTCGGTGTTTGACTTTTTTGGTCAAATTGTGCCACCTTTTGGTCACATATTATAGAAAAATTATATTTAGTAATAATGTAAAATTAGGTTTATTTTAAAATATAACTTTGAAATATCAAATTTTTATAATATTTAATTATTTTAAGTTACATTTAATTTTTGGTCAAAGGATACCACAGTTTGACCCAAGAAATTAAATTGTGGCAATCTTTTAGAAACGAAGGGAGTAAAAAAAAATTGAAGTAATTAGTGATTATATTGTACCCCGTTTGGTTGAAAAGATGGTGCAACTCATCCCATCTCTGCATGGGAAGGCAACCGCCGGAGAAGCCAAACAAGGCATTGTCGGTTCGATTGAAACCAGGGCAGTCTTTGACTCCATAGCCAACCTCGTACAGCACTTGGTCTTGCAATGAACCCCCTATTCTCACCCTAAGACGATCGAACGCTGTAAAATGGCACGGTAATATTTAGCATCTAACAAAATTAAATTGTCTCAAAAATGTCCAAAAAAGTAGAAGAAAACATATAATAACAGTTCTGTTCTTTTTTTTAAATACAAATATAGAGAAGTTTACTCTTGATAGGAAAATAAAAAATAAATTTGCAGAATTTGCAAATTAAAAATTTTATGCTTGGAACAGAACTGAAGTGGTCAATCTGGGTACAAAATGATATTGTGGCCGTGTTTGACTCCTTAGGAAGGTAGTGTGAGATATTTTATGTGAAATATGCATAAAGATTCTTGTTGAGACATATCATATTCTCTATTGCTCGTCTGAAATTAAAAATTCATTTTTATCTTTTCTTATACTCCGTATATATAACTGTCATGGTCAAAACTGAGAGAACGTAACTAAAGGAAGATGGTGTTCTATCTTTTTTTTTTTTTTGTAAATTAAATATTATACATCTTGTCTTGCAAATTAAAGTAACTTTCCTTCAAATTTAAGCAATCTTGTAGATTTTTTCATGGCAATTTCGTGAACGATATGTACCAATTAAGAGTGTTTTTTGGTACAAAATTGTTTTCCTCTCCATCCCATAAAAATTCTCCGTCTACTATTTATACAATAATAAGCTAACGTTCATCTGATCTCACCATAAACTTCTTACTTCTTAATTATTTCTTTCACATTCACATAAAAAGAAAGAAATGAATGATTAATGATATTTTTATCGACTGTAATCAAACCTTATATATATTCCGTATTTTTTACGGAGTATTTTTTAACTAATACGGAGTATTTTTTTTAAAAAATTATAAAGTCTAACGTAATTTTTATTTAAAAAAGGGAGGGAGTCTTGGATGAATAATTTACCGTCAAAGTTGTTATAGACTTATAGGGAATGGTAGATAATTAAGCACATAGTCCGCAGTTGATAAACATGTTTATACATTTTGTGAAGGGATAATAATGCATATTGGTTAGGAGTCTCCGCAGTTGCCTCCCTCACATTGTATTTATCCATCCATCTATTCCTTAATTTTGTCCTAAAATTATCGTATTATTTTATCCTTTTTGTCACTTTAATCATACATTATTTTTTTTAAAAAATCTACTTATAATTTAAATTTAATATTTTTAAATTTAGTTTAGAATATAGTTTAATATATCAGAGTTTTATAACATATATAAAAGTAGTAAAACAAAGAGAATTATATTCTTTAAAAAAAGAGAATTATATGTTATTAGTATTAATAGAAAGCAAACACAATCGCTTTGAATAAAAATTTAAAGATATAGATTAATTTGGAAAACGCAATCGCTAAAGGCTATTGTTAGATAGCCTTTTGAAAAGACTAACACTAACTCTTAACGGTGATGCCAAAGAGGCTATTTATACACCAAAATAATCACAAATAATTATGTCGCGCGTCTCACAAAAATAACCCGATCGAAGAGTAACAATGTCAACTTATGGTAAAAAATTGCTAATGTGACAAAATTTAATGGGGACATCCGATAATTTTCTTAATTATGAAAATGATTTACTTAAATAAGGTAACAAAGACAATTATACGAGTATGTTATTAAAGAATCACTCAATAAAAATTGTACAAAAACCCAATTTGAGTAAATTAGAGAGTTTCTATATTATAAATCTAATTAATAATGTTATTGTATATTCATTATATGTTGATTTACAAGTTATATACTCTCTCCGGTCCTAAAAACCTTTCATGTTTTGACTTTTTTTGGTCAAACAACGATACTCTTTGATCATAAATTAAATATATTTTGAACAAATAAATGATATTAAAAATTTGATATATCAAAACTATATCTTAAGATGAACCTAATTATATTGAATTTATATTATAATTAGAATATTTTTCTCACAATGTATGGTCAAAAAATGTCATTCTTTGACTAAAAAAAGTCAAAAGAGAAAAAGTTTTTAGGATGGAACAGAGTAGTACTCATTTCACACATTTATTTTAATAATAATAATAATAATAATATGAAAATACTTGTAAATAATTTGTAATTAGGATCGATAATTTAAAGTAAAATAAATCAAACCCCATTTAAGTGCTAAGTCTTTAACTCAATTTATTTAACTCCTAAAGTCGCTCAACCATATCAGCTTTTGGTCAAATTTCAAACACCTCAATCATCATTATCTAACATGAAGAATATATATCAGATGTACGTTGATTATTTCGCCCAACAAATATAATTAACCACATTATATTTTCTTTGAAATTTAAACTTTGGTGTCTTTTATAACTAGTCTTATTATAATATAACCCTCCTACCATACACAATTAAATTAATATTAATATTACAATAGGGGGACCACAAATTGATAAAAATAAGGTAAGCACACGAGAAATACATAAGTGTCTCTGTATGCTTTCAATAACACAAATTGATAAAAGTTTGGAAAGCCAATCATAACGTGGGGGGGGAGGGGGGGCACGCAGATTTGCACGCATTTGCACGATAAGTCCAACACAAGTTCATGAAAGTTTCATCCTAAAACCAATTGGCTATAGGAAGCGAGACCATTAGCTAGACTTATTTGTCAGAATTCATTTTGTTTCTTTTCCGATGTGGGACAACCCCCCAAGTGCAACTGCGTAGCCCAACATTTTTACTAGTTGCACTTAGACTTTTTTTTGCCTTGTGATTTGTTGGTCTAATAGCCTAGGAGTTCAAACCCAACTAAATATATTGGTTCCAATACCATGATAAAAGTCTGGTGGGCCAATCATAATGTGTAGGCATTTGGACGATAGGTCCCCCATCTATTGCCCTTTACTAATGTAGTAGCAATGTGTGGATTTCCATTGCTTCTATTAGAAACCAAAAACACTAAGGCCCCGTTTGGTAGTTGGTACACGGAATTCAAATTATAGAATTGGAATTGAGGACTTTAATTCCAATTCTCATGTTTGGTAGCACATAAATTATGTGGATTTGGAATTCATGGTGCAAAAAATGAATTAGAATGGGTGAATTCAATTCTATAGAATTGAATCCCATGGAATTTCAATCCCAATTCCATCAATTCCGTATACCAAACGGACCCTAACTCAAAAATCAATTCAATCAAAATTCAAACTTAAAATTAAGACCCCGAGAAAATGTTAATCAATCAATATAATATAGTAATACTAAAAATAGTATATTTGGCATGCGAAGAAGCGTGATATATAATATGGATTAGCATACCTTTGATGGCATTAATGAGAGTCTTGTTTTGCAATTCCTACACACAAATAAACAAATCATTTTCCCAGGGTTAAAAATGGAAGTTTATTCAATTATACTTCCAGAAGAAGAATTGAAGAAGAATGAAAAGATGTAAAAATGAAATAAAACCAGATTGAGAATGCCAGAGGTTCCCCAAGGGCACTGGTTGTAGTTGCACTTGTTTGGCGGCCACCAATCCAACGTGACGCAAACGAAATCATCATCTGTTTTTGCAATGGAAGTGACTCCCCTGATCTTAAGCTCTACTCGATCCGCCAAACACGGCCTTATGAGCACCATTATTATTGATGCAAGAACAACACAACACATTTTCTTCATTGTTGTAAAGTTCTATCTTTAACTGTTTGTTTAAAGAGATAGAGAAGAAAAAATGGCTTTTGTTTGGTTAGATCTCTCTCTCTCTCTGTCTATATATATATGTGTGTGTGTGTGTGTGTGTGCCCTATTTATATTTATAGACCCATAAAAGGAGTTTCTGCTGCAATGGAATTCTCTTTCTCCAGCTAAACATTTGGTGGTTTTTCAAAACGAAAAAAACAAGTGCTCAGTAGGATTTTATTATTTATATATATACTTTTATTATTAAATTTGTTATTATTGGGAGTAATACAAGGGCACATCCAACTCATTATTTCGCGAATTTATAGCTTGTTTTTTAAAAACTTATCCTTATTACTTGTTGGTTTATTGGGACAAGAGCAGGCCAAATCAAGTAAAAACTATGTTTAAATATAACTATAATAGACTTAGGTCAAATAAAAAGATAGCTTTAAATATAATTAAAATCATATCAGATCCAATTAGATCAGACGAAGAGAACAAGCTCTTAGGCTCTGTTCTTTTGGATTGGAATTTCAGAGTTGGATAATGAAAGAAACTAGAAACAGTTAGAAGAAACTTGAAAGAGTTGGAAAAAACTCACTTAATTAATCATCTAAATAAATATGTTATATAAAATTTTAATTTTTGATAAAAAGGAATTTATCATTGTTTGCATTGGAGATGATATGTTTCAAATTTAGATATATAATGTTATTCTATATTAATCGTATATTAATACTTTTTAAGCCGTTTTTGTAAGAAACTGAAAGGAGTTGAAAAAACTAGAAAGGGTTGGAATAAATTGGAAGTTAATTTTTTCAATCCAAAAGAACAAGGCCTTAGTACGTATATATTTGTTTTTTTAGCATATTCTTACATGGTCTTGAGATCTATGCTTATTTTATGGACTTTGGTATTTTGATATAATCAAAGAATTGGGCCTTTTGCAAATAATAAAAGATCCACTTGCCAGACTATAAAAAGTGTGAGAAAATCTACATTTCACAAAAGATCACGAAAGAACAACTCTTGTTTCTTAATAAAATTCAATCAAATGGTTACATACTAAGAGTTTATTCTTTTTGCTTGATCTAATTGAATCTATCTGATTTTTTGTTTGATCTAAAATTCAATCAAAAGTGTTAGTTCAATCATAAACAATAAAAACATAGACTTCTTATTACAATCTTTCATCTTCGCTTGTAACCTATGCCATTTAAATATGAGAATATCAATTTAAGACAGAGTAGTGTACAATTTTAAAAAATTGCAAGCATTCCACATCATGTACATGCCCAATTATATTCATTTCATAGTATTTATCTAATTTTAATTTTTTACTATTAAAATTGATGTACTTTGATTATAAATGAAATAAAATTTATATAAGACATCATTACAAAATAAGGTTATTATATTTATTTTGTAAAATATTTCCTAAATATTGTTTTATCATATCAATATAGCATGTAATTTTGAGTGAGTGAGTATACTACAAACATTGAACAATTCAATTTTTAGATTGAAGCTACACAAATTGAGGAGTGTACTTCAATATTTCTTTGAAAGCACTACTACACGTACGCCTCAAGCCACAAGCCCACAAGATTAATACTCCCATCCTTACGCCCCTACTTCTCCAAATATGATTTTTACTGTTTTATTCATAGACTCAATTTGTATTTGTTTCAATTTTTTTTAAAAAAAGTATTATATCTCTTTTGTTAGACAGTTTTTATAGATTTTTTTCATCAAACCAATTTCATTGATGATGAAGGATATCGTATGGATAAAGCTATTTGTACACCAACTTTTGTACCCCACTTTGTACCCCGCAGATTTGCACCAACACTTTGTGTTGGTGTAAAATTAATTTTTGTTAATGCACCGACACTTCGTGTCCGTGTAAATTTTTGTTAACGCACAAACACTTGTGTCGGTGTAAATCATCAAAATGTTTGTGTATAACTGTGGTATACAAATGGGGTACAATTTGTGGTGTAAGTGTAGCATGACCCCATTTCTTAAAACACAAATTGTATTACTCTCTCCATCTGACCCTGAAATTTATCCCAAAAAAATTTCTTATTTTTATTAAAAAATCACTTTTACCCATATTAATTTTTAACTTACCTATCACTTCTATTCAATGTTAATTTACTTATCAAATTTTACTTTTTACTCATCACATGTAGGAATATTTTTTAAAATTCAACACCAAAATATACTTCCCTTAAATCTTTTAAAAATCAAAATCTCCCATATTTTCAGGAACAAAAGGAGTATTATTTATTTCTATACTAAAATTTAAGTAAATTAAATTGAAAAATAACTCGAATCAAATGCTTTAAATTGCAACTAGAATTTTATTTTGAGACAAAAAAAACTATGAAAAAATTGTACTTCCTAGCCACATACAATATCCATAAAGGCATAAATTTAAAGTAATTAGTATGGAATCTCATGAGATCCATGACTCCTTTCTCTCTTTCTCAATTCATCACACATTCATTTCGTGGCTCTTTTTTTCACGAGATTGGCACCAAAATAAATATTAGATATCAATGCATATTATTATATTTTGTTATATTTTCTAATCAATATACTACATAAGTCTTTATTTAATTTGAAGTCAAAAATTGAAAATGATTAATTACAAAAAATCAATACTAGATAAATACTCACTAACGGAGATAGTATTGATCTAAGAACATGTATAGTCCACCAAGAATATTCTCATTTTCAGAATTTGTTTTTTTCTCTCTTACTTTGAATTTTGTTTTTCTCCTTTCATATGAAATGGGCCGGCCTGCTGTGTAGAACAATAGTTATAAGCCCACATTCATTAATTGAAACTAATAAAGGCAAGGCAATGGAGTGAGTTCCATGCCCACCTGGCCAACCCATCTAGCCAATGGAGATCAAAAAAAAATAAGGCAAGGCAAAAAAGGGGACACTCCTTCCTCCCCCCAAATGTTTCCTTTTCTATCCCTTCCGAAGTTTAAAAAAAAACTTCATCTTTTTAGTTTGTACATTATAATTTAAAAATATTGAAAAGTAAAAAATTATATATTTATCTCCTTAATTTGTTTAGAGTAAAGAAATTATAAATTGTTTTTAATTTAAAATTTAGTTTATAACATGTTTCTATGTATTTATAAGTAGACTTATAAGCTACTCCGTATTTATAATTCTGACATATAAGTAGATCTCACTAACCTATTCTTAAGCAATTTTTTACATTGATTTCTCTATTTTGCCTGTATTTTAACAAAACTATCTCTTACTCAGTGATATTTATGAATGAGTAATCTAGAAGTACATCAAAAGTGTATCCAAAATAGTTTCTCTATCACCCATTTCTTAATTTGAATAAAAAGAGTGTAAAATAGAAAAAAATGGGTGGTTTAGAGATCGATAGTATACAAACGAGATACACTTTTGGTGTACTCCTAACATTACTCTTTATGTATATTTTCAAATTACTTATGTTTCATTTAAGATATTTAGCTTTTACAAACCTATATATGACTTATAAGCAAGATATAAGTTAAAAATTGATTATCAAAATTTCTTAAACGCACGATAAAATGGCGAAGTTTGTAGGTCATACATTTCTTTTCATTTTTTAAAGCAAGAGAATTATTGTACTACTGAAGTAGAAGAGAAAATTACTCTATATCTACTGTATAAAATGAAATTAGACGTCATATAGATGATGATGATGATGAAGATCCAACTATACATACATACAGGAACTGCATTTATGCAATCATGAAGAAAAACACTGTATACTATACTAAATTGCCCACCATCCCTACACTTAATGCCCTCAATTTCTTTTTAACCAAAAAAAAAACAATTTTTTAACGAAAAAAAAGAAAAGAAAAGTTACCAAAAAGTTGCAGAGAATTACTTGTACTACTCTGTTGTGCATGCCACGAAATCAAGAACTCAGACTCTGTTACAGCCATTAAGTCTCTGGACAAAGAACAGATGAAGAAATTTGATGCTTTTTTCCTTCTTCTTCTTCTTCTTCCCAGTAAATCTTCGATTCCAGCTGTTAATCCAAGAAATCAACGAAAAGGGTTTATCAAATCATATGCTACTCATGAAAAAATCCTGAATTCTTGGACCAATTTCCAGGAATTGAAATCCCAATGGCGGCGGGTGATTCCTCAGTTGTGCAGGGGATTGGGGCCGGACGGGACCAGTCTCTTCTCCACCCCATATCTCGGGTCAATCTCCTTCTCCGACGACGAGTGCGGCGGCCGGGACGGCGGACGGCGGCGGAGGATTATCTGTAGCTGGTAGCAGGCGGCGGCAGAGGACCCGGTCTTGAAACTGGCGCAAGAATAGTGGAAATTCTGAACCTGGGTCGCCGACGACGACGACGATGAGATGAAGATGAATTGGAGGAAGAATATCACGGCGGTCAGTAGATACTTAGACGGCGGCGTTCTTGCAGATGACGACGGAGAGATTTTCATTGTGGATCTCCGAGTCGACTCAGAGATTGGTGTTATCTCAAGGCAGAGTTTTGTTTTACTTCTTCTTCTTCATATATATATATATATATATATATATATATATATATATATGTATGTATGTATGTATGTATATATATATATATATATAT
>OOIL02005599.1:921846-979329 GCA_900332095.2 Cuscuta campestris
GTATGTATGTATATATATATATATATATATACTGTGGATGTGGGGGTGGGGGGGGGGGTTGGGGTAGACGCGTATGAATTCCCCCTCCTCATCAAATTTGTCACGCACAATGCTTGCAGAATTTAATATCTCAAGCTACACATTATCTTTCTACCAAAGCCACTCGTGTCTCAATTTATAGTCTTTGATTATTTTGAAAGTATATGGAAATATCTACAAATAAATGAAAACAAAAAAAAAGTATGAATATATTATTATATCAAATGATAGGCGAACATATTTTAAAGAAAAAAACAATTTGATTTACTTATTTTAATATTTCACCTTTGATTGATTTTCGAAGAATGCAACATTCTTCAACACGAGTATTAATGTACATTGTCTTAGGAGTAAGTAGGTGACGAAGTTTATTCGTCTAAAAGTTGTTCTTCTCGAATTTTTACCAAATTTTGGAAGTAATTATAAATAAAATTTATTCATTCTGAATTAGATTGTTCACATAACTTCTTAGGTTAATAGTTAGTACTTTTTAACTTAAAATAGAATATATACATGACGAGAACATGATCCATCCGTGTAAAGAGTGAATATGAAGTCACCAATGACATATCCCATATTAAGAAAAAAAGGATGAACCCGGTATCAGAGTAATAGAGTAAAGAATACTACGATCAAATCAGACTGGTTTAGAACCAATTGAAGAGAACATGGTCTTATTTTGACCTTTTGTAAATTTGATATTTGGACCTTGTTATTATAGAACTAAAAAATACTTTAATAAATTATTGGCCGCTAATTAATACCGAGTACATTAAAGGATTTCACATTTCCTAACAGAAAACTATTAAAATATTCTCTGACCATGCATTTATAAAAAAAATCAAATAATTATGAAGCACTCAGTCTTTATGTGGAATAAGAGACTATTTGGAATGAGACACTATTTTTTTTGTGAGAAAGTAAATAGTTACAAATTCAAAGAAAATTTAGTATTTTAAAGAAAAACTAAATGAATATTCAAAGAAAAAATGTTCACATTTTTAAAAAATTTGCATAAGCTAACAAGTAACAAAGATTGAAGTGAATTTGATTTTCGAAAAAGTAAATGATTATTCTCTTTGTAGCGTGCATCAATAGAATAACTATGATCCATAATAAACTCAACCTTCTCTACGAGTTCCAGAGATTTGGAACCATGTGTGATTAAAGTTCTCCGGCGCCCTTAGTGCTGAGCCACCACGATAGTTGATGTTCTTAGAATTGATGCAATTTAATTTAAAAATATTCTCTCATTCGTGTATAACTATTGATTATTATTTTTAAATACATTATATTTTGAATGAGTGATATAAAAATTATGTCGATATTAATTTACATTTTAATATTTTTTTAAAGTCATATTAGAAAATATTTTATCAAATGAAACATATATGCACTGTTGATTTTTCTGCAATCATGTCCTTGGGTCTAATTCTGGCACTACTTTTGGTGCAAAACAAAATTTTTGATTGGATTTTATGGTACTCCGTAATTCGTATAACAAAATAACGATTTGACACTGATCATTTTAATTAATTCTTTTCGGGGACTTTAATTAAGTTTATTATAGAAGAATAATGAGAGGAAATTTTAAAATCTTCACCACTAGAAAATGTCTAGTGGTGGATTCAGATTGATATTGTTGACATGGTCAATTGGTCATTACAAACAAAGATATGCCCCTCACTCCCAATTAGCTAATTTTAACCGAACTTTATCGATCTGACTATATAAAACAAAATGTGAGATGACTATATTATTTTATCAAATGAGTATTAAAATTGCACAATGAAAACGGTTAAAACTTTAGTCTATGAGTAATGAAGAGTCAATTTAAATTGGGGTAAAAATAACAAAAAAAAATTGACTGTTTAAATAGTGCAACTAAAATAAACCTAAGCTTTAGAAAATTGATCTAAAGCTCTGTACACTTTGGATTGTAATTCCAAACTTTCAATATTTGTCAATTCTTTCCAATTTTGTTTATAGCATTCTGTATTTTCAATCTAAAAGAAAAAGAAGAGAACCTAAGAATAGAGACTTGAAATGACACATAATTATTAAGGTTGTGTGTGTGGGTATGTGGGACAATGAATATTATGAAGATTGTCAAACCTGATTACGATGATGATTAATGCATAATGACAGCTACATCTTGGGCATTGGCTTAATTTCAAAGCTTCATTTACCAAATGCACCCAATCTTTGAACACCATTTATTACACATATTCACAATAAAAATATACAATTTTTTTTTACAAAAAAAAAAATCAACATCAAATCTACAAGAACCAAAATTTGGAAATACAAAAAGATGAAAAACACATATAAGACGAACCAAAATCGTGTCGTGTGCCCTTCACTTCCCAAGCAGATGACGGGCGCGTTGATTGGCGCCCTTCACCCGCGAGTTCAGTTCATCCACGTCCATGTCGAGATGGTCCAAAGCTTTGTTTTGCCTATAATTCATCGCGGAGCCGTTAGAAAGTAACATTCATAATCAGCGTTTAAAGTTTTGAATACTCCCTCCGTCCCACTCTCTTTGTCCACTTACCTTTTGGCACACCATCCAATGCACTTCTTTAATCCATTTTATCTTGTAATTTGTATATTAAAAAATTATAGAAATTATATATTAATAATCTATATGTTAAGACAAATCAAACAAGATCACACATGACTATATTTAGGCTTACACATTGAGAGAATTTGATGAGTCAAAGTGTTTAGATAAACAGTTCCAAAAGTCAAAAGTGAACAAAGAGAGTGGGACGGAGGTAGTAATTAACTGATAGAATTTAGGATTAGGTTGAGATAACTGNGTCGAGATGGTCCAAAGCTTTGTTTTGCCTATAATTCATCGCGGAGCCGTTAGAAAGTAACATTCATAATCAGCGTTTAAAGTTTTGAATACTCCCTCCGTCCCACTCTCTTTGTCCACTTACCTTTTGGCACACCATCCAATGCACTTCTTTAATCCATTTTATCTTGTAATTTGTATATTAAAAAATTATAGAAATTATATATTAATAATCTATATGTTAAGACAAATCAAACAAGATCACACATGACTATATTTAGGCTTACACATTGAGAGAATTTGATGAGTCAAAGTGTTTAGATAAACAGTTCCAAAAGTCAAAAGTGAACAAAGAGAGTGGGACGGAGGTAGTAATTAACTGATAGAATTTAGGATTAGGTTGAGATAACTGGATTGGACAATAAGACACTTGGGCTGAACCACATTAAAAGATTGAATTCAATCAATTAGTTAGTTCAACTCAAGAGCTTATATACTGATTATTTTACTCTTGGACTTCCGATGTGGGATGCACTCTAACATTAACGTGTAAGAGCTGTCGTTGGATAGTTTTTTGCAAAAGGTTGAAGGTCAATGCTAAGACCTTGTTTGGAAACATCGTTTTGAAAACACTAAAGATAAATGCGCTGATGCTCTTGCCAAACAAGGACTAGATGTGATGTTGTTGATGGCTAACCTGTCAAGTTCAGTGCCCATTTCAGTGGCCATTCCCTTGAGTTCACCCAATATGTTGCTGAGGTCGGAGAGCGCGTCGTCTTGCTTTGCCTTCTCCATCTCTACTTTCTGCAATGCGTTCGTGGGTTCGCACGGAGGTGTTGCGGGAGCTGATTTCCCCTTATTCCCATTTAACCCCAACTTCTCCCTTTGCTCTTTCCTACTCTGCTTTGCTTTGTAGTTATTGTCATCTGAAAATGCACATATAAAACAAGTATAACAAACAAAAAAGTCATTCCCCCCAATTTGATATTTTACTATCTGTCTTCAGTGCAACACTTTGACCGTCATAAAAAAGAAGGAAAAAACACACACCTCTGGAAGTCAAAGGCCCAGAGATCTCCTTAGTCTTCTTTGGCTTCCATGGCTTAGAGAACATGCCCCCAAGACTATTCAACAACTTCTCCCCCTGCAATGTACATTTATCTTACACTTGCCACAATCGATTACAAACAACCCGTGGCGGAGGCAGGATTGCGTTCTAGAGGGCCCCACCACACAGAAACCGTCTTGGGGTGGGGCGGGAGGGGGGGGGGCGTACCCTCGTAGAGGGCACGTACCCTGTTGTTCCCCCCTGCCTCCGCCACTACAAACAATAAGCGGTGTTCGAAAACTTCTAACTAGACCGACCCCGACCGTGGGGCCCTCGACACAAGAGTGGGACCAGGCACGGGCGAACCTTGCTCAAATCGCGGTCCATCTCGACAGCCATCTCATGGATCCTATGGATCTGCTCCCCTTGCTGGTGCAGCATCTCCAGCGTCCTAGACCCGTCCTGCCGGATGTCCTCCG
This sequence comes from Cuscuta campestris, assembly GCA_900332095.2. NCBI lineage: Eukaryota > Viridiplantae > Streptophyta > Magnoliopsida > Solanales > Convolvulaceae > Cuscuta > Cuscuta campestris. The sequence goes on from OOIL02005599.1 coordinate 926,213, forward strand.
CAATCTTCAGGCAATTGCTGACGGTGTTAGTGGTCTCTTCTGCCCGGTTCACGGCGTAGTTCTCCAGCTCTTGCACGGACATGCTCTCTAGTGCCGGTTCAGAAGACGTCCTCCTCCCTGCCGTTATCCCACCACCGCCATTTTTCTCCTCGGAACCTGCACTCGTGGACCCCCCTGGCGCCGGGGGCTTTCTCCCAAACCCAAACATTGATTTCGAGAATAACTATCCTACCTGAAAGTCCCATGGGATTTCAAGAAATTTAACCAAACCCTATATGTGAAATTTCAAAGCAAAAAACAGTAAATTCCAAGAATATAACAGCATACATGAATCCTGTATGGATGAATCAACGAAGAATCGATGCTCCAACAAGAAATTTGGCCAAAACCCAGCAATAAAAAACCTGTCTTTGGTGCAAACATCAAGAAAAAAAAGTCAAGATTTGGGAATTACTTCCACAAAATTCATTTTTTTTTCGAAAAAGAAAAGTTGATGTCCGTGGCAACTTTTGAGAAAACCTCTTACCTCTGAATCTGAAGCACGCCCGGAGAAAGATCGGTGAGAGATTGAGAGAGAAGGTTTGTGGAATGGTTCTTTGGTTATCTTTCCCTCTCATTTCTGATTGAAGGTGCCGCGATAACCCAGGCCTTCATAACCGTCCGAGGCCTTTTTTAGTTTTTTCTTTCTCCCTTTTTTTCTTGATCAAAGTGTAAAACTTTAGATTTTTTAAATGTTCTAATCAAATTAATACTTCGTCCTATCTCCTGGTTCACAGTTCTCATGACTAAATTTTTATAAAAAATTATATTAAATAGAATAAAATATAGAGAATGTACCAAAATAAGAGTTTTATGTTTTAATTCTCAAAATAGAATTCTCAAAATAGAAGTATATATTGTGATAATATAACACTGTACATGTACACTTTACAATACTTTTTGAATTATATATTGACATTATTGACATTGTATATGCATTATAGCTTTTATTTAAAGAATAAAATACAGAATTTTTATTTTACTATATTTTCTATATTTTACTCTTACTTTAGTTTTTTTTTAATTTTTTTGAGGAAAAAAATTAACAAAATTCATTAATAAATCACCATAGATGATACAAACTCGGGAGAGGTAGAAACCCCGAGAGAGCACTCGGTTCTCGCTCGCCTACCAAGAGTATGAGCCACAAAATAGAACTAGAAGAAAAACTATCTAATAATCAGGAGGGATAGAAAGTAACGAAGACTAGGGTTATTTTATTTATTTTTGGTTCATATTGATATTCTAATAAATTAAATTACATTAAGGATCCGTTTGGTATATGGAATTGATGGAATTGGAATTGAATTTGAATTGAAATTCCATGAGATTCAATTCCATAGAATTTAATTCACCAATTCCAATTCATTTTTTGCACTATCAATTCTAAATCCACATAATTTTTGTGCTACCAAACACCAAAATTGGAATTGAAGTCCTCAATTCCAATTCCATAGTTTGAATTCCGTGTACCAAACGGGGCCTAATTAATTTTGATGATAAATTTCTCATTTATTCATTCATCATTTTTTAGTATAATATATCAAACCGTTTGTTTCACTTAAAAATATACACCCACTAAATAACGGTCAAAAATATGAGTGAACCCACCAATTGCCAAATTTTCAAAGCCATGTTAGTCAAAAAGAACGTACGGAGGAGGATTATAAATTCCTATGGAGTATTAAAACGCCAAACTCATTTAAAAGCATTGAATATACAAACTTAAAAGAGTTGATCAAAACTTCATTCATGGATTGGGTACATTGACCACCAAAATGTGCCATTTCTTTCTCACCTTCCACGTGTCTGCCATGTCAGCTGCCAACGTGTTCAGTTTGGCTCACAGTTCACTCCACTGTCCAAATGGATGCCAAGCCAAACCAAAATGGTTGACAAATGACATAACAAAAGAATAACATTCAAAATGAATAAAAACTATAGTGAATTGAAGAGCTTCAATTGAGATGAACAAAAGAATTATGAACCAGTTTTGGGTTGTTAATTGTCTATGCAATTAACAAGTGACTATGACAAAATGTTATTATCTGCAGAAATACATAAAACAAAAAGGAAATGGATGAACTCATCATCATCAAACAATGACAAAAAGAGGGATTCTTGGGCATGAAAAATCTGCAAAACAAACAAAAAAAAACCATTCTTCCTCATTGTTATTATGAGGCTACCAAGACATCAACGGCTCATCTTCGTCGTCCTCAACCGGGGCAGGGAGATTAAGATCAAGCAAATCCGGTGCTTCTTCTTCTTCTTCCTCGTCTTTTTTGGCAGAAGGTGAAGCCTGGTTTGAAGCATTGATGACCTGAGAAGAACCACCAAGGAAATGTGACCTTTTGTGGCCACCTAAAGCTTGTCCGGACTTGAACACCCTATTGCAGAAAGGGCATTCGTGACCTTTCGCTTTCTTGAACTTAACACTCTTCTCCGGTGACGAATCCTTAACAGCATTTCCTCTTTTGCCAACCAAACGCTCCCTTATCGCATCATCGCCCTCTAAGCTGTTTTCGCCCGTCCCATAACCCGATTCCCTATCTGCATTGATCTTCTTGTGGCAAGGCCTATGACCACCTAAAGCCTGATAAGAGGTAAAACACTTCTTGCAATTCAAGCACTCATACTTCTTGTTAGCACCCGAAGACGAGACGATTTTACCCTTCTTGTACTCCCTGCTCTCTCTGTTAGGATCATAAGAAGTGTCATTGTTATATGTTCTCTTCTGCTTCCCAGATTTCCTTGATGCCAATGCAGAATCATCATACCCATAATCATAATAAGTGCCTCTTATTCTGTTGACAGAAATCTCCGATTCGCCCTTGTTTTCTCCTAAGAAGTACTCGGAATCCGAACTATGGGAATTTTCTTGTACCATATCAATGCTGGACTTGAGATTCTTCTTATCTCCTTCAACTTTCTTGGGAGTATTAAGAAAAATGCCATCTTTCTTAGACCTCTTCATGTCAATGGATGATGATTTAGTAGTAGTCTCTAAGACCACAGAATTATTGTCAGAGAACTCTACAACTGATGAATTATTATTAGTGTTATTATTAACAGCAACAAAGCCATTCCACTGGCCAGAATCTTTAGACAACATCACCAAACACTTTGCAATTTCTTCCTGTTCTTGAAAATCAATTTCAGAAACTGATGATGAACCACCAACACTGTTGGTGTTATTATTATTGTTATTATTGGCATTGTATTTGATGACAATTTTCTTGTGCCTCTTGGGATTTGCTGATCTGTCCCTCCGTGGGATCTGTTTTTCCTCGGTCTGATCCTCGGAATCCGAATCGCTTTCGATTTGGGACCAAGATTGATCATCATCATTGTCCTTATTAACACCACCACCACCTTTGTCTTTGTCAGAATGGCAAGCCATATGGCCACACAAGGCTTTAAGGGATTGGAAGACCTTGCCACATTGCTTGCAGGCCTTCTCTTCTGATTGAACAAGGGTAGTGGACCCCACCGAAGCCCTCCAAGTCTTCTTGGGATTCTCTCTGAGCCCAAATCTTGATGATGGCTGGTGATGAAGCTTCTCCTCCTCCCCAACAAAATCAGCTGAATTTGGAACCACATGAGACCTCATGTGCCCTCCCAATGACTTCCCACAAGGGTACCTCTTGTTACACTGCTTGCACACAAACTTCAACTCTTGATGAAAATGATGATGATCCTCCATCCCAGAAGAACTCCCAAACTAACCCTGAACTCAAACCACAGAAAAAAAATTGAAATTCAGCAACAAAAGATAAAAACACTTGGGAAATTGAATTCGAGAAAAAGGTCGAATCTTGGGAACAGTGAAAGATTTCTTGATCCACTAGAGACACTTACAGAAGAAGCCCCAGATCAGACCTAAGCTCAAATCTGGAATCCACGCCTCAGATCACTGGTCAGATTTGGAAACATTTTCTTGAAATCAAAGCAAAAGATCTCATGAGACCCACTTTTTCCTCCAGAACAAATGCCAAGAAGTTCAAGAATCAAACGCAGTAAAAAGCAAAACTGATCAAATGGAGTAGTGGTAACAAGAAAGAAAGAAAGGAAAAAAAAAAGAAACTTTCAGAGTTTATTTCATCCCCACTCAATCTCTCTCACATCTTACTCCTTGTTTGGGATGGATGTTAGAGTTGGAGGAGAAAGAATTCCATGCAGGAAAGCAAAATAAAGAAGAGAAAAAGAAGAGCAACACGTGTAGTCTCAAGAGGATCGTTCGTTATTCCTAATCAGACGGCCAAGATCTGCTTACCCATTGGTGAAATTTTGATTGTGAAAACAAGAGAAATGAAAAAGAAAAAAGATTGGGGATAATTTTGGTACATAGTCCATATAGTGCATAGGAAAGGAAAAAAATTTAAAGAAAAAGTATAAAAGACATGCCAAAGTTTCTCATTTGTCTCTGTTCAATTGGTTAGTCACACCCATCAAAGGTCCGAATCTTCAGCCGTTATTGCTCTCTTAACTTCCCAACAAAAAAGCTAAAAGAGAAACAACTAAAAAAGTCAAGATTTTTTTTTTTTAAATACTAAATATTACAAGCCCCCACCTAAAACAAATGGACTTCGATGCTCCTAGTGCATTCCCACATACCCAACAATATTGTTTGGTTCTTCAATAAAAAACAATATTGTTTGGAACTTGGTTTGGTTTATAAGTGTAAAAATAAAGGTATACTCGTGTTTGAGTTTGACTTCTGTCAACGTCGAAAATAAAATTATGCATAGCATAAGGTTCTTACACATATAAGGACATATTTTACTTTATAGTAGTCTTAACCTCATTCATCGCACGGGCTCATATACATTCTAAATTTTTGACATTTTATAAATATAAATTATTTATTTTAGTTTTCTAATGGTGACATAATATGTGCTACATGAGTTTTTTTAACTTTAAGGTATATATTTTTTAAATGAAAATTATACTTTAAATATTGATGTACATGCATTAAAGTCCTATATGTAATTTATTTAAAAGTAGTAAAAGAGAAATGATCAATTTTTTTAAAAAATCATATGGAACTTTATTTTTTAAAACATCAATAAACTTTATATAATCATTTTTTCAGAAATAATAAACTAAAATAAATAGTGGATAGTATGAAAATAATATAATATAAAATGAATTTTTTAGAATGATAAAGTTTATAGAAATTTTTTAAAAAAATTAATTAACATAATATAATTATGAGTATTTAAAACACGTGTTGTATTCATAATAAAGAAATAAATATTTTAAATTAGTTAAAATGAAAAAAAATCTATAAAAATATTGGGTATTTATTATTATAAAGTGAAACGTTGTATGACTATTTAAGAAACATAATGGTTATATAATGTTAGAAAGTAAAGGAATTTATATACATTTAAAATAAAAATAATAATTTAATATAAACATTATTATGCACCCATGGCATGGCGTGCATGTGTCGTAGAAAGTTTAATAAAAAAATATTGACCATTGAACAAAATAATAATAATTTTTTTAAATCAAAGTGTTTCTAATTAATAATAAATAAAAGAGAAATTTATCTAAATAGGACTAAAACATAATGACTTTTCCAATATAGGACCATATGTTTTTATTTCCCAATGTAGGACCTTTGGTCATTATCAAGTAGTCATTATTCAACTAAATATTCATCATTACTGGACATTATTCCTTTCACTAGGTCATTAATAAGTCATATTTAGGGAATAAAAAAGTTTAAGTCCTACATTAGGAAAGTCATTATGTTTTAGTCTTATTTAGTGCAAATTTCACTAAATAAAAAGCAAAACAATGCAAAAAATATGACCTTAGTTAAAACATAAAGATGCCAAAAATAATTTAATGTTTTTTAAAGCAAAATGTTTTTTATTTTTTGAAAGTGAAATGTTTTTAAATTAAAAATAAAGAGTCTTATACATAGTCTTTTATAAAAATTGCAATCAATCTGCATATTTAAAATAGGGAGTATATTTATAATAGTTAAATATATGTACAGAATTGTTAAAAATGAAAATGTTTATATAGAATATAACTAAAGTAATGTTTTTTAATTCTAGAAAATAATAGTCATTTAATGTAATACAATAAAAAGCATTAAAAGATTTTTTTAACAAAAATAAATGGACCAATAAAATGCTTCCATCTCATAATGGGTGCACATGTGAATGCACATGCGGCATGCCACATGTGAACACCACAACTATGACACTCAATTTTACATAGAGAGGAAAGAAGTTGAAATGAGTGTAAAATTGTTATATAACTATTGAAAATCAAACTTTATTTGTTTAGGCATAAAAAATTTATCATAATTAAAGATATTAAAATAAATTAAACACAGGGTATCATTTTAAAACTAGAAATTGATTTTGGGCCGAAGCCCAACAACAACAGCAATGTGTCTACGTCCTACTGCCCAAATTCAATGCTACTCCGTAACACCATGGTCCGCAACTGGCAGCGAAGCCCAAAGAAGCAACAGCCTTGCCAGCGTTCATCCTCACCAAATTGAAGCCCAACAAGATCAGAAGTGGCCCTGCACCTTCTTCTCTTTGTCTCATCGTCTCTTCTCACTTGCCACCCTAAATTATACGAAAATATAATGTCAAAAAAGTTATGAAATGATAACATAAAATACCCATTTGCAAATGCTTTATCGTGACAAAACTCCATTTAAAGGGTGGATGGTATAGATACTCTCTGTACTTTTCTTACTGCATCATCTCTCCCATCCACATCAGTGTCACAAAATATTTCACTAATTTTATACTTTATTGAATAGTAAAGGGCATATCTTTTATTTTTTTAGCATATACTCAATTTTAAACTCCCCGTTGGAGTTGCTCTTACTACACCTATTTTTTAAAATACTTTTTAAAAAAATTAACTCCAACTAATAATATAAAATAAATTTAAATTGTTATTAAATAATCCAACGATTATAAATGAATAGTTTGGGTTTGACTCTCCGTGGTGTTTAATAAAATACTGTAATATTGTATAATTGAAAATGATGTCAAATAATAATTATCTATAGCAAACAAATTTAATTTTTGAATAATTATTTTTAAAATGCAAAAAACAATGCAGACACAAAATAAAAATACAAAAATAACAACATGAGCGTCACATCAAATTTTATTAACTTTATACTTTTTTTACTCCAATCGATGGTGTTAGGGCACTGGTAATGGGCATCACGCCCGGGGCGTTATTGCTACTTTTAACGCCAAAGGGGCAGCAAACACCGCCCCCTTGGGGCTTAATAAGGGCTTCATCCCTTGTGCTTCAAATATTTAACGGGCTTCAAACCTTACATTCTCTCTTTTTCAAAAAAACATATACAAACATAATTTTTTTACTCTATATTTTTTGTTTAATGTAATATTTTTTTTGTTTAATTTTTTTTAGTAATGTAATTTTTTTTTGTTTTTTTTAAATTTAACATACTATTTTTATTGACTGTATTTTTTATTTTATGAGTTATGTCAGTTTGCAATATGTTACTACAACTCGGATTTGAATGAAGATATTTTTAGTCGCTCGAATAATTAGTAATTTCTTTGCAGTGTTGTTTTTTTATGGATTTAATATTTTTTAATGAATGTAATTTTTTTTATGAATGTATTTTTTTATGAATGTAATATTTTTTAATCAATGTAATTTTTTTAATGCGCTAGTCTCCTTTTGATTAATTTAAATAATAAATTTATTAAAATTTATTAATTTAAAATTAAGAAGATGTATATTTAAAAATGTAAAAAATGAAGGTTTGAAGCCCCAGGGCTTCAAACCCATTTCCAATGAATTTTTGGTGTAAGTTAAAGCTGACGTGACAGAGAGAGAGAGTTTGAAGCCCCGGTTTGAAGCCCCGGGGCTTCATACGTATTTCCAGTGCTCTCAGTATGTCTATTTGTCAAATTACCGTAATTGATTTTTTATACTCCGTAATAAACCTAAACTAATAATTTTGGTCCGTTTAATTTAAAAGGTTTGATTTTTTTTGGAGAACATTATGGGAGTTAAAAAGATCAATCTTTTTTGTAGAGAGTAAAAACTAAATTATTTGGGAATTGGGCTTTAAAAATGGGTTTGAAAAAATATATTATCCGTTTGTAGATATATCTTGTAAATATTAATTTCAAACAATATTGTTTTAAATTTTTATTAATAATTAAAATTAAAATCAAAGATGTATATATAAAGATGACCAAATAACTCGTGCGTTTCCTATGATTTGAAAAATTAGCAATAATATCCTTTTGGTTTCAGAACTTATTTCTAAAGTCCCTATGGTTTTAAAACGTTGCACCTTTGCCCACTCTAACCATTTTCCATTTAATTTCCGGCGAAGAGAGGACATTAATTCCTAATTTCTCAACCATAGAGGGCACTCGTGCCCATTTCTTATATTTCATTTATTATTTTGTTCTCCCCCCTTTTTATAGTCTTTTTAGCTCTTTTTCATTTTCCAAGAATTTTTTTTACATTTCTTTCCAATTTTTATATTGTTTTAAAAAAATTCAAAATTTTTGAGGTTTGAAATAAAAATAAAAAAAATTAGCATATACTACATCTGTCTCAAATTAAACATTTTTCATTTTTTTCTTTACTAGAATATTTTTGGTAGGTTCAAAAAAAAAACTAGAATAAAAAATTAAAATTAAAATAAAAATATGGAAGAACGAATTGGATAAATTGAAACATGAAAAAAGGAGTTATACAAAAATAAATTTTCAAAACACCTAAAAAATTCCTTAGAATCTGGATGTTCAAAAAGGATGCATTTTATTTTTTGTTTTATTTTATTTCTTATTTTATTCCTCATTTTTTGAAGTTTACAACAAAAGTTTTTACTTTTTTATTTCAAAAAAACAAAAAACAAAAAAACAAAAACGGTTAATTTGAGACGTACAAATGTAGTATATGTTAATTGTTTTTTCTAACAAAAATAATTTTAAATTTTTAAAAAATTATTAAAATAATTTTAAAAAGAAATTTATAAAAACACTTGATTAATAAAAGAAACTAATAAGGAAAAAAAGAAACTAATAAAGAAAATAAGAAATAAGCACAAGTGCTCCCTATGATTTGAGAAATATGCACTAACGCCCCTTTTTGCCGAAAATATTACCGGAAAATGATCAAAAAGGATATGAGTGCACGTTTTGAAACCACAGAGACTGTATAAATAAGTTTTAAAAATTGAGTAAGTATTGGTGCCTATTTTCCACCCACGAGTGGTACTGGTGCTATTCGGTCATATAAAGAGAATGAATAAAAATGCAATATGCTCGGTAAATGTATAGACTTGTTTGCCAACTTTTTTTGGTACCCAAAAGTATGGAATGGTGTTACCAAAATGTCACGTATGCTAAATTTGGTACCAAATTGATTTTGTTGCATTCATACCCTCTATCCAAATGTACAAATTTAAGATGACTGTTTAATAAAAGTTGTATGTTTTAGGGCATGTCCTATATCATATGAACTTATTATATTAGTTCTAATCTAAATTTATTAAAGTCTGATCCAATTTGATTTTTTTATCTAATCAAATATATATGATCTAATCTCATCCACTTTCAAATAAAGTTGTTTCATATTTGATAGACTTAGTTTAATTTGATTTGATCTTAATCTTTCTAATTTGATTTGGTTCTAACAAGAATATGTAATATTTTTGCATCACATGAAAATATTCACTTTGAAAAGTAAAAAATGTTGTTAAAACTGGTTAGGAGGAAGAATTTCTTTAGCCACAAACTCTTACTATCTTCGTACTTGAAAATTTGGCCAGTTTCAACTTTTTTACAGTCATTCATTTTTAACCTTTGACATATAGTTCAATAAAATATATATTCTATATTAATTAGATAAAGTAATATTTTAAATATATTTTATATAGTTTAAGTTTGACAATTTTGATCAAAAAAAGATAAATGTGGATAAATATTTGGGATGAAAGAAATACTTTAAAGGAAAGAGACTTTTTTGGGAAGGAAAAATAAGGTGATATGATTTTTATGAGACAAAGAAAATAAGTAGTAAGAATATGCTAAATACGCATTTTGGTCAATATTTACTTTCTTCGTCTTAAAATTAAATTTTCATTTTAACTTTCTTGGTCAAAAATTTTAAACTTTGACCATGCATTACATAAAAATACATTAAATTTTTATATAAATTTAACATCAATAAGTTTATCTTGAAACATAATTTTGAAATATTTTTTTCTGTAATATATATTTATATATAAATAGAGATATTAATAGTTAAAATGTTAATTGAATACCGTGAAGAGCCAAATAAGAAATTAATTTTATGACATAGGAAATATATATACACACATACACACCCACATGATTCACCATCGTAGTGCCATCACACTCCACCACCACATTGTCACTCATCACATTGCCATCAGTCTATTTAGGGAATTGAAGATAAATTCTTGCATGAATCTAATGTCTATAGTGTCAATGGTGTCCTTCATACATGCTTGATAAGCATTCCATAAGTGTCTAAATAAATATTTTAAAAAAATAAAAAATAAAGAAATTTGTGTGAGAAGGTCTGTGTCGACCTTAGGTCCATTTTAAGTTCTCTTTTCTGGAAATTAAAATTATGTAACTATTATTTTAGTATTTTCACACTGTATTCATCCCTAAATGAATTATACCTTATGCAAAATGAAGTAAAAATCTTAAGTTTTTAAAATTTATTTCGTTTAAAGATTGTTATAAAAATAAAAAAAGAAAACTTACATAATTAAAAATTACATTAAAAGTTCTACAAAAACAAGAGTTGAGAAACTTATTTTATTTCATCATATTATCAATGAAAGTAAGAAAATTAATAAATACAAGTTCACGTGAGAAATTCATTTAAGTTCGAGTCCCAACGAAGGTAGATGCATTAGTTATTTGTGAGTCATTGGATTGAGAAAAATATGAGTAGATACTACATTGTAATCAAGTCAATAGCACCAAAAAACTATTTATATTAAAGATCTTAGAATTAAGGGATATAATAGTTAGTTTTTCAAAGGTTGTACACTTAAATGCTTAGAAAAAAGATGTGCGAACAAATACAAAATTATTTCCTTCGTCCCAAAAAAATAGTTCTAGTTACCAACAATCATACAAATATGCATTCAAACAAGTTTTATGAAAAATGACTTTTACAAAGGACAAGTCCCATTAGACTTGATCGAGCGATTATTGAAAAAGAATAAATAATATTTTATGTTTAACATAATTGCCTCACATTTGATAGAAATTTAACTCAAATTTATCTCTTTAGTACTCTCTATCTTTTTCAGATGTGTAACACCCACTGAGAAAATTATGACTTTTATGTTTATGAAAAGAGTGACCATTATGTTAATGAAAAGGAGGAAGTATGAAACATTTTTTTTCCGAGAAATGCTAAAGTCACAAACTCTTTGATCACAAAATACACAATCTTGCCATTTGTGTACCCCACCAAGTGAATTAAATAATGTTAAATAATTAAAAAGTAAACATTTAAATACACAAATGGCATGGCAAGGTTGTGTATTTTGTGATCAAAGAGTTTGTGACTCTAGCACTTCTCTTTTTTTCCAGGAGCAATGGAGCATAATTTGGAAATTACTCCGTAGTATAAATAGAAAAAATTACTGCGAGGTACCCTATATTTTGTGACAAGAACTGCCAGGTCCCATTATTTTTTTAAATGTACTCCGAGGTACTTTAAAATATCAAAAAAGTTACTTCAAGGTGACATTCAGTCATTTTCTCGGTCAATTCCAAATTTCCGTTAACTATTCCTCCTTCCCCATTTTCTATCTTCTTCTTCCTTCTTCTTCTTCTTCTTCTTCTTCTTCTTCTCCACCTTCGGATTTCTTCCAGTCCTCCACCCTCCCTTTTTGCTTCTTCTATTTTTTTTGTTTTGAATTTTTTTTTCTTCTTATTCTATTATTATTATTATCTATTATTAATTATTATTATTATTATTATTATTAAAATAGGGTAATTTTTCCGTATAAATATACCTGTTCCCCGTTAATTACCAAATTAAAAAAAGAAGTTTCTCCATGATTAGAACTCTGCATCCAAAACCAGAAAAGCTGCCTCCCCAATCTCTCTCTCTCTATGTAGACGTCAATGGCGAATCTGTTTTTCGCCATCTCAACGGTCCAGCCTAAACTTGCGTAACTGCCTCATGCTCATCACTAACTGTCTGGTAAGCTCAATCTATCGTTGTTACGTGTAATGCTGGCGATTGCTTGCTGATTTTGTTCCTCGATGCGTTGTGGATTTGATATGAAATACGATATCGATTGTGGTTTTGCAGTGTATATATTTGTATCTTGCTCCTTTGTCCTCTCTCTATCTCTATCTCTCTCATTATTAGCGTGAAATTTGGAGCTTTCTTTGCAGGTTGATCTGAGATTGTGATCGTTGGATTTGGCGAGGGATAAGATTCAATTGCACATCGGAAGTGGTTGAAATTTTGAAGAGCTGTTGTGGCTGCTTTATTACCTTTTAGAGGAGTGGTTCTCTGATCTGAGTTATGCTTTTGATTATGGCTCAGTGGCTCCCGGAGGAATGCTGAATCTTGGCTCCTTTTTTATGATCTGGATGGTTCCGGATGATAGGTTGTAGTATTTGTCATTCTTTGATGTCCAGGTTGAATCAATAGCTAATATTTGGTGGTTTTATTGGCTCTACAATTGAGGGGGCTGGCAGAATTTGGACATGAGAAGCCCTTGGTTAAAAAAACTAACTCTGATTTTTGGCCCTAGACCGCCGCTTAACTGGTTACTCTTGCTTCTTGTCAGCATCATTGTGTTAATAGCTTTGTTGGGATCATCTTCTTCTAGTACTTTCGATTCTGTTACCTCGACAGCAAAAGCTGACATTTATTCAAACTATAGAAGGTTAAAGGAGCAAGCGGCTGCTGATTACTTGGAGCTAAGAAGTATTTCACTCGGAGCTTACCATATAAAGGATGTTGGTCTTTGTAGCAAAGATAGAGAGAACTATGTGCCTTGCTACAATGTGACTGCAAATTTACTAGCTGGTTTGAAAGATGGGGAGGAATATGATCGGCATTGTGAGATTTCACGAGATTGGCAGCACTGTTTAGCACGTCCTCCTAAGGACTATAAGATTCCTTTAACTTGGCCTTCAGGCAGGGATGTCATCTGGAGTGGAAATGTTAAATTAACCAAAGATCATTTCTTGTCGTCTGGAAGTATGACAAAAAGGTAAATCTTATGTATTAATTGCAATCTACACAAGATGTTGGCACTATTAAATTCATTTAGGGTATGAAAATGTTTTTAGACGGTGGACTGAGTCGTCTTTAATAAATCATTTACTCTTTATAGACGATCCCTAGGGTTCATTTAAGGTGCTAGCTGGATGTGGAAATATTGTTCTCATAATTAGTAATGATGTTTTCTCAGGTTAATGTTATTAGAAGAGAATCAAATTGCTTTTCATTCTGAGGATGGAGTGGCTGACGATGGTGTCAAAGATTACTCTTACCAAATTGCAAAAATGATGGGGTTGGGAAGTGACCATGAACTTCTTCAAGCTGGTGTAAGTTTCACTTAATTATCTGTGAGAAATACTCGACTAGTATTAGGGTGTGATATTTTTTACCTTTTCTTCTTTACAGTTTACTGTTGTCCCCTTTTCTCAGAGGCACCACTCTGTAAATACCTTAAGTGCTAGTATATGTGATACTACCCCCTCTAAAAAAATCTTACAATTTAATTTTCACATAGTTTAAGAAAGTTGTTGAAAAGTAAAAAATGTATGGTTAGAATTTGTTTAGATGAGAGAGAAATATTATGAGCCACATATTCACTACCAAAATAGGAAATAAAGTAAGTCTATAGCTTTTTGGGATGTCCAAAAAAGGAAAGTTTAAAGTGTTTTATGAGACTGAGGGAGTCCGTGAATATACCAATGAAAGCATAAATTTGAACAGTTACACTTGGATGTAAGATATATCTGTGATAACAGGTGCAGACTGTGTTAGATGTTGGCTGTGGGTTTGGTAGCTTTGGAGCCCATTTACTATCCCTGAATTTGATGCCTCTGTGTATAGCCGCATATGAGTCTTCAGGTAGCCAGGTCCAATTAGTACTTGAGAGAGGGCTTCCAGCAATTATCGGAAACTTCATCGCAAAACAGCTTCCATTTCCAGCATTGGCGTATGACATGGCTCATTGTGCTCAGTGTGGAATCCTATGGGATAAAAAAGGTAGTTGTTTCAAAGAAACCCCCTTTGAGGTTATGGCTTATAATGAACTAGATCAATATTGACACTGATGATTTGCCTGTGTGAGGTGTGTCTATTTTGGCTGGTAATACATTGTTTCCTCTTAGGATTGATGATTCACAGGGGTCTATTTATAGATGTCTATTATGTGCATATTATTTTCAGAAATATTTGCACTAAATAGCACTAAAACTTAAGTCATTTACCTAAATAGCACTTAAACTGTTTTTTTCCCTAAATAGAACTTAATAATGTCCATAATGTCCAGTGATGGCGAACATTTACTTGAATAATGACTAATGGATAATGACTAGAAAGTGCCACATTGGGAAAAAACAAATTTGATGCTATTTAGGGAAAGTCATTATGTTTTAGTGCTATTTAAGTAAATTCCCCTTATTTTTATTCATTCACTCTATCTAATATTATGAAACATCCATTGGAAGCACTGCCGAGTCATTTGCTTATGAGATTATTCCTTGTTTGTAATTATTCTGTTTTTTTCTAGGAAAATCTAATATGGATCACTAATCACTTTTTTAAAACCATGAATCTAATTGTAATTTTGCAACCCAGATTGGCTATTCCTTATTGAAATTGACCGGATACTCAAGCCAGGAGGTTATTTTGTCTTAACCTCACCCGCAAGCCAGCGGCAAGGGAGTTCTATCAGTACTAAGACTGGAAGTGTGTCAACTCCATTTGAAGAATTTACCAAGAATATCTGTTGGAATCTTCTAGCACAGCAAGGAGAGACTTCCATCTGGCAGAAGACTCTTGATTCTCATTGTGCATCAAAGTAAGGCTAGTGAGAAGCACTCGTTAAAAAAACACACTAGCTATATTCTAGAGCTAATACGGGGTAACCTCTAGTTGTTTCTTTATATTCTACTCCCTCCGTCCCGCTATATTCGTCCACTTTTGACTTTTGGAACTGTTCATTTAAGCACTTTGACTCATCAAATTCTCTCAATGTGTAAACCTAAATATAGTCATGTGTGATCTTTTTTGATTTGTCTTAACATATAGATTATTAATATATAATTTCTATAATTTTTTAATATACAAATTACAAGATAAAATGGATTAAAGAAGTGTATTGGATGGTGTGTAAAAATGAAAGTGGACAAATACTCTGGGACGGAGGTAGTATATATGAACACGAATCCGCGCACCCCTTCCACCTATTGACATTTTTTAGTCACATGCTTGCCTTCAACTTTATGGATTCTTTTACCATTTGTTTTGCTCTCTTGATTCTATTCTGTTTGACTGTTTTATGTATACTCGTAAGCCAATCAAGCCAAATAATAATATAGTACTGGTGCTAAATTGCAGCACGCAAAGAACAGTGCCTGTTTGTAATGGAGAGGATTTTCAAACATACTATCACCCTCTTGCTCCTTGTATTTCTGGGACAACCAGTAATAGATGGATCCCAATCCATGTCGGATCTAAGTCTTTAAACTCAAGTGACCTTCTAATTCACGGCAAGTATTTAAATTCAAAATAACTGTTCCGTGTTACATGTGTTATTAGCCAAACTTTAAAAACTGAATATTCTGTTGTGCAGCAGGTGTTCATAATGACGATTTCTTTGAAGACTCGGAGTTCTGGAGATCTTCATTAAGAAACTATTGGTCACTTCTTTCACCATTGATTTTCTCTGACCATCCAAAGAGACCGGGTGATGAGGACCCACTGCCCCCATATAATATGGTTCGTAACGTGATGGATATGAATGCACATTATGGTGGTTTGAATGCTGCTTTATCTGATGCAAGAAAATCAGCATGGGTAATGAATGTTGTGCCACTGGGGATGCGCAATACACTTCCTCTTATAGTTGATCGAGGATTCATAGGTGTTCTACATAACTGGTAAATTCTCAGTCTGTTTCATTTAATATGAAATCTTTAGACTTGAATATAGTGTCATCAAAAGAAACTTTATGCTGGTGATCCCATTAAAGAAAACACTTCCTCCACATTTTACAAATGGAAATCCTTTCTCATGGAAAGTCTTATGAGTGAAAATAGTAATTTATTTACTAGCTTCCATTATATTTTAGGCATACTTTGCAATATTTATAAATCCCTAAAAGTCTACAGAGAAGATGCTTGTGTGTTATTGATTTTGCATGAAAAAAGTTTAGCTGTTTAGGAATTAACATGGGAGATTTATGTTACGTTTCAGAGCACATGTCATTTGGTTGTAGATGATAACACATTTTTTCTTTTGCTTCCACTAGTCATATACTTTGTATGTTTTCTCATAATGGTGTTCTGAAACACGTACATGAAAGCACTCAGTCACTCATATCTTAATCTGTTAATGTGTGCATGTACTTAAGTGGATATCTATTCACATATTGTTTGCATAAAGCCCCACATGTCACTGGTGGCATAAATGAAACTTCCTTCAAGAGAGTGTTCATAAAATTGTGCCAGGTGTTCATAGCAATGTTCATGAAATATGGTCGCTGGTGGCCATATATTCACATATTCTTGACAGCTGTTTTTGTATATTCTAAAATTGGGTCAGGTGTGAACCTTTTCCTACATACCCCAGAACATATGACATGCTTCATGCCAATGGACTCTTTTCACACCTTAGTTCGCAAAGCTGCAGTATGATTGACGTTCTTGTTGAAATGGATCGTATTTTGCGGCCTGAGGTAAATGATATTTCTGTTTACCTATTCTTTACTTTTTTGATTTGTTGATGCATCTAGGGACATATATATACTCCATGTCCCTACATAAAATTACCAGTTACTATTCTAGGGTAGGGCCACAGCAAGTTTTGTTTATTTATGTGTTTTCATTGGTATAGAACTTTTAATGTAGTTTATATACTCCCTCCGTCTCAAAATTATCGTCACGATTACTGCTCTGGTCTCTCGATAACTTTTATTTGTTTGAATGTTTTCTTTGATCATTTTATAAAATAAAATATTCTTGTCACCTCTTATTCAGTAGAACTTTTGGTTTAGTTTTTAAATACGGAGTATATGATTTGTACATTTTATTTTTATCCCGATCTGTAAACAAAATAGATCTAAATGAAATGAGATGTTGCACGTTGTTTGAAGTGAGACCCCAATTTTGGGACGGATGGAGTATATACAAGTTTTATTTTTTATTTCTACACCAATTTCCAAATAAAATGATTTTTAAAAACTACGGAAATCCCTCCAAAAATTTTATTTACGAATGGAGGTCGGAGGGTGTGTGTGTTTGGGAATTCAAAAAAATTGGATTTTGGCAAAACTCTTCTAATTCCTAACAAAGCCCAATTACAAATTTAGACACTCTCCCTTGTATTTTGAATTCCCGACCCCAGATTTTAAATTTGAAATTTAAAAATTCAAATGAATTCCTACTTTCTAAACACTACTTAAAAGAAAATGATTTCTAAAAAAGGTAGAAGTATCAATTCCAAATGGGTTCTCTTAATAACTGCTCCCCTACAACTGAATCAGTTTCAATCAATAAGCTAAAAGCCTAAAACAAACACATCAACTGTATGTGAATCGTTGCTTGAAGTATAAACCTTTGGTGTTATTATTATAAACAGGGATGGATCATTCTATCAGACAAAGTGAGCATCATAGAGAAGGCCAGGGCATTTGCCACACAGATCCGTTGGGAAGCCAGAGTGATTGACCTCCAGAACGGAAGCGACCGGCGCCTACTTGTTTGCCAAAAGCCATTCCTCAAAAAATAATATTTTTTTGTCAAAGAGAGTTTAGATATGAAAAACTGCAGCAGCAACGAGGTGATCTTCGGTTAACACGGGTAATTCTCTAGATTCTCTCTTCTTCTTGAGAGGCAAATTTTGTTCAATGGAGTCTCTGTCAAAAACACTCCCAACTCACAGCTTTCACATTGTGTTCCTATGGATGGGAGCCCAAAGAAGGTGGAATTTTACCGTAGTAATTTCTAAATTTTGAAAGGTGTAGATTGGAACTCCTCTTCAGAAAGTTAGCCCCATCGCAGCAATCGATGGGGAAAAAAGTTTTTTTTTTGTTTTTTTTTTGTTTTTTTGTATTCATTCATCCCCTTTTTTCTTCATTTTTTGGTTGGGTTTGTAAGTGAAATGAATGCTTTTATACTGAACATAGTTTTGAATGCAAGTCTATCATAAATAATATTTCCCCCATATTGGTTTTTCATTTTTTTGGGTCGTCTGAAGTTGATTGTTCACTTACTGTATCTAGTAAACAAATCATTGGGAAATGTCAAGATCGCCCTCTAAACAATAAGCATTGTGTCCATTTTATTCATTTATAGTTGGTTCACAAATGGGTAAATTTGTGCATTTTAGCATTTCTATGAGAGCCTGATTTTTAAAGGGGACTTTCTTTTTGTCTGAGTTCAAGTTTGGACTTTATTTTTGGTCCAACCATTCCTCACCAGTAATCGGACGATGCAAGAGAGGGAAAAGGAAAATGCAACAAAAGCGGATGCCTTAAATGCCCATTTTGCCCTTAGTTTTCTCCATTCTCTTTTTTCCTTCAAATCCAGAAATTCTTTGAATCTCCTCCTTGACTCTTCTACCCTTCTCGCTCCATTTCCCCTTTTGCCCTCCAGAGCCGTTTGCAATATCCCCAAACTGTCTTCTCCATCGAGTACATTCCCATCAAAGTCCTCCATTTGCATGCCCACTTCCCTCACGTGCGGCTCGCCGCCGTGGTCCGTACCGACCGTAACCATGATCGGGCACAGCGCGGGACCCGCACCGGCCGCCGGTAGAATCGAAGCGAACATCGCCCGCACTTCGTCGGCCGGCCAATGGGGCTGCACGAAAACCGGCTTTTGAGAAGACAGGTTCACGGCGCGCATGGAGGCCGGGTCAATTAATATCCAGCTCAAGGTCAAGTCCTCCATAAGACGAACACTCCACGTGTCAACTTCGTCGAGGCATCTGACGGGCACAAGGTCGGCGTCCCACGGGTCAACAAGGTCAACCCTGAAAAGCCAATGGCGGAACCACGCGCTCCAAGTTTCCGTCACATTGACCCCACTGAATATCAGCGCATCTTTGTACCATATATCGACGGCGGAGATCAACTCCACCGGTTGCGGCAAAGAGGACCCAGGCGGGCCCACCACCCCCGGGAGCGGGAAAGAGTCTGCAAAGAAGGCGCGTGGGCCGCCGTTGGGAAAAGCGGAGATGGCGTTTGTGATTGAAGGATCGGCGGTGGAGGGCCAAACTGAGTGGCATTTGTCCAGCCACAGCTCAGCTTGGGAGGAGAGGCGGCGAAGAGCTGAGGAAGCGGAGGCGGTGGATGCGAGTGTGGGGCCATCCAAACGAGTCAGGATATGGGTGGCTATTATGTCCGGGTGCAAGGCGGAGATGTCAGTCCCGCTGCCGCCTTGCTCCGCCGCGGTTGGAGGCGGCGGCTGAAGGGGATTCATTATATGTTTGGGATTCAAAGTTCAAGAACTTTTAAATTAATATACTACGGAGTAGTAAGAAAAACTAACGTAGTTATTAACTAGTTGTGATTTGTGAATATATGATGCTTTTCTTGACTTTATTGTACAAGCAAGCCAAGCTAAGCTTGGTCTACTATAGAGGACGATTAAAACAAACGGCATGACGCGTAACTGGTTGACGTAATTTAAATTAAGACATGTTCATGGTTTAACAAGAAAGTTCACAATTAAATTGGTTGATCGATTCTAAGTATATTCTTACTTTTTCTTACAAAATAAAAAAAGGTGTGATTTTTTTATAAAAAATACAAATATATAAACTATTAATTTTCTTTCTTTAGAAGGAAAGTAAAAAAGTATTCTAAGATGGTCAATATAAGACATGAAAAACATGGGATGGAGGAAGTATACCTCTGCAATTTTGCAAGATTTTAAATGTGTGCTTAATCATGGACATTGATGGTGGGTAAAAAAAAGAATATACGGTGTAATTTCTTTTCTTTTCAGTTCAGAAAAAAAATTTACCCCACCAAACATAGACTTAGCTCTTTGGTTAAAATAACATTGAACCTCAATAGCATAGCATGACATTGGGCACCTACGGTGCTAATTGTTCCTACCCCAAACCCCACCTCGGCCCCCTCCCCTTCCCAGATCGCCAAAATGCTGTAGTAAATATTGTAGCTTTCGGTAATCCAAGGGGAGAGCTAGGGTGGGGGGTTAGGGGAGGGGTATGAACCATTAATTTTATGAACGGAGCACTGTAGGTGCCCGGTGTCATGATATGACATTGGAACCTTGCCGACCAACTAAATGCTAAATTGCTAACTACCAACCGATATGTTTGCCTCGGTCGTCGTTGGGGATGAACAGAGTAGATACTTAGATAGCTTGGAATTCATCAAGTAGCAAATGTAGTTAATAATGCGATTTACTTACTTGACATTTGACTCTGCAAACCCATACTTCAATATATACATCTAGAAAACAGTATGATACTATGAAAGTAACCATCCTGAAAAACAAGGGTTATGATATAGTCACACCAAAGATGTCACCAAGGTTGACATCACCAATGTCTCACAAACAATGACTGTCTCATAGACATGGACTGCTTGTATGTGATTGTTTTTAGTAGTGTCGACCTTAGTATCACACTTGGGTTTAAAGTAGCATTTTCCAGACAACAAAAGATAAAAATTTGATGCTACCATATCCGCCTATATGATTTCACACCTCCCTTTTTTGCCTGTTAAGAATCTTCCTTGGAGAAAAAACTCGGCGGGAGACAAAAATCTTCCTCCTGGTTCAGAATTTCGGTGTCATCATCTGGCTCCTAAATTTATCCACACGCAAAAAGCAAGCATCAAAGATACTTAAAAGAAAATTTGGACGTATTGATGCACGAACTTGAACCATACAAATGCCAATGATTTTAGCAGAACATTGGGTGAGATAGTAAGGGTTACATTTGGCGGGAATGACTTAGGTTGCTCTAATTGTGGTTTAAATGACTAGACTATGCATATATAAAGAAACTTTAAAAAATGTAGAGCATTATTGATAACTTAATGAAAATTCAATATCCAAAGCATCAGGGCAAAAGTGTCCATTTCCTCTCATTTCAGTAAAAGTATTCTATGCACTGTTTTTCCCATCATGGACAACTCAGGCAGCTCAATCACAATAGTTATTGTTTAGTAGAAAATTATGCTTATAAGCAAAAGAGTTTTTCCACCAAATGGGGACTTAGCTAGTAGAACTCTGAATGTGCACCATAACATAAAGTTACTACCGAATGTTATGAGCACACTCTCCTAGTTGCATGAGAACCACACAGAAATGAATGAATGAATGAATGAATAGAGAGAACTAAATATTGTACAACAACAACAAACAAACAAACCTAGTAGACACCCGTAGAAGTAGAGTTTAGTGAGGGCGTGTGTACCCAAACCTTACCCCTACTTGGAAGTAGAGAGGTTCTTTCCAAAAAAACTAAAGATTATATTATTATTTTTACAAACCAGCATTTCCAAGTTGTAGAAGCGATCCAACAGCTTCAGAACTTCATCAGCACTGAAGTGCTTATTAAAACTGCAAAATGTTCCCTCTGTGTGAATGCCAAGGATGATAAGGTAAACATAAACATGTATGACCTATATGACTTATTTTTCTTCTTGAGTTTTTCTACAAGTAGGTTAAGAACGAGGCAAACCTTCGTCTAAGATATTCTGCTAAGCCATAGAGGACAAAGTGACGATGGATTCCTGCAAGAAACACCAAATCCACCTCAGCATCTCACCGAAAGAAGGAAAATGTGATCTTTAGGAGAAAACTTCGGTGTTGGGCATGCATATGTGATATGTTAGATGTCAGATGTTTGTGTAAGTGGTTTGGGATAGTTGTTTAGGTAAAACAGTTTGATGAGATGAGATGTTTGTGTGAGCTGTTTGATGTTTTTAATGTAAACAAAAAAAAATGTTGTCCCCAAAAAGGTGAAGAAACATTGGCAAATCAATATATCCAGAATAGCTAGGATCTTCATCAAATTCCAAACTCATGGAAAAATTAGCATCTATACAGAATTGACGAGTATTCAAAATTTGCCAAAACTAAGGGGCTTTTCTATCCTTTGTCTTCAGATTCATAGGGAAAAAAGATCATCCCAATTTTTTTCAACTTGGAAACATAATTGTGAGGCTCACAAAACTATTAATTCCATCCTTAAAAAAACAATCAATATCATGGCATGTTTGGATATGATGATTTGAAACAAACTTCCTGAAATTTAAACATAGGATTTCACTCAATTCTACATAAACTTAACATACACTTAGATTTAACATAACCAAAAAAACATGGAAAATTAGAGCACAAAATGGGAAGAAGATTTTCCTTGTAATTTGGCAGGATGATAGATTTCAAGAGCTTCCAAAACCTTCAGCTCCAATTCCACCTCCAGTTGCTCCTGAAATTCAGAAACTCAGTAAAAACACATAATTGATAGAATTCATCCATAGATGTAACCGAAATTATGATATATAGATACAGACACGCGTATATAGAGACAGAAAGAGAGACCTTGGAGAGAGATGAAGGCAGGGATTTGCAAGGGGAATGGACGGACAAGACGTCTTGCTCTTCCCGATCGTCTTCGTCTCTTTTCTCCTCCTCTATCACAATCTCTTCCCTCTTGCGCTTACCTTTGGCGCCTGTGTTTTGGCCCATTTCTTCCAATTTGCTCCGATTCTTCTTCCAATTTGGGGTTTGAACTCCCAGAAAGCTGCAGGTAGTGTTATTAAACCCCAACTTTTCTCCTTATCAACCAATTTTTCGTAGAATTTTATTTCTTTTACTTAATCTCTAATAATTCTATTATAATTATAACGTTTGTTTATATAGTCCGTATATTTTTTAGAAAAATACTAACGTAAGAGTAAAAATGTTCAAAAACTATTCTCAAATGTTCATATATAGTGTCATATTATTATAGTACAAACTTTTATTTTGAGAATAAAAATATAAAACTCTTATTTTAGTATTTTTTTCTATTTTACTCGTAATTAATGTGATTTCTTTGACCTATTAAAGTATAAAGAGTTATCGTCTCACTAAAGATTGAACATGTGACCTCCCATTTGGAGGTGTCACCTTATCTTTCTTAACATATTATAATATAGATAGTTAGCACCTTCACTAAAGATTGGACATCTCACCTCTCATTTGGACGAGTCTGTCGAGTCACTTTGGTGTCATTGGATCACAAAATCTTTGACATAAATTTTTAGTAAATTTCGTTTACCATTTTTAAAAT
This sequence comes from Cuscuta campestris, assembly GCA_900332095.2. Taxonomy (NCBI): domain Eukaryota; kingdom Viridiplantae; phylum Streptophyta; class Magnoliopsida; order Solanales; family Convolvulaceae; genus Cuscuta; species Cuscuta campestris. The sequence continues at coordinate 949,811 of OOIL02005599.1, forward strand.
TTTTTTATTTAGTATTAATATCTACCACAGAAAGAATACTTGTATAATGCAGTCATGTCAACTTTTGTTTCATATTATTTTTATGTTATTTTTTGCCATACAATAATTACTTGGTTTGATCCCACGAGAGTAGAGTCTGGAGAGGGTGTATGTACGCAGACTCTTTCCCTACTCGAAAAGTAAAGAAATTGTTTCCAAGACACCCCCGGTTCAAACGATATTAATGATAAAAGAGCGTAGGATATTCAAGGACACATAAAATAAAAAGCAAATAGAGGCAAAGAACAAACTAATGATAACAAAAGATAAATATTACTCTCTCCGTCCCAAATTATAATGTCTGTTCACTATTCACAGAGTCAAACTTCATTCACTTTCTTTTTCTATTTTCGTTAGCAATTTGATAAAATAAAATATTGTTGTCACTACTAGTTTTATAAATCTTTTGATGTAGTATTTTGATATGTAATTTTTATTTTTTAACCCTATACCATTTGTCATATAAAATGATTTGAAAATAACTTCAGTCAAACATCGTAAACCGAAACAGGCGTTATAAAATATGACGGAGGGAGTACAATTAGAAACAACTGCCACTGCACCTAGCTCAAAGTGTCTACCCAACTAGTTTAATCCTAGTCCCCAAACACATCTATAGTTGTCATATCCCCAATAAGGAAAAGAGATCTTACGTCCTCTCCAATTACTACCTTTTAAGTGTACTTAGGTCTGCCCCAAACCCTACTCTCACCAACTAATAACGTAAGTCTCTCACATATCTGCACTGAGGTGTTGGTATCTCGTCGCCTCACGTGCCCAAAACACCTTAATCTAGCTCCCCGTAGCTTATCGTCAACATGCGCCATGCATACTCGTCATCGAACAACCTCGTTTAGAATCCTATCTAACCTCATCTGCTCACACATTCACCGAAACACTCGCATCTCTGCAACATGCAGTCGACGAATGTGAATTTTCTCAATTGCCCAACACTTCAATCCACACCATACAACATAACTCATCTAACTACGGACCGGTAGAACCTACCTTTCATGATAGCCAAAATCTTTTTATCGAAGAGAACTCTTGAAACCAACCTCCACTTAGCCCACGCTGCTCTAACGCCGTGCACAACATCACCGTCGAACTCACTATATAAATCTTATATGCAAATTTCATACTCATTTTCATATAAATTAATAGCTTTAGTATAACCTCGTAAATCAGAATGAGAAAATCTCTTTTGAACGGAGATAGTATATTTTAAAATTAAAATACTCCATACAATATAAAAAAAATGTTAAAAAGTTAAGATTATATAAGAACCCATGCAAACACAGAATTAAAATTAGTTGGGTTAGAATTGTTCGTTGGCAAATTCTTTCCATTATGTGTTACGAGATTTAACATAAGTTATTTTCAATTCATATTTGCACTAAATAGCACTAAAACTTAAGTCATTTCCCTAAATAGCACTTAAATTGTTTTATTCCCTAAATAGCACTTAATAATGTCCATAATGTCCTGTGATAGTGAATATTTACTTGAATAATGACTAATGCATAATGACTAAAAGTGCTATATTGGGAAGAAAAACACATGTGGTGCCATTTAGGAAAGGTCATTATGTTTTAGTGCTATTTAAGTAAATTTCTCTATTTTCAATCCAAAAGTTAAAATTATATATTATTGATTTAAACACTATTTAAAAAATTTTACAGATCAAGAGATGACATCACTTTATTATTTTATAAATTAAATAATGAAAATAATCAAACAAAGTAAATAAAGTTTAAAAAATATCACTATGTAAGAGTAAAATATCATCAAAATACCAAAATAACGGTGACACTATTTTTATTCCTAAATAGAAGTTTGGCAGTATGAATGATGGTAGTGTGATGATCGAGTGTGGTGGACCATCGGTCAACGGTACGATGGTCAACACTTGCGACGATCCTTCGAGGATGCATGGTGGCGCTTTGGTGACCCACAATGGGGCTCGTGTGACAATCATTTATGAACGAAATGAAAAATATTTTTTGGGCGGAAGAAACAAACATTTTATGAATTTGAATGTTTGGCATAAATACAGGCAGTCATAACTCATTCACTGTCTCGTGGGCCGTGACAAGTTGGGAACAAAGTTAAGGACTTGACGTGACTTGTTCACAGTTAAATTCAATTTGGTTATGTGATTGGTAGAAGTTTCATTGGAGTTTCGAAGAAGTATTGTTGAAACCGAAATCCCAAGCCCACGCTCCCGCCTTGGGCCCATATAAATGGCGACGGAGACTCCCAGTGGACAGAGAGGGAAGCAGCGGAGGAGTGCCAGGCAAGCTAAGCGACTGCGGAGCCGCCGCCATGGATGCGCATCAACAGCAGAGAGACGCTGCTCGGCGCGATCAGCCGCCTCGTGCGGCCGGCACCGCTGCCGGCGGAGGCGATTTAAGTCCCATTCTCTTCGTGCTCTTCTCCTTCCTTGCTATTTTCGTCATGGTAACTCCCCTCTCATGTTCTTATGCTCGAATCTCTGTGCTCGACTGCGCGAGCTCAGTGATTCCGGGGGATATAAACGTGATTTGTTTTTGCTTCTCCAGATTTTGTATTGTTTATCTTTCAAACGTTATCGATACGGTGTTTGATTTGTGCATTTCTACCTTTCCTTGATTTGAACAGTGCTTTCGCGTTAAGTATGGAATTCCATTTATTGGCAGATTAGTTTTATAGTTTATCTTATTCTTAACACTTGGCCAGATCATTATACGAGACATTATTATAAGCAATTAAGCATTAAGAAGTGTATGGACTGAGCTGGTGCATTTATGATTTGAAAGGGATGTTATCTTGATCCTCTTGCAGTAGCTTTGCATTAATTTCCTTGCTGGTTATAACTCTGAATGATCTAAAGAACATGAGCGCACGATAGAATATCCAAAAATCACTTGATGGTTTCCTTTTTCGAACATTTACTTCGACTCACATTGGGATGCTCTTCAAGGGCTAGTTTAGTAATGAATTAAAGTTCATCCATTTGCAGGTGGTGGCTCCTTCACTGTCGACTAACATCTTTTCTACCTTACATCAAGTTCCAGAAGGTCATGTTGGCGTCTACTGGAGAGGAGGTGCACTTTTAAGCACAATAACAGACCCAGGTTAATCGTGATTCTTTATTATTATTTTTTGTTTACATTTAGTTTCCACTTCCATTGCGTACAATGAATTCTTCTAATCTTTATTTTTTTGTGATCATTAAATATTCGTGCTTATTTTCAGGTTATCATTTGAAACTGCCTCTGATTACTCACTTTGAGCCCATTCAAGTAACTCTCCAGACAGATTTGGTAAGGTTTTCTCTCAATAACTTTTTCTTTTGTTCCTACTGGATGCTGTTTCTACGTTTAGCTAAGAGTGTTATTGAGTTCTTGCTAAACTGTAGGTGAGAGATATTCCATGCGGCACAAAAGGAGGTGTGATGATCAACTTTGAGAAAATTGAGGTATAACCTTAGAAATGAGGTCTCTTCGAACACATCCATTCTAATTTTCTGACTAATGCTGTTTTTAAGCCATTGTTATCTCCTCACTATGTGTTTAGGTCGTTAACCGCCTTCGTAAGGACTATGTGTATGACACTCTGCTCAACTATGGAGTGAATTATGACAATACATGGATATATGACAAAATCCATCATGAAATTAATCAGTTCTGCAGCAGCCACAGCCTTCAACAAGTTTATATTGATATGTTTGATCAAGTAAGATATATACATTTACGTGTTGTGTATGAGATTCTGAGTATTTTTTGACAGAGAGGGTGTAGATAGCCCTGACTGTGACTCTGGTTCAAGTCAAGACATTGAATCATGAAATAAGGGCATTAGAGGCATTTTACCATGTCCCGGTCATCTGAAAAGAATTCTGAGCTGGGTGTCCGTATTTTAAGAAAATCAAGAAGTTGATAACAACTTTTCATGGCTAATTTTACTTAAATAGTTCAATATTTCTCATCTGTGACTGATATTTCTTATGCACAACCTTTTGCTCAATCAAGATTGTTTATTTTTAAAGGAAATGGAAACGGATTCACACCTTCTCCGCAGGATGTGCTAAATAAAAACGTATTTCTTGTTTTGTTGAATGCTACTTTTGATAACTTTACTGAGGTTCATTGTTAAAATTCCTAGATTGACGAGAAAATGAAGGATGCTCTTCAGGCTGACTGCACACGTTATGCTCCTGGCATTGAAATTATTAGCGTGCGTGTCACAAAGCCAAAAATCCCAGAAAGCATAAGAAGAAACTTCGAACACATGGAAGAGGAGCGCACTAAGGTGATACATCTAAGAATGTTATCCATACCATAATTCTCTATTTCTTCCATTTCTTCATTTAGACCAAAGATAACATAACTACATGAAGCAGTACATAAAACATTGCTAGTCTTTTTTTGTATTTAGCTTTTATAGTAGTTTCACTAGAGATGACTAATGCATAAGAAAGATTGCCGTGGAAAATTGCACGTTTAGCCTCTCAATTGTTTAGCATTATGCAATCTAGGACCTATTTTTCAGATTTCGTAAATTTAGCCACTTAATTGTTATAATTAAGAGTCCTTTTAAACCATTAACCATCATTTAGTAGCAAGGTTTATGAGGACATGCCTGACAATATATAATAACTAAAAATGGAGAATGTCCCCCCTGAACTCTTATACTTAACGGTGTAAAACAGTGATCTTAGTGCAAGGCTCTAATTATCTTAGTTACTTAATTCGTCCCAAAACAAATGGCACTTTTTCCTTCTTGGTTTGTCCCAAAATAAAAGTGCGTTTCTTTTTTTTTATGTGGCTATCATTATTTTTCTTGGTTTCATATCGATCCTAACCACACATTTCATTTTTCAATACTTCTCTTAAACTCTATGAGTTTGTGATCAGTCAAAGTGGAATTTCAAATTGGGATGGAGGGGATATAATATACTCCATAACAACTAAGAGACTAAATTTTTATGCTCCCTCTGTCCCTTTTATAATTGCTGAGTGTAACTAGACACTCAATTTTAGAACTAAAATTTTTGGCTTTGACTTTCCATTTTTACCAATAAAAGTGGCGCCAAGAGAAAAAAAACTACCATATTGGACCTAACAACAGTTCGTTTGTTAAGAAGCTACCTCAGATGGCTTTGCTATCTCTCATTCAACTTCCTAATAACCATAATCTTGAGCCCTAGACCTAGGGTTGTTTAGGGTAATCTTTACAACAACCTTAGCCACTATAACATTGATTGGATCAGTTGAAGGGTGAAGAAGGCATTTGAAAAATTTAGTACACAAAGCTTGATCCCTGTATGATTGTCGCTCCAAATGTGTTTAGACAATTTTCATGGAAGTCATGGGTAATAATTAATGCATGCTATCACACATAGGCATGGAGAAGCTAGTGGGACATATCTTGCTCTCATTTTGTATGTACACATACATGGATGTTTTGAGGGAGGTAATGCAGGTGTTGGAAGAAAGAACCTGGAATAAGCTTCCATACACTAAAGAGAAGTTTGTGTAGGGAGATAATACAACTATGTTGAATGATGTTTTATAACAATGATGTTTTGGTAGTGTTTTGATGTAAGGCCCGTGTATGAATGATGTTTTATGGGTCCTGAAACTGTGCATTACACATGGAAAGCTTTGGTGCAATGGTAATGTTTAGGACATAGGGAAAGTGTTACATGTACATTAGTACATGTAAATTGACTGACTACATGTTTTGTTTGTTTGAGAGAGAGAGAGAGAGGGTGTGTGTGTGTGTGTGTTTCCGTGTTCTTTCTCTTCTTTTTTTGGTCTTCTGTTAGTGATATGGAACTTGCTATTTTTCTGTACTTGTAAAAAAATTTAGAAAAACTGGTGACAAAGAATGCTTCACATGTAGGTGTTGATTGCTGTGGAGAGACAGAGAGTTTCAGAGAAAGAAGCAGAGACACAAAAGAAGATTGCTATTAGTGAGGCAGAAAAGAATGCTCATGTCAGCAAGATTCAAATGGAACAGAAGTTGATGGAGAAAGACAGTGCAAGGAAGGAAGAAGAAATTGCTAATGCAATGTACTTGGCTCGTGAAAGAAGTTTGGCAGATGCTGCATACTATAGGTGAAACCTTCTTTACGTTTTTTTGTTTGTTTAGCCTCTTCTTTCTATAACAGTGTTTCATGAGCGCTAATAAGATGATGAGCCTTGCATTTCTGTGGTCTTTATCAGCACGATGAAAGAAGCAGAAGCTAACAAGTTAAAGCTCACTCCACAGTTTTTGGAACTCAAATTTATTGAAGCAATTACAAACAACTCAAAGATATTCTTCGGAAACAAGGTTGGACCACATTTCTTCTGCTCTCTATTCATTTTCAAGTGTTCCAGATTGAAATGGTTAAGATGTCTTTAGAAGGAAGACGACTGCCTGATGTATATGCTTCTCCTAGGTTGTGTGTACCTCTTGAATTCCTTCTCTGCCTAGCTGCCTGATAGGTCTCTCCCGCCCAAATTGGGACGTACCGGGCATAAATGATCTCTTCACACCTAGAGAGGCTAGAGATAGAAGTAAATTCCGCTTACATCACATTGCCCCTCATCCGATTGGGATATACCGGGCATGTTTGGTTTGACTTGCGCAAAATGTTAGTGTAAGACCACCGTCTGGTCCAGTTTTGCATCTTCATAAACTTATGGGGTTTGATGATTTGCAGGTGCCAAATATGGTACTCGATCAAAGGATTCTGGGGAACTTCTTCCAAGAGTAGGCATCCATCCTGGGTAACTCAGTTGTGCGTGGACGTGCTATGCAACTGCAAATCGTAGAAAATAAATACTCGATGGCCTTTTTTGCTCATAAGTTTGAGTGCACACTCCTGCTGGTCCCACATACAATGCTCATAAATATGTGTAATTTCCTGCCCCATCTCTTAACATATTCCTGTGCTGAAATTTGTTTGTATCCAAGTTGGTGATGAATGAAATTGTTTCTGTATCTTCAAGTGCTGTCTCAGGATTTTCTCTGCTGCAACTTCTCTAAATGAAATAGTTTCTGTATACTGCTTGCAGAGAAATTCCTCTTGTCTACCCCTTGCATTTTCAAAGAAGACCCACATTATGGTTATGCCATCCATAAGACCCACATTATATTATATTATGAAATAAATAATGAAAATAATAAAACAAAGTAAAAAAATTTGATCGTTTGAAAAATGTATGAGAAGAAAAGTTGACAGAGAAATAACAATCATTGTTTAGTAAAAACTTTGTTTAGTAGGACCTTAATAAGCCAAAATTAAGGTCTCCAATGAAATCTTCTTCCATAGTATTTTCAAAATTTGGTAGTTAGACAGCCCACTATAGATTGTAAAGTCAACTCAACCATACGCTTTGTGAAATATATGCTACTTTGACCCATGAATTTGGTCTTACTGTCTTTGATGTAACACACGTCTCTCCAAGAGCAACGCTTATTTTGTTTAACTCTTCCGTCAACCAAAGATCTTCTCATTACGTGTTACGAGATTTAACCGATTTTATTTTCAATTTAATTTATTTGATTAAAAAGTAAAAATTTAAAAATAAAATTTATATAATAAAAAAATACATGAAAAGCTTTTCAAAATAAATGGTATTATGGTATTTTATAAAATGAATAGTAAAAATAAGTAAACAAATTGAGTTAGGTTTGATTCTGTGAATAGTATTTGAGAAGATCTATGACAGATAGAGAGAGTATATGAACATTAATTGTTTTTAAAGTGTGTAGTGGTGACATTCAATTCAAATTGAAGATCTGAATATCAACAAAACTTGGATATTATTTTTAAAGTGTGTAGGTGTGACTTTCCATCTTTACATTTAATGTGATGTAATGAAATGAATAGCGTAGATGATAAGTAGGATTGTAAAAACACAGTCATTAAAAATTTTTTGCTAAAATAAAAAACAAGAAAGAAATTTATAGATGATCCAAAAAGGAAAGTGGGAAAGAGAGAAAATAATTAATAGACAGATGGAATATATAAAAAAAACAGCTAGTATCATCCTAGCTTTTAATAAAACATAAATAAAAATATCAACAATTTATATTTATATTAAGAGATGTAAACATTCTCGTGTTACATTATTTTGGAATAGAGAAAATACAATTCTATAAAAATAATTTAGAATATAAAAGAGACAAGTTTTTATAAAACTTTCTCTAGTTTAAAAACACCGAGTAATAAATTTGTCTAGGATATCAAATTCATAAGGAATAAATAAGTATTTTTTCGTCCCATTCGATTTTTCACAATCACAATTTTAAAAGGTCAAATAATTTTCTGTTTCTTCTACATCCCTCTAGTAAAGATCTTGTGTTTGGCATTAATGTGATTTAAGAAATGTTTTGAAAAATGAGAAATGTGCGGTTAGAATTGACAAGAGGAGAGAGAAACCACGTACGGAGTATTTTTTAAAGGAAAGCAAATTTCTTTTTGAGACGGGTAGAAAAAAGAAGAAAGATGAATTATATTTTAGTCTATCATTTGACAAAAAAATTATACGGAATATAATTACGGAACAAACAACAAAAATGGACCCCAAAAAAATATACTGATATTTTAATTGTTCAAACTGACAAAAAATGTTAGTTCAATTAAAAAATTTGCACTGATATTTTTTGTCAATGTAAGTGATCATACTAACATCACACTAGCACAAAATGTCAATGCATACATTTAGGATACATCAGAGAATATGAGTTAATAGAGATTCCCCCAGCACTCTCCTAAGCGAATCTCAGGTAGTTATCTCCTCCCTAAGAATCTCTGCGGTTTTATTGATTGACCTCTCTCTCTCTCTCTCTCTCTCTTGTACTACTACTAGTTGCGGTTCTTGTTATTATAACTGCCTCCTCCGGAAAATCCCACTTTTCTGCCTCCTATGTTTTGTCTGATCCATTGATTCTTCAGATTTTCCAAATTTCTTGGAGCGGCGGTGAATCTCATTCAAGATTCTATAATCAATCGATCCTAGGTAATTAACTCATATGTTCTTCTCATGATTCTATCTCTGCTTTCGTTTCTACATGTATTCATATTGCCTTGAATCATTCATTTATGTCTGTTTTTTCCCCCCTCTTTACTGAACTTGTCCTTTTGTTATGTTTGTTAAAAGGGGAGGGGGTAGTGAAAAGATGTATTTGGTGGAGAGCAAAGGAGGGGCAATATTGTGTATGGTGGTGGCTCTTCTGTTCTTGGGGACATGGCCAGCTCTGTTGACCCTGCTCGAAAGGCGGGGCCGTCTCCCTCAACACACGTACCTCGACTACACACTCACCAATCTCCTCGCTGCTCTCATCATCGCCCTCACCTTCGGCCAGATGGGATCCGAATCTCCCAATTTCCTCGCCCAACTCCCTCAGGTCACCCCTCATTCAACTCTTGCTTTAATGTGTTTGAGCCATTGTGTTTACTTTGTCTGTGTTCCTGCTTTCGAGCGTTTCTTGGAAACAACCTCTCTGTACCCTCCTCAGACCCTACTCTTGTGGGATTTCACTGGATTTGTTGTTGTTGTTGTTGTTGTAAGATCTTATGCTGAATTGGGTAATCGCCTAGTGGATTCACCAAAGTGTCTTAGCAAATCGTAGGCCAAAATCCATCATTGGTCCTTCAACTTTATGAGTTGTGCACGATTGGTCCTTCAAGTTTCAAAAGTCCGTAAATAGTCTTTCAACATTATGAGTTGTGCACGATAGGTCCTTCAAGTTTCAAAAGTTCATAAATAGTCTTTCAGGTACACGTCAGCCCTCTAAATGAAGTCCTTTTGACTATAAATATTAAAAGCTAAATGAAGTACTAGTTCCATATAATATGAGTAAATTCCACTAGGTAGAACTACTCTGTATTACCGTCAAAAGGACCTCATTTGGAGGGCTAACGTGTACTTGAAAGACTACTTATGGACTTTTGAAAATTGAAGGACCAATGGTTCATAAGTCATAACTCATAAAGTTGAAGGACTATTTATGGACTTTTGAAACTTGAATGACCAATCCTGCACAACTGATAAAGGTGAAGGACCAATAGTCGAGTTTAGCCTAAATTTAAGTTCTATCAATGACATGAATTGCCTATCACGAAAAAAATTCTTGTAGGAGAATTGGTCGAGCGTGTTGTTTGCAATGGCGGGTGGGGTGGTCCTCAGCCTGGGGAACCTGGCAACTCAGTATGCTTGGGCATTGGTTGGTTTGTCAGTAACTGAGGTTGTCAGTTCCAGCATCACTGTGGTTATAGGTAATTAAACCCATATCTTTTCCACAAGGCTTAAAAAAAACTACTTGACTTTCTTTCTGTTGTTCTTCTTCTGATAATGTTTTTGCCAATGCCATGAACTTATAATGACAGGAACAACATTGAACTACTATTTGGATGACAAGATCAACAAGGCCGCGGTTCTTTTTCCCGGCGTCGGCTGTTTCTTGATCGCGGTTTGTCTGGGCTCTGTCGTCCATGCATCTAATGCCGCGGATAATGACAAAAAGCTCAACGGTTTCTCGTACGATTCTAACCTCACTGCTTTGTATGTTTCACCAATGAATATAGTCTATTGCTTGTTAGAGTATATAATCATTTCTCGGCATTAATTCCTTAACGTGTTATCGAAGCCTTGCTGATTCTTAAAATTTGACCCAGTGAATAGAAACTGTGGTTATTGCATAGGTTTTAAAATTTAAGTATGTTCTTCATTGATAGGAACCCCAGCTCATCTGTGTCTGGGGAGGCTCATAAGAACTCAGGTAATGTGCATACTTTGGATTTTCACTGTTTTTTTTGTTTTATTTATTTCAAAAAAAAAATTGATGAAAAAGAAATCTACAGTTGGGAATAAAGATTTGGAGAATGGAATTGCTTCTGTGGAGAAGGCAAAGTTTGGGACAGCACTCTTCCTCATAGAGCTTGAGAACAAAAGGTCAATTAAGGTTGTCACTTTTTCTGCACCATTACTCTTTTATTCTTTACATATTTTTTTGGCTAAATTGCAATTTTTGTCCTGTAAATACATCCCCTGCAAAAGAGTCATTTTTGCACTTTCAGCCATTTGAGCACTCAAATCGCCAAAAAGTGCAAAAACAAGACTAGTTTTGCGAAAGGCGCTACTCACAAGATAATTGGTTTTGAGTTGAAATATCATAATTCTACATATCGGGCGAGGGCGAAAAGAAAATATAACCCCACATTGAACACTTAGACTACAAAAAATTACTCCGTAATATATAAGAAAACGAGTTACTCATCTCATTGCCAATTGGTTTTGGATTGAAATCTCTTGATTCTACAGGCCATAGAATTGAAGAATATTCGCGGCGTTTCTTCTTGTTTGGTTGCAGGTTTTGGGGAAGGGAGCTATGATAGGTCTGGGGATAACGTTCTTCTCAGGGATTTGCTTTTCTCTCTTCTCCCCGGCGTTCAACCTTGCAACAAATGACCAATGGCACACACTAAAGGATGGAGTTCCACAGTTGAGTGTCTACACAGCTTTTTTCTACTTCTCACTCTCTTGTTTCTTTCTTGCTATCGTTCTCAACGTCGTTTTTCTGTACCGTCCCGTGCTTAACGGGCCCAAATCGTCCCTCAAGGCCTACTTGTCCGACTGGAACGGCCGAGGTTGGGCCTTGTTGGCGGGCCTTTTGTGCGGGTTCGGCAATGGGCTCCAGTTCATGGGAGGCCAAGCTGCTGGATATGCTGCTGCTGATGCAGTTCAGGTTAGTCCATCCGTCTCAAACGCTTTGCTTGCTCAGCTTAAGCCAATTACATGATTTTTGACCTGACAAAAATTGACCCGAACTGTTCCTGACCTGACTCGATATCTGACCTTAAAGTACTGAGTTTTGAACAACAAAGTAGCCTGAACTTGAATGACCCGAACCAGAACCCAACATGACCGACAGATTTGACAGCTCTAGATGAACTCTAACATTTGATATTTGTGATTTCAGGCATTACCGCTTGTGAGCACATTTTGGGGTGTGCTTTTGTTTGGAGAATACCGAAGATCGTCGAGAAGAACGTACGCGTTCCTGTTTGGTATGATATTTATGTTTGTGGTGGCAGTCGCGGTTTTGATGGCTTCGGCGGGGCATCGGAAGTGATGATCAGAACTGGAAGATCATGTAATTATATGTATAAGAAGGCTCTATATAGGCTGCCAAGATGTTGTTGGCTTGAAGGAGAAAGGTAAAAGGTGTTTGTCTTAGGTATTTGTGTGGAATATGAAACCAAAACATAATTCTTTTTACTAGTAAAAAAAGTTCAGCATATTCAACTATATTCTTGTTGAATAAGTACTAAATTTAAACATACATGGCAATGCAATTTACTCTTTCCTCCCTAATGATGTTCTGCTTTTCTATTTGAATTGTTCTATATTCTGTTTTCAATTTAGAATTATGTGGTTCATTTTTTCTTTTAAGTAAACATTAATCACATTATTTTCACTTTATTAAAAATGTGTGAAATCAAATTCAGAATATAATTTTGGAACGAATGGAGTTGGAACTAGAAAGCTACTTTACGCAATTAAAGATAGATGATGACCTAATCATATAAGAGCATTCACAATGGTAGCATTTCTTACTAGATGTTCAAGTGTGGGCTCTACTTCAAAAATGCAAATTGAACATCTTTCTCAATATCCAAATCTTTTAATGGTGACATCTCATATGGATGACTCATTTTATTCAACGAATGTATTGGGTCCACATAAATACAATTATATTTTGTTTTCTTAATTATAAATATTTATTATATGATAAATTATTAATTACGACTTAAACTGTTTATTTACTCATAATTATCAATATTACCTTCGTCTTAGAATATTTATCAAATTATGACTTTTTACGTTTAAAATTAATAAACTTTGATCTTTAATTATATAAAGTTTATATTAGACATCTTTCAAAAAAATTCTTAGTCTTGATGAAGCTATTCCTGTTTTTTTGCTTCCATTTTGTAGTGAAAAATGTAATAATCTTAATCAAAATAGTGGTAGCACCATAATGATAAAAAAAACGCTAGAAGGAGGGCTTGAACCTCCGACCTTGTGGTTAACAGCCACACGCTCTAACCAACTGAGCTATTCCAGCTTGTTGTTAGGTATTCATTCTTTGTATATTTAATATAGTCTTAGAATTTAAATAACACAACATATCGTCATTTTGGTGTTCTCTGTGGTGATCTTCCACAGAAACGCAGAACGAAGTGGGAAAGAATGTGGAAAAGAACTTTTCGTCTGTTCTCTACAGAGGCGGAAACCCCATCCCTCTACTCATTTCTCCGGCCATCAATCTTCTCTCTCAAAACTGCTCACCCGCCGTCCTCCGCCGCCGCATCGAAACCCGCCGACGCCACTAAAAAATCCCTAACCCATGACCAAAAGCCCAATCTTGAGGCTGCTCTTCAAGCCTCCCTCACCGCCCACCACACTGATGAGGCCTGGAAATCATTCAAGACTCTCTCCAACAGTTCTTATTTCCCCAGTAAGCCCTTAGCTAATTCCCTCATCACCCACTTGTCTTCCCTCTCCGACACTCAAAACCTCAAGAGGGCATTCGCGTCTGTGGTTTTCTTGATCGAAAAGAACCCAGATTTGCTCTCCCATGAAACAATTCGACACTTGCTGACTTCCATGAGGAATGCCAACACGGCGGCGCCTGCTTTTGCACTGGTCAAGTGTATGCTCAAGAATCGATTTTTTGTTCCTTTTAGCGTATGGGGGAATGCCGTTGTTGACATCAGCAGAAAAACGGGTAATTTGGCTTCTTACTTGCCCATCTTTTACGAGATTTGTTCCGTTTCTATGGATGAGCAATTGTTGTTCTTGAAACCTGATTTGGCTGCCTGCAATGCTGCTTTGGAGTGTTGCTGCCGTGAGGTCGAATCCGTCATTGAGGCCAATAAGGTTGTTGATACAATGTCAAGGTTGGGTGTTAGGCCAGATGAATATACTTTTGGATTATTAGGCTATTTGTATGCAAGAAAAGGGCTAAAAGCGAAAATTGCAGAGCTAGAAGATCTTATAACTAGGTTTGCATTTCCCAGTAGAAACATATATCTTAGCAGTTTGATTTCTGGATACATAAAGTCGGGCGATTTAGAATCTGTAACGGCTACGGTCATACATAATTTGGGAGTCAATGGAGAAGAAGGTAAAATAACTTTAAGTGAGGAAACATGTGCCGAAATCGTAAAAGGGTTCCTTGACAATGGTGGAATCAAGAGTTTGGCTCATTTAATAGTTGAAACACAAAAGCTTGAATCTTTTTCAGTTACGGCTGAGAAATCTTTTGGGTATGGTGTGATCACTGCTTGTGTTAACCTAGGATTATTGGATAAGGCACACACCATTCTTGAAGAAATGAACATTCAGGGAACTAGTTCATGTCTCGGCGTCTATATCCCAATACTAAATGCCTACTGCAAAGAACGGAGAACGGCTGAAGCTACTCAGTTGGTTATGGAAATCAGTAGCTCCGGACTCCAGCTAGACGCTGGAATCTATGATTCTCTAATAGAAGCTTCCATGTCCTGCCAAGATTTCCAGTCAGCCTTCTCTCTTTTCAGGGACATGAGGGAATCCAGAATATCTGACCTCAAAGGTAGTTATTTAACCATAATGACCGGCTTAACCGAAAGCCACCGGCCCGAACTCATGCTGGCCTTCTTAGAAGAAGTCGTAGATGACCCGCGGGTCGAATTGGGTACCCACGACTGGAATTCCATCATCCACGCCTTCTGCAAGGCGGGAAAGATGGAAGATGCCAAAAGAACCTTCAGGAGGATGAGTTTCCTGAGGTTTGAGCCGAATGGGCAAACATATATCTCTCTGATCAATGGGTATGTGGCTGGGGAGAAGTACTTCAATGTTCTTCTGCTGTGGACTGAGGTGAAGAGGATGGTTTCGGTTGAAGGGGAGAGGAGACTGAAACTGGACAACAGTTTGGTGGAAGCTTTTTTGTATGCTCTGGTGAAAGGAGGGTTCTTTGACGCCGTGATGCAAGTGGTGGAGAAATCTCAAGAAATGAAGATCTTTGTGGATAAGTGGAGGTACAAGCAAGCTTTCATGGAAAAGCATAAGAAGATCAGAGTATCAAAGCTGCGAAAAAGGAACACGAGGAAAATGGAAGCACTGGTTGCTTTCAAGAACTGGGCTGGTCTTAATGCTTAATGGCATAACTACCCTTATGGGTTCAATGATCCTCCGTAACGCCACATGATTGGGATTTCATTGAACTTTGAAGTGGTCTCGACCGTTCATTGACATATAGCCACAGTTTACTGGTTTTTCTGAGGTGCAGGGTTATGTTGGGAAGAAATGGTGCTTTCTTCAAGAGGTTTTTTGTATGTGCCATATGTTTTAGCATCAAGTTTTCACCTCTTGCAGTCTTGCAACTGTTAAACACACATTCTGCATTTCTCAGTTGAATATATTGACATTGAATACATCCATCATTTCTATGTAAATGTTTATGTTTGGAGCATATTGCTGCACACTGGTTCAGACTTTAAGAGTTTGGTTGTTTAGAAGCTTGTCACCCAATGATGGATCCAAGTTTTTCTAACATGATAAACGGAATCATTGGTGAGTCCACGGGTTGAAAGGGTATAGCAGATTCGATATAAAACAAATCCGATCTGGACCCGACCCGTTGACGGTTCTAACTTCTAACTTTGTGAACATAAATTTGGTGTTTGAAGACATAGCACCAATCATGGGAGGTCTATCACACAATAAGAAAATTGAAAACACAATCACCATTACCAAATCTCTCATTCTTTGTTGTGTTGCCCTAATTTGTCTTAAATCTTAACCCACATTGTACTTTACTCTATAAAACCTCCCTATTATAAGATAAATACTTCTTTGGTTCTAAGATAATTTTGTCTGTTTGACTTTTACAAATTTTAGAAAAATATATCTTCGTACAAATACAAAAATGTATTATTAGAGTGTATTTAGATGATAAAGAAATTTTCTATGCTTACATACTTCCTCTGTCCACAAATAAACTTCTCGTTCACTATTTACAGGGTCAAACTTTATTCACTTTGTTGGCATATTTTCGTCACTCATTTGATAAAATAATATACTCATGTCACCTCTAGTTTTGTAGATTTTTTGATATAGTTTTTTAATATGTAATTTATATTTTTAAATTTTATATCATTTTTCATATAAAATAATTTGAAGATAACTTCAGTCAAACATCGTAACGCGCAACGGGAAGTTTATTTGTGGATGAAGAGAGTATTTATTACTAGAAAAATACTCCGTACTAATTAAGAGTATTTTTAAAACGCCCAAAACAAATTTTCAAACCATCGATGCAAAAGGGAATAATAATTGCGCTCTCCAATCAAATGGTTGTAATCCGACTCTCGTAAAGGTATATTTACAAAACGTAAAATAACTCTTTACATAATCTGGAATATGCAAAGCATTTCAACAACGGGGTCCTTAGCTCAGTGGTAGAGCATTTGACTGCAGATCAAGAGGTCACTGGTTCGAATCCGGTAGGGCCCTTTCTTTTATTTCTCCACTCTTTTTTATCTTTCAAAGTTCTACCCACATAAAGCAGTAACAGAAATGCCTGCAACAAATAAATGTAGCACAAATCCTTTTATAACCATATAACAATTCAACATAAGAATTTGTATATATAGTACACTTTATAATTTTCTAAAGAAAAAGAGGAAGAAAAAACCAACAACAAAAAAATCTACTCTCTGCCCATATCAAAGAATGTACAAACACCATATCTTGTTTTTGTAACACAACATTTTGGCATGAGCACTTTTGTAACTATAATAATCTCAAATCTCTCTATGTCACGGGAAGGGAGACGAGGAGGAGGCGTAAGGGTTGACAACGATATGCTTGAGCGGGTGGGCCACGTCGGCCCCACCCGCATGCCTCACAAACTCGGCGGGTGAGAGGAAGCTTCCGTGGCAAACACACATTATTCTCACTTCTTGCCCTTTCCCGTACTTGTACAGTATCCCGTCCACTCTCCTACCGTTAGGACCATCCCCTTTGGTGAAGACGCACGGCATCTCGTCCATCCCGGGTTTCCGTGCTTTCTCGCTTGTACTCACGGCTTTGTCGGATGTACTTTCCATCTCGGTTCCCGCCATCCTACTTCCCACATTTACCGTTTTAACCCCAGACGTACCGACATCCTTCTTATGCATGTCTTGTGTAGACTGGTAACTAGTTGGACTGTGCTCACAAGAACCTGTAAAAGTACAAAAAAAAAGGAATAGAGGGAAACATAAAGGGTATTTTACAAAAGGCTTATTTCACCGGCAACTTCACGGAAAATCATTGTCTCCGCATAATTGTCAATGGTGGTGTCAGGCTTGAGTTTTATTCCTATAAAAGTAGCATTTTCCTTTACAAAAAAAGGACAAAAAAAAATCCCAAATGACTAATTCTGTCAAATGCAACACTTGTCACATTGTATGGATCCTTTGTCCCCTTTGACATCTCTTTTCGTGTCACGTCCCACCATATTTTGACACGTAGCAGTGGTTTTCGCGATTTTTAGGTTCGAGTTTTTCCCTTGCCACGTGTCAAAATGTAACGAAATAGAATGACATAGGTGGCCTAGGATCAAGATTGCTTATCTAAAAAGAAAACTCCTCAAATAGGAGTAAAACATATGTTATATTCTCAAATAGGAGTAATTAACTTATTTAAGTTTTGGCCGAGATTTTCTCTCTCTAAAAAGGCGTCGTCTAGATTGCCATTACCCTTGAATTTGTGATTCGTTTTTCTTGATTTTTAGCTCTTTTGGATAATCTTCAGTAGCTCTTTATGATTCTGAGATTTTCGCTGTTGATTTAGGGCTGAATCGAGGTCAATTGAAGTTGGTATCCCTCGAAATCACTATTCATCCTGATACTTTGTAGGTCTGATTTTGATGGATTTTTGGCTAAATTGAAACCTAATTCTTGAGGGATTGTGAGCGGCTAGTTTAGACCATTGAGATTCTTAAGTTTGTTGATCAATTGAAACAAATATTCTTGATTTTGGCCAAGATTGGGTTTTGGAGCACTGTTCACAGTGTGACTTGGAGTTCTAATCATGAGCAGGTTTTTGGTGTATCTCTTCTCTGTTTTTCTGGTGTTTCTTGGTAGAATTCAATGGTGTTTCTTAGCAAATTATTTTATAAAACTAGTATTGAAATTGAATGATTATGGTGTTGGCAGATTATAGAGTTTCTTGACATTTGATTTTTTTGGAAATTATGCATTAACATGTGTGATATGTAACATTATACATGGATTATACATTATCATGTTTAGCATTATCTAGGTGTGCCGACTATGAATGACAAGGTCTCCCTAGATGAGGTGGTGCACAACCAGCTATGAGTGATACAATGACATATTTGTTCTTAATCTGTGCAATATTTGGCTTTTTGCTTCTCTTTGACATTATATAATGGCATATTTGTACTTATTAGTGGCTATGTTAGGCATTATAGATTGTAATCTTTGGTATTGTTGCATTGTATAAAGAGTATTTTTTCTTGACAGTCATGATAAAACCATAATACTACATACGACAACGATGGCACATCCCGGTGGTGTTGGCGGCGAAGGAGGCGAGCTTGGTGATGTAGGAAATCATAGGCAACACTCGATGGCACGATGTCAGGCACGACGATAGGTCATGATTAAATGCCGGTGGTGTTGGTGGCGACGGTGGCAATTTTGGTGATGTGAGAAGTCACTAACGATAATATATTGCACGCGTGGGGGTGTGGAGGCAGTTCTTGGTGGCAGTGAGTGACCGTTGCACATTTTATGCTAGATTGTTGGTTGACAAGCATTAAACAACCTTCCGTCACCCTCTTTACTTGTGACAACTTAATCACAAGAATATTGCTAAAAATTGAGTAAGAGATCAACATGAAGGGAGTACATGAGAAGATTAATTAGATTTTTTTAATTTATTAAATTTATTTGGATTCATTAGTGGAATTACTATTTATTTCATGTAGCATGAATGTTTGAAACATGGATTTGCTCTAACAAATTAAATTTATTAAGTGTGTGTCTATGTAAAAATATATTTATACCTAAAAATATTTTTAAAAAAATAGAAGAAGAAGAAAGTGTATATGCTACTGTTATGTCTATTATGAGAAGTTACAAATCTAGAACCATTACTGAAGTGTTGTCCACAATGTTTTGGTTTCATTCAACAAAAGGATCGCAAGCTTCTCTGCTGATTTTTCCCTACTTTGTGTTTCTTTTTTTAATTGTTGGACAAGCTGATTAATTAGATTAATTAAACTAATTACTCCTATTTAGGGGAGTTTAAGTTTCAACTCTTATTTTAGGGATATGATATATGTTTTACTCCTAGTTTGGTCCTTTTCCCGCTTATCTAAAACCTATTATTTAACCTAACTACTATAAATTGACCTCATTCTCTAACAAACAATATGATGCCAACCTTGAAAGATTTCCCACTACCCCTATAAGGTTGTTTCTACTCAAAGTTAAAAAGCACTTGGTTCTAGTTTATGAATAACAAATCAAGAATTATCAATCCTTTCAAATTAAGTTAAAGGTGAAAAATCATTATTTTACTACAAAATAGCAAAGTTTCATCCATTTCACAAATAAATCAAGTGAAGTCTTATGTGGTTGTTGCTAAAAATGGATTATGTGAGTTGCATTTAAAGAACTATGGTATTGCACATTTAATAATCTCATAAAAAAACTGTTAGAACTTAATAACATGTTTCCAAAAAACAGTAAGAATAGAGGGTAATATAATTAAACAAATACCTTGAAGAGATTTACTTTCAAATTCAGACATGGATGAAGAACTACCTCCCTGAGATTCAATTGATCCTTGGGGTGAAGGTTTCAAGGCTTTACTAAAATCGCCTCCTTTCCCCTTCTGCCCCGCCGCCGCCTCCCAAGCCGGAAACCCCAAGGACAACCCGAACAGCTTCGGCGCGGCTGAACACAGCTCTTTCTCAAAATTCTTCTCATCTTCCATGGCGGCAGAGATGCCTCTCTCCCCCCTTGAAATTCTCTGCTTCTCCGACATCCTTCTCTTCGCCTGCATTCTCCTCAGGCTCTGCAACTCCTTCCTCTTCCTCCACTCCTCCTCCGTCTCCACCGGCAGGGATGACGTTCTGGCTATTCTATTCCCCGCCGTCTCCGCCGCCGCCGCCGCCTCTGGCGGCGGGTCGTCTCTCACGCTGGGCAAAAAGGAAGCGACGGAAGAGGACCTGCCCAGACTCTTGGAACTTCTGTCCACCCCAAATCTGCCTCCCAAAGAAAGGCCCAAATTCAATTCGATTTCGGTACCGTCTTTTGCCGCCTCCAACGCGTCACCTACACTGGCTACCATGAACCTCTGCAACAAATCCCTTGAAGAACCTGACGAATCTGAAGAAAGATTCCTCATTCTTTCCTCCTCCCTTCTTCACTGTCTCGAATCAGCAACCCAACCTTAAACCCGCCGAAAACTCGAGTCTTTCAACATGCACATGCGCTTTGCAGCAATTCAAGAACACCCAGATGCAGAAACCTCTTCTTTATCTGGATGTGACCAAAAAGATTGAATCTTTATGCTATTTCCGGCTTCAAATCGACTGCAAAAACAGTATTCGCGTGGGAGGAAGCGGGGATATCGCCGGAAACCGGGACGGCGGCAAGATTCCGGCGAAAAGGCAGGGGAAAAGTCAGGAAAATATGAAGAAGAGGATAGAGAGGGGGGGTGTAGAGAGAAAGAAAGATGGGGAGCGGGGAGCGCGGAAGTGAGAGAAAGAGGGCGTGTTGACGAAAACACCCCCGGATTTCCAGTGGGGTGGTGGGGGGGGGACGAGGAATGTACTTGGAAAGGACAAGTTGCGGAAGCGAGTGCGGGGAGAGGTTGACACGTGGACCTGACTAAAATAAACCTTTTTTGGTTGGGTGTCTTCTCCTTCTCTCTCTTTATGATTTACAACTTCAAGCCCGCATGGGTAGCTCAGTTGGTCAAGAGCGTGAAAGCTTGGAACAATGACCAGGGATCGAGTCCCGCAAGCGGCAGTGTGGGAGCTATCCAAAAATTCCATAAAGGGTGAGGAGGCTCTTTGTGCGCAGTGGGCACGGGTCTAGCGTTCTTGGCTGACTGAGTCACCATGATTTACTTCCTCCATCATTCCTGTCGGGCAAGGGGGTGAGGGCGCCTGGGGTGGGCTATTCCACTTTTGGAACAATGATTTACAGCTTCGAGAATGGACATGTGGAGGAATGTTAAGGTGCTGTCGACCACAGCGCACACTTGCGTGGACAAGTTGCCGGTGGCCCCCCTTTCTTTCGTTTTTAATTGAAATTGTAGGATTCCACTGCAAAGTCGTCTCTTCTTCTTTATTGAAATTGTTTTCTATACAAAATTTAAAAAAAATATATACTCCATATGACGAATATTTATGCAGAAAGAAGAAACAACATTGTGTTTTACTCCATCTATTCAAAAAAAAAAAAATTACATTCTTAATTATTCAAAAGTAGTACAAACTTTTATTTATTTATGCATTTTTACTGGTTATTTGATAAAATAAGATATTCTTCTCATTTCTTATTTTGTAGTAGAACTTTTGTCGTAATTTTAAAATATGTAAGTTTTATTTTTAATATCCATTCCAATTTTTAAATAAAATAAATTTGAAAATTTGAAAATTTACTTCATTTTGCGTAAAGTGTAAAACATTTTGGGATAGAAGAATTATTTATTTTATTGAGTTTTCTCGTCATTTTTCCTTGAACTCTTCAAAAATTGCGTGGATCCCACATGAGTTTTAAAAAATTGTACCAATGGTCCTTGATTTTTTAAAAATGTTGCATCAATGGCCCCTTTGTGATAGATTTGGCAATGCGTTAATAAAACACTCATGAATATGCCTCTTGGAATTAGAGGAAGAGGTTGATCAATTGATGAAAAACTTGATCGACTCATACCCGGTCTTCGAGTTTGGTTGTTGCTGGCTAAAATGAGAATAATTGTTTAGGATTTCGGGAAGTTAAAAATGTAGAAGACTATGTTTGGAAAACATATTGCAGAACTCGCGTGTCATACATGAGTTTAAATGAACCCATGCTTGCACTATTGGATGAACGTGTGATTAGTGCACACACAAATTTGGCATATAGGGGCTATTAATGCAATGTTTTAAAAGGTTCAGAGATGATTCGTGTAATTTTTAAAGTTTAAAGAAGATCCCTACAATTTTTAAAGAGTTCAAGAGTAAACAGTAAAAAACTCTTATTTTTTCTTAATATAGAATGAACATTTATTTTTAGACATTTAAGCCTAAAGAAGATTAGATATATAGAGTACCTATATCATATATCTGGATGTACGATATTTCTCGTACATCATATCGCATGAATACTCATTGTCGAGTAATTCAATGCTCATTTCAAGCATAACTGATTTTTTAGAGAAATGAGTATTCTGTTATTTGAGAATGAGTGAAACTTGCTCAAAAATGATCATTTAGAAACTCGTAAATGAGCACTCGCTGTGGATGTACGGAAAACACGGTACAACTGGTAAGAGTTTGTACTAAGACTACACAGTGTGGGGTACACCAAAGGTAAGAAAATTAAAAAAAAATAAGTAAAAAAAATCAAATAGGCAAGAAAATTAAAAAAATAAGTAAACAAAAATCAAATACAAATAAGTAATTATGGAGGGGGTGGGGGACAAATGGAAAGGTGTACCCCTAGCATCTCCCTAAATATTACTCTTACCTCTACACAAAAATAAGGAGATAGTTTCTTGGAAACCCCCAGCTAAAGTATAATCACAATAAGAGCACGGACAAAGTAGTAGCAAAGAGCAAACGAAGGGCAAAGAAGAGCACACAAACTAACACTAGCAATTAGATTTTGTGCAGGGAGAACACACAAAGGCGAGCAAAAATGCATTCGCAAAGGACTACCATTAATACCTCGAAGTTCACCCAACTACTCTAGTTCTAGATCTCTATATGTACCTATCTAAGAAATATATACGAAGAGTATTTTATGTCATAGTTGTACTACCATAAATCAAACATGAGGACAACCTATGTACCATTTTGAAAAGTATAGAATTAATGGTCCACTTTTGAAAGTTCAAGGATCCTAAAGACATACATTTATGAAGAGTTTGGGTAGAAATAATACAAAAAACACTCAAATTTAAATATATACATATTTTTTTTGTACTCCGTATATTACTCAAAATATGGATAGCGTAGTAAACGATTATTCAATTGGTTGTGCATGCAGATCGGATGTTAAACAAATTATGTATAAAATTTCGAAATTTGTCATTGCCAATATGGTCGTTTTAATAAAATACAAATAATATGGTACTTTTTAGTACTCCGTATTTTTTTTAGTATTATTGACTCTATTTCATTATAATATCGTACGAACCTTTTCAATACTCCGTATAAAGGCATCCCCGATGCAAGGAGTCTTGAGACTGTTTTCTTTATTTAAAAGAAATTACTCTAAATAAGAGTAAATATTAAAAAATTTAAAATATTAAAAAACACTAATTAAATAATCACATAAATAAATATGTAGAAAAATTATAATTTTAGCTGAAAAAGAATTCATCATTATTCATGTTTAAGGTGATATGTTCTAAACATATACTCCGTATAATATTATTGCATATTCATCATATATAAATACTATTTTTAAATCATTATTGGAAGAAATTGGAAGACATGGAAAGAAATTGAATAGAGTTAAATTTTTGCAACACAATAGAAGTCTATATTGGTCATGTTGTACTTTTTGATACCATTAACAGTTCCTAAATAATCATAATACAATCGCAGTTCCTAAATAATCTATTCGAGTAAAAATTTGGTGCCATGATAAAACAATGACTAGCTGAAAAGAGCAGTGAGTGCAAATATTTTTTTCGGAGACAAATTTTTTTATAATGGGCAGAAACAATAATTTTTATTGTTCATAACAGATGAATGAGGGGAAAAAAATAGCTATAAGTGAAAACCAAAACACTAGAGCATTTCTTTAACGTTTTCACCATCTCAGGCACACACACACACACACACACACTTCACATTGTGCGAGGTTTCTGATCATTGTGTGGCCCTCCCCCTCCATTCTGCCGCCTTGGTTCATTCCTCTCTCCGTCACGCATCCGCCCATCTGACCGCCCATTTCCCTGACGGCGATGATGATCACCATTTCCGTTGCTAGTCCTCTGATCCACGCCGCGCTGACTGTTGTTTCTGTCAATGTGGCTTTTCTGGCGTCTCTTTTGATAAATGGTAAATCCATCCTCGTCTATCTCAGGCGCCGCCATTCTGCCATTGTTTTCCTGCTGGCTGCTGACGTGGCGTGTTTTGCCGTTGTCAGTGCTGACGTGGCGCGTTCTGCCGTTGTCGGTGCTGGCGTGGCGTGGTTTGCAGTTGTCGGCCTGCTGGGTGCTGACGTGGCGTGTTCTGCCATTGTTGTTGTTGGTGGGATGGTTATTGACATCGCCGTTTTGGGAGCGGTTAGATTGGCCGTTTTGTCTGGCGTGGCGAGGACTGTCGCACGAATACGCTGACGGGTCACGACTGGATGGGGTCCTGCTGTGGGACCCGCTGCCTCTGCCCGTTGGAGACCTGCCGCGGTTCTCGTTGCCACCATTAGAAGCTGCACAGCATAATTACGGGTTCGCCCCCATCATTTTTCGGTCACGACAAGGATCACGCTATAATAACACCACGCTACATACGGCATTCTTCTTAATTATGATCTTTCTAAAAATAGTTGTCAAAAAGCATTGATTTTGTTGATATTTTTTAAGAAAAAGTGGGGGTTCCTATGAAAAATTATGCAAGGGTTGGGTTTTAAATGTGTCTTTTTTTAAAAAAATAAAACTTAATCTAAAAGGTGGTTTTTAAAAAAATATATAAATGCATTTTTTAACATGTGGTTTCACAAAACGAGATGCGTTACCTCTCTTAGCAGATGACTTGTATGATATACGAGCTTCCTTTCCTAGTACAGTGATGACTTTAGCCTGAGAAGAAGAGTTAAAAGCAGTTTACAACAACATTCCTATATAGAGTTCACCAAACAGGGCTTAGATGAAAATGAATGGGTTACCTCAACTGCCTTCTTTGCAGATTCTGCAAACTGGAAATGAACAAACCCAAAAGAGTAACTTCCATCTGCAGCTCTAATGACTTTAACACTATCAGCAAACTTATTCACTCTCCCGAACACCTTCACCGCAGACGCAAGATCTTCTACGCTTGTTTCCGGCAACAACCCCCCAATATAAATGCCCTTTGCTGGAAAAAACAGACAATACAAACACATTTTGTTGGATTTTTCTGTTGTTCATTTATCAAAGAATAAACAATGGAAAAGAGATGATAAATAATACTTACGGCCTATGTTGTTATTCTCGCGTACACTGTTTTTTGGGGAAGGAGTTTCGGGTTTTGTCTCGGAAGCCGAAGTCATAGCCCTCCTTGAGCCATTTTGCAGAGCTCTTATTTTGGCCTTCTCTTCCTCAGGGAGGAAAGCCAGCGCAGAAACCCTGACAATATTAGTAGATGGTATGGGAGAAGAGCTCGTTTTGCCCTTCGAAACCTGTATCAAAAATACATTACGCTTAATTTCATTTAATAATTTGAGAAATACAGCATATATGTCAAAACATTACCATTTCTAAGTAAGATAACTTAGGAGCATCCTCTTTTGGTGCTTCAGAAACAGTACCATTAGCGTCCTTAACCTCAGGGACAGACACTGGAACTGTAAGCACAACCTCAGGAACAGCCGCTGCTGCCTTCTCAACTTCCTTTACAACAACCTCAGGAACTTTCTGATCTGTATTAGCAGGAGCCTCAACAACCGGAACTTTCGGCTCGGGCTCTACAGCTGTTTCGCCAATAGTTGGTTCCAAAACCTTAGCAACATCAGACACTTGAGAGACATCACTCACATTGTCCACATCAACAACAGTGGGTTCTTTTACCGCTGGCTCTGAAAGGAGATGTGGAGTTAGTGTGAATAGACATCAAATGTTTATTGACACAAATAGGTGCCCATTTGAAAATAATTTTAGCATTTTGAAAAAAAAAAATCTAATGACAACATTTCACTCTAGCATTAGTTAATCTTCACTACTAAAAAATATCCAAAAGTGCTAATGCTATTGAAAACATTGTTCCCAAACAAGGCCATAGTAAAAATGCCATATGACTTATGATGAATACACTATACACAACTCCCTCCAAGTGTGATTTTCATAAAATTCTAAATAATCCAATTTTCAACCCTAGCAATTCAAACCCAGCAACCAAATCGATCCAAACATGGCTCAAAACAAATGCAATTACCTGAATTAAAAACTACTTGAGATGGCAGTTCTCTAATATCTTCTTCGTCGACAAAATAAAGGATATCGTTTAATACAAAAAATGTGATTTCTTGCCCAGCCAGAACGAATGTCTGAATAAATTTCCTCGACTTTTCTTTCCCAGTGGCAACACCACTGACCACAACAAGAATAGTTCCATGTACAGAATTCTGGGTGCGGATGTCATCGATTTGAAAAATGCAATCTTTGAAGTCCGAAGACAGGATCATGTCATGTATTCCCTGCACCATCAGTGAACAATTCAATAAGTATGATTTTTCCCAATGCAATAAACTCATAAAATTTGGAAGGTTACAACAAAAATTACACAAAAAGCAACGGAAAGGGGAAACAGGCCAAGATAGTTAATTTCAGGAAACAGTTAAACAGGCTTTTTTCATACACTCATATATGTAACAAATCAAAGAGAACATAATACATTGTGGAGTATGTTCTTACTTCTTGTGTTGTGACACAATCTTTCATGTCCCATGTGGCCAAACTCGCATTTTCATAAAACCCATGACTTGCTTCTGGTTTCATATGAAGAATTGTATAGTACCGCTCAACGAAGGCTCGCCCCACGATATCGCTGCTTAACTTTGCCATCTCTGCATCACAATTACTCATGATAAGTATGCATATAACCGTAACTAACCTACTACATATTTCATATTCGACAAAAAACAAGTGCATTCGAGTTAGAGATTTATGCTCGAATTTTAAAAAAAATGTATATGCACCATCACCATGATTGCAGCACAAATTATTATGATCTGAATATCAAGAATCTCGAGGGAAAGCTATAAAAATAGAACCTTTAATGGTAAATAGTTTCGGATCAGTGCTCAGTCAATCATAAGTGGTGGTGGGGGGAAAAAAGAATCAAATTTCCAGCAAAATTGAAATCAACGGCAAGATAAAAGAAAGAATTTCAATTTCTTTAATAAGAATTTCGAACGAAATCGCAGCCGGAAACATAAATAAATCGTTAGAAACCCTAATAATAGAGAAAAGAAGCTCGCTGCGAGATGAAGGGTACCTGAGGAAGACGGCTAGCGGAGAGAGAAGAGATTGAGCGTTTATTTATAGCGTGAAACCCTCTGAGATTTGCGCTAATTCATGAGAGGCGGTTTCCGCCCCAATTAGAGTGGGGATTGGGGTGCAATTTTGAAGTGATGATGGGGTCAACATAATATTAGGGTTACTTGCTAACCAAGGTTTGCCACCTCATTGGCGCGTGGGTGGAATTGATTAATTGATCCGGATTTTAATGACTTTATTTTTGGTAATTTATTTATTGGATACTCTTAACTATATTTGTTTGGAAGATGAAAAATAAGGATGGAAAGAAAACAAAAGATGGAAAGTAAAGGGGTTAGAGAATATAGGACCTGTTTAGAAATATTATTAGAGATTAGTGTTTGTGTTTTGAAAAGGTAATCTACGAGCACTGTTTAACATTAACGTTTTCAATATAATTTGTATTGCTAAAATTTTTTCCAAAACACTAACGATAATCTCTAACATTATTCCCAAGGCCTATAGTGTGTCTGGGAATGACTTTTTTTAATTACCCCTATTTGGATAATATTTTAAGAAGGACAGCAAATTTAGGGTGGAAAATTTGGAAGGAGAAAATAAAATTATTTTCCTCTTCTTGTTTGGATATTTTAGGAACTAAACAAAATAAATCTATTTTACCTTTTAATTAATAGAGTGACTATAAATTTAATTACTCCGTACTATTTAAACTTTCTTCCAATGTTAACGCTACCCTTAAATAACATTTTTCACAAAGTTAAAGCTACTTATTGAAATTGTTGCTATAGAGACCCTAATCGATCTTGACATTTTCACAAGTTTGCACCTAATTTTTAAGAGAGAGAAAAAATGTTAGATTTTTAATAAAATTGGTATTTTTATATGTGCCACGCACGAAGTCGAATTAAAGTGTTCAAATGTGGAGTACTCTGTAACTATTATTCATTGTACATGTAAAAAGTTGAGTAAGTGTTAGCGTATATTTATTTATTTATTTATTTATTTCCATGTATGTATTTATTTCCTTGTAAGTAATCCTTACCATAGTTGTATTAGGAAACTTGCTTGTATATATACTTTGTGAATACTCAATGGAAACCAATTCAGTCTTTCACAAAATTCTACATGGTATCGGAGCCAATTCCCTGGGAATAGCTGAAACCCTAGGCTCGCCTCTTTTCACGGTGCCGCCACCGTAATTGCACCGACCGCCTCACGACGGTCGTCTCTGCCGCCGGCTCACGTCGGTCAAATTCTTGCCGCCTCACGTCGGCGATCCTCTTACACCGGCTCACGTCGGTTGCTGTTTTTCTTCCGCCGCCATGACAGTCGAAACTCCCAAAAAGGTACGGCTTATTCACGATCCCACCTCTCCCTACTACATCCATCCGTCCGAGAGTGCGGGTAACTCGTTGACAAAGCATCTTCTCAAGGGAGACAATTATGACGTTTGGGAGAAAACAATTGTCAACGCCCTTGAGGGGCGCAGTCGCGCCGGTTTTCTTTTTCCTTCAGGATTTCCCAAACCCACCGATGAAAAGGAACTTGCCGCTTGGAAAGCTAATAATTCTATTATTTGTTCGTGGATTTGCAATAGTGTTGATGAGCATATTCAACCATCTATTATCTCTCATAAAGTGGCTCATGAATTGTGGTTGGATCTCAAAACCCGTTATGGGGGTTCGAATGGTCCTCGGGTTCATCAATTAAAATCTGAGTTCCAATCTCTACGTCAAAAGGGTCAAACTGTGGTTGGCTACTACAACCAATTTGTGACCCTGTGGAACAAGCTATACGGATCTGTGGACCCAACGTGCGGTTGCCGTTGTGAGGCAGCGGTCTTGATCCGCGCACGTGAAGAACAAGAGAAAACCCACCATTTTTTGCTTGGCCTCGACGACGAACAATTTGGCCACATCCGGTCTCAGATTATCGCCACGGAACCTGTTCCAGATCTCCATCGTGCCTATGCATTGGTTGTCCAAGAGGAACGCCATAAAAGCATTGTTC
>OOIL02005599.1:981077-994827 GCA_900332095.2 Cuscuta campestris
ATTAAAACCACTAACAAATTTCATCCTCGTAGCACCAAGTGTATGTTTGTTGGGTACCCCTCTGGCACCAAAGGCTGGCGTGTGTATGATCTTGATAACCATCGTTTCTTTCACACTCGGGATATTGCTTTTGACGAGAGCACCTTCCCGTTTGCCACCCATCGCACGTCGGCCGAACCCCCTACCCCCATCCCATACGCCGATTTTCCCGAAATGCCCCAGCCCGCGTCATCCCTGGTCACTCCTGTCGGTCCACTGCCGGCGTCTGTTCCCGTCGAGCAGCCCGACCAGCCGATCCCAGGGGACGCACAGCCTTCCGATTCCAACCCAAGCCCTTCCAATACAGCCGCCGTTCCTTCTCTTCGTCCGCAACGGCAGCGTCGTCAGCCCTCCCACCTTAGTGATTACATCGTCAATTCTGTTCAATCTCACGCTCCGATGTGTTCGCCGCCTCCCTGGTCCTCTTCTTCAGGTACACATTATCCTATTGCCAACTTTGTTTGTTATCATAAATTACATGACAGGTATCGTGGTTTTCTTGGCGCCATCAGTCCGCACTTTGTTCCTAAAAATTATGCTGAGGCTGTTCCTCATGCAAACTGGCGGGCGGCTATGCAAACGGAGCTATTGGCGTTACAAAACAATCAGACTTGGGATATCACTACTTTACCACCTGATCGGACAGCTTTGGGGTGCCAATGGGTCTTTAAGACCAAATTCAACTCTGATGGCACTAAAGAACGGGATAAAGCACGACTGGTTGTCCTTGGCAACCATCAGACTTTAGGGGTTGATTACACAGATACTTTTGCTCCAGTGGCAAAAATGGGTTCAGTTCGAGTTTTGCTCTCTGTTGCCGCAGCACGAGGGTGGCATGTGCATCAGCTTGATGTTAACAACGCTTTTCTTCATGGTGATCTGATTGACGAGGTTTATATGCGTTTGCCACCTGGTTATGCACATCTTTATCCGGGAAAAGTGTGTCGTCTGCGGAAGTCTTTATATGGATTGCGTCAATCACCCCGCAATTGGTTCGGGAAACTTACCTGTGCTCTCAGGCGCTATGGCTTCCGCCAGGCTCATGCGGATCATACACTTTTTATTCATCGTTGTGGACCGGATATTTTGGTTGTTCTAGTCTATGTTGATGACATTTTGGGTGCAGGTAACAATTCCACCCTTTGTGCTTCGTTCAAAGCTTATCTGCATCGATGTTTCAATCTTAAAGATTTGGGGCCCTTGTCATATTTTTTGGGTATTGAGTGTGCCCGATCTGCGACGGGTATCGTTCTCTGTCAACGCAAGTATGCTCTAGACATCCTCAATGAAGCGGGTCTCTTGGGATGTAAACCGGCCGATACTCCTATCACCCCTAATCACGGGTTGAGCCGTTCTACCAGTGTCGAGCTGCGTGACCCAGCCCAGTACCGCCGGCTTGTGGGTCGCTTGATATATCTGACAATTACCAGGCCAGATCTCTCTTACTCGGTGCATGTCTTGTCCCAGTTTATGCATGCCCCACGGCTCGATCACATGGACGCCGCCCGACGTGTTCTTCGTTATCTAAAGGGTCATCCGGGAAAGGGGATTTTTCTACGCAGTGATAGTTCTCTTCAGTTATCTGCATATTGTGACTCTGATTGGGCGTCTTGTCCACTTACCCGACGTTCTGTAAGTGGCTACTTTATTCTCCTCGGTGGTTCTCCGGTCTCCTGGAAAACTAAGAAGCAAACCACCGTGTCCCGGTCCTCGGCGGAGGCTGAGTATCGCTCCATGGCTAATGCGTGTGCAGAAATTCGTTGGATTCGGGGTCTTCTTGGGGCACTTGGCGTGACCCCTCCTACGACGCCACGCTTGTTTTGTGACAACAAATCTGCTTTATTTATTGCTGCTAATCATGTTTTCCATGAGCGCATGAAACACATCGACATTGATTGCCATATTGTTCGAGAGTGTGTACAGCGCGGTGAACTTGTCACATCTTATGTTCCTACTCGTCTTCAGATTGCTGATATCTTCACTAAAGCCCTGAACAGACCTCTATTTTCGTTCTTACTATCCAAGTTGGGCATTTGTGATCTCCATGCTCCAACTTGAGGGGGAGTGTTAGCGTATATTTATTTATTTATTTCCATGTATGTATTTATTTCCTTGTAAGTAATCCTTACCATAGTTGTATTAGGAAACTTGCTTGTATATATACTTTGTGAATACTCAATGGAAACCAATTCAGTCTTTCACAAAATTCTACAGTAAGATATATATTAGCAACATAAAAAACGTAATAAATGACAAAATAAATAATATCTGTTGATGAAGACTCTTCTAGATAAATTTAGATATGAATATGTTAAAAAAAATTACCTCAACTTTCCCTAAAACTTTGGGTTATACAAAAATTGTGTGAAGTTGCAAAGGGTACCAAAGTCACTGAAAAGTCGTTGCTTTTACTCACTAAATAACAACATAAAGTTGACTGTTAGTTAATACTGATTAGTTAAAAATAATCCAACTCATGACAAAATTTGGCCAACTTTTACTGATATTCATAGCAAAATATAAAGTTGTATAGAATTTAAAATGTGGTAGATAATAACACCCTTTTAGGAGTTCTCATAGTTTTAACCTAACATTTCATAGAAAACTACATCTATTTGAAGAAGAAAACTACATCTATCCCCCTTGTTTGTGTTGGTAAATGGTAATGGAATATTTGATCAGAAGTTTTCAAGAAGCGGTGTTGAGAGAAAAGTTTGCATTACATGCAATGTGTAGTCCATTGAGAATTATCAATATCTGCTTTGCTGATGATTTGATAGTAGTGAGTGAAACTGATGAAAAATTTATTGCTTGCATTATGAAGGTTTTGGATGAGTTCAAACATTCCATTGGACTGAGCATCAATTATAATAAGTCTCATATAGGATTTGGAGGAGATCGAAAAAGGCAAAAGGAGTTACTTGATATTACTAAGATGAAATTAGAAACTTTGCATTTTGCTTATATGAGAAGTCCTATTACTATAATCAAAATGAAGTAAAGTGATTGTGATGCTCTGATTTCTAAAATAATTAGCAGAATTACAACTTGGGGCACAAGACATTTCTCAGATAATGCTAGAGTCATAATCATAAATGATGTTCTAATGGGGGTCATTTCCTTCTGGTCAAAGATATTTATTCTGCCCAAACAGGTTATGAAGCAAGTAATGACTGTTTGCAGAAATTTTCTTTGGAATAGTTCTCATGAATACAAAAAAGTGCCTTTAGTCAGATGGAGAGAAATATGTCAAGCAAAGAAATATGGAGGGATGGGGGATAAAAAATGCAAACAACTGGAACAAAGCAGCCATAATGGAACAGAATTGAGATATTGCTGATAAAAAAGGTATACTGTGGGTAAAGTAGATTCATAATAGGTACATCAAAAGAGCAAGGCTCTAGGAATACATACCAAACCAAACTCTTGTCATTATTGGATGAAGATGATGAGAGTTAGGGATGAATTCAGGAGTATGCCAACAGAAAAGAAATACAATGTGAAAGATGGGTACAAATGGCTCCAAGGAGTTGGGGTCAAACCAAATTGGCATAAATGAGTTTGGAACAAGCTTGCCCCTCCAAAATTTCAATACATTACACGGTTACTCATAAAAGGGAGGCTCCAAACCAAAGCCAGATTAAAGAAATACCTCCCAATCAATACCATGTGCTCATTATGTGATGGAAAAGAAGAAACCGATTACCATTTATTTTTGGAGTATGTGTTTGCACAAAAAATTTTACAAATCCAGCTTTTGAAGGTATGATATCCATCTCCAGATGGCTAAAGAAGCGGATCTTGAAGAAGCAATGCTGAAGATTAAAGAACAGAAGAGGAAAACAATAATCTTAGCCATTTGGGCAGCGGCTATTTATGGCATTTGGAGGGCAAGAAACAAGGTGGTTCATCAACAAAGATGCACAACAGAGGAAATTGAAAAGCATGTCAATTCTTATATCACTAGCTATTTTTCATATAGAAAAACAATGTAAAAGTTGATATGATTCGTTCTTGGTTTTGTAAACAATTATGAGTTGTTGAGTAATGAAAGTTGGGTTTTTGTGCAAAAAGAAAAAGAAGAAGAGGGACTGGAAAATTATGAAAGCTCTAGTAACTACATAGTTAATTGGATTTATTTTCAATTTAATTTAGAGTGAGATGTATATTGATTAAAAAAAGTTCAATGTATTAAAAAAATTAATATTGAGTACTATTCCCTCTTGTTTCACAAAACACTTTCGCCTTATTTTTTGCGCACTTCATTAAACACTTCTACCCCCACCTAAAATATCTAAAATAAAATTCATTATGTAGTTTATTGCAAGTAGAAGTTGTTTTAGGAGTATTTTAGACACTTTAGGTAGGATAAAAGTATTTTAAGGCGTGCACAAAAATAGATTTTTTTTTTAAAGAATTAGGGCGTAAGTGTTTTGTGAAACAGAAGAAGTAGTATAAAGGGACATTGGTTAGAGAATTAAGATTAAGCAGTATATTGTGTCACTCACTTTTTTTCTTTAAACAAAAAAGAGAGTTTTTTTTTTAAAAAAAAATTGATGGAAACTTTTATTTTAAAAAAATCTCTTCATTCTACTTTCCAAAAAAGCTGAGAGATTGTGATTTTTAAAAAATTTAAGAGAATGGAATAAATTCTTATAGTCCTTAATTTAATCATCTAAGTCGAGCAAATTTGGTTATTTTTTGGAGAGACGAAGACACCCACATGTTTGTATATGGGTATTCGTAGAAAAAGTAAGAACAATATACTATTCTTATGATAATATCTGGAAAATCGTTGTCTTGATCAATGGGAGGAGAAACTGTTTTTATAGACCAAAGGGACCGAAAAGGAAACAAAATATAAAAGTATATATTATTATTATTATTACGCGACTTTATATTCTCGTTAACTTAACTATTATTTATTTCTTTTATTTGAATATATGAATATATTATTATTATTATTATTATTATTATTACCACCCTTATGAATTCATATTTATATCTTTTCATATTTACAAATTTATATTTATATGAATTTAAAACGAAATTTTGTATCTATTTTAAAGTAAAATATTATTTTTGTCCCATTATATTTTCATTCTAAAATATTATTATTTCCATATTATTATTTCTCTAAATAATAATGAACGTATATGTATTGAAATTTTCTCTCTATTATATTAACATATAACACACAATATATATAACTGTTATAACAAAAAATTATGTTTCTAAACATAGTTAAATTTTAGGTATGGTAATTTTTATGTATTGTAAAATTTCTATATATAATAATACTATTAATATTATTATTACTATTATATTATTAAAAATAATAATACTATTATAATTTTTTTGTATTATACTAACAAACTCATTATAGACCAAAGGAAACTAAAAACAGAAATGGAATGTAATAGTATATATTATTATGAATACCCATCTTCATTATATTTTCATTCCATATTTGTATCATTTTTAAATTAAAATGTTGTTTTCATTCCATTATATTTTCGTTCTATAATACTATTATTTCCATAAATAATAACACACGTATATGTGTCTGTGGAAATCCTGTCTCTAGCATATTTATGAACACATATATATGGAAATGTGGTCTCTATTATACTATCATTTTCCTAGTATTATTTCCACTATATGTTTGTTCCACACACACACACATATATATATATATCATTTTTAAAGTAAAATATTATTCTCATCCCATTATTTTTCGTTCCATATTTATATCATTTTTAAGTAAAATATAATTTTCGTCCCATTATATTTTCGCTAATAAAACTATTATTTTCATAAATAATAATGAACCCTAACACACACATGTGTGTGTGTGAAGATATTGTCTCTATTTTATTAAATGGTGAACGTGTGTGTGTATAGAATTGTTGTCTCTAATATATGAGTGTGAATACCTGAAAATGTTTTCTTTATTATATTATTATTTTCATAATATGATTATTTCCATTATATTTTTCGTTCCATAACAATAATATTGTTATTTCCATAAATTATAATGAACATATCTATATTAAATCCACACAAAATATTTTCATATATAATGCACACAAAATATATAACAAAAATATTCATGTATAATAAAATGAATATTTCTATGTGTAACGCACACAACACATATAACGTAAATATCCATACATAATGAATATAATATTTTTATATGTAATACAATATTTCCATACATTGATGCATAGCTATGGGCAGGAAAATCTGGCAATAGCTCCTCTGCTTTTAAATAAAGTATTAATATTGATATCGGTACTAATAAAAATGTTGTTGTTATTAATATTAATAATAATAATAATAATATCATCATCATCATCGCACTTCACATTTTCATCTCATTGACTATTTTTTATTTTTTATTTAAATTTAAAAAAATTTTGGTTTATATATTAATGTTAGAAATTGTGTTGAACTTTGAATTTAATATTTCGTAAATCTATTTCTCTTTGAACATAAAAATTTTATCGTTTCCACCTTGGAACATGCAATGCTAATGTTGAAAAAAATAACAACATTTATTTTATAATCTCAAAATCAGATGTCCTTTTTTTCTTTTATGCATAATACGGAATATTATAATACTCCCTCCGTTTCTCAAAACCCTTCCTCTTTCATTTTTTTTGTTTTTCTTAAAACACTTCCCTTTTCTATTAAAAAACCACTTTTACCCCTACTTTTTCATACCCTACCTATCACATCATATTTTTTTACTAACAACTAAACTATCACATCTTACTTTTATCCATCACATCAAGGGCAAAATTGGAAAGTCAACTATAATTTAACACTTCCTTATTTTCCCCTAAAGTCAAAAGAGGAACTCTTTTGAGAAACGGAGGTAGTATAAGTTACCATTTATAGATTACCATTATAGATGGTGCAAAAAAATATTACTCCGTAGCATTTCTATATTATTTTTTATGTTAAAGAATAAGGACTATTACTTTGACTTTATTATTTTATCATTTTCATTATACACATATAAATATAATAAATTTATATATTACCATAAAAGCACACTTACCATATATAAGCAAAAGTAAATGAACGGGAAAATGAGGTCAATATTTTTATTGCTTTTAAATAAAGTATTGATATTGATTAGTGGTGGGTCCGAAAAAACCAAAAACCAAAAACCGAATCGAAATCGATCGAACAATACAAAAAAACTGCACCGCAAAAACCGAAATTGAACTCCAAAAACCAAACCGAACCGATTGCATTCGGTTTCGGTTGCGGTTTTGGCTATTTAAAACCGAACCGAACTGCTAAAAACCTAATGGTACTTAGGCCCCGTTCCGTTCAACTTATTTTTTCTTATTCTTATTAAAATCAGATCAGATCAAACCAGATCAGATCAGATCAGATCGAATCAGATCAGATCAGATCAGATCGAATCAGATCAGATCCAATCAGATCAGATCAGATCCAATCAGATCAGATCAGAACTTATTAAAATAAGATCTCATCAAGAATTATTATTATTATTATTATTATTATTTTATTATTATTATTATTATTATTGTTCTTAAAAATGAAAAAGAATAAACTTTAGAAATAGGTTAAATAAAAAGCTGAGAAAGTAATCCTTAATTATTAGACGTCGGAAAAATTAGTTTTAAAATACATTGACAATGTCAATCTAATTCTACTATTAAAATATATTTTTATTGCTACTTGTAATTTGAGTTTCTAAACTTTTGATCTTTTATAAGGATGAGATATTTTAATAAAAATACTATCTTTTCTATATATTGATTATCTAAATTTAATTACTTTTAAATGTATATCTAAATTAAATATTTATTCTAATGTATAATTCTAATTTTACAAAAAAATTATCATAAAATAAAAAATATTATTACATTATAATATGAATGATTATTCTAATATATGAATTAACTATTTTTATTTTATTAAAAAATAATCATTAAATAAAAAATATTGATTATATTATAATATGAATTATCATTACAATTTTCAAACGTTATTATAAAGTCAAATTAAATTATTGATTTGAAATTTTAAATTAAATCATAATTAATCAGATCAGACCAGATCAGATCAGATCCAATCAGATCAGATCCAATCAGATTGGATCAGTTTGGATTTATGCTTTTAGGTTTACGGATTTATGCTTGTTTCATTCGTAGACGCAGATTAGCAGACGCAGTCCATCACTTCCTCAATCGCAGATTTGCGTACCAGGCTTCCAGCGCCGTCCAACACTTCCGAGTTCC
This sequence comes from Cuscuta campestris, assembly GCA_900332095.2. Lineage (NCBI taxonomy): Eukaryota > Viridiplantae > Streptophyta > Magnoliopsida > Solanales > Convolvulaceae > Cuscuta > Cuscuta campestris. The sequence goes on from OOIL02005599.1 coordinate 989,402, forward strand.
GAGAAACCAATTCGCGTTACGGCGCCGTCCAACACTTCCGAGAAACCAATTCGAGTTACGGCAGATTTGCAGACGCAGTCCAACAGATTACTTCAAGCGCCGTCGCTTAGGAATTTTCCAAACGCAGACACAGATTACTTCGGCCTATTGAATTCGCAGACGCAGTCCAACTGATTACTTCGGCCTATTGGTTTCTTCTTCAAGCGCAATCTGCCTATTAACCTTAGTATTCAAGCGCCGTCCAACACTTCCGAGAAACCAATTCGGCCTATTGGTTTCTTCTTCAAGCACAGAAGTTAGTGACGAGAATCTTCAATTTTTCTCCAAGATTGAAGCATCTAACCCAAGAAGGTATGAAATCATATGTTCTTTGATTTTTTTTATCAAATGATTCTAGCAACTGAAGTTTCCTAGACTGTAAATTGTTTCCATGAGTATAAATTTTTCCCAGACTGTAAATTTTTCCTAGACCGTAAATGTTTCCCATACCTAGCAATGGAAGTTTCCCAGACTAAATTTGTTGGCTTCCTGATCTCCTATTTCTTCTCTATAAACTATAACTCTCATATTTTAGTAAATGTTTTTGAAGACTGTAATTTTTTTGGTTTCCAAATTCTCCTATTTCTTCTCTATAACTCTCATGACTAATTTTTGAGCATATGTTTATTACGGGAAATAGAAAGTATCACTTGCTCTTTATTTTGTTTTTATTTTTTTTGATGGGGAAAAGGAAATCAACTCTTATTGAGGATGAGAAACAAAAAAGATGTAGTATGTGTTGTTGCATTCTGGCTGTAATGGTTGGAGAAATGGACTTGTTTTTTTTATTAATAATTGTAGTTTATTTATATTTTTATTTGTAGGTTTACAAACTTTACTCTCTACTAATTGTTTGGCATATCTATATAATAATAGGTCTCTACCTAAAATATTATTTTACTTTTAAATTAATTTTTTTAAAAATTGAAAGAATTGAAAAAAACCGAAATTTAAACAGCTAAAAACTGAACCGTATAACGATTGGTCTTCTCTTTTTTTTACAAAACCGAACCGAACCATACCGCCAAAATGCCTTCCGTTCCGTCTTTGGTTTTAGGTAAAAACCGAACCCACCCCTAATATTGATGGACAATTTTATCCTTAATTAAATTCACATGTTTCTTTTCCTTTTTTACATTTATAGGGGTGAATTTATCCATTTATAAGGATCAATTTATCCATTTAATTTCTTTGTCAAAATGTTGTACTAACTCGTATAAAGAGTTATTATCCACACTGAGAGGGCAAATTGATAATCTATTATTTGGGAGGGTAGCCTTTAGCGGCTAAACCACAAAGTACTCAATATTGACCTTGTTTGCGAATAATGTTTTCGAATAGTGTTAGCTTTTTTGATTAGTGTAAATGTTTCTGATTAGAGTTAAGCTAACATCAGTTATTTTTTTAAAACGCTAACGTTGATCCCATTATATACCGATAATGTTCGATATGAAGTTTTTTTTTTTAAAAAATCAGAATGGGCCGAACCTGAATTTGATGCATTGTAGGTATTGAGAAAATGTATCCGGCCCGAATAGGACGAAAGCTAATACCCAACTCCCTCCCCAGTCCACTCAAGTTGCAGAAACACTTTGGGGAAGACTGAGAGAGCACTACGCCCAGGGGAACCGGCGACGGCGAGATTGTCGATTGTTCTTCAGTCCGCCTAAAGTCGTAGACTATCGATTTTAGCACCTTGAATTCGTTGCTTCACTTAGAACTCGCAATTTCTAGTGAAATTCTTCAATTGCCAATCCTTGTAGTCATAGAAGTTGACAACTTCGTAACCTAATCTGAAGAAAACGGTCCAGGAACACCCAATAAAATATTCTAATGGACAGCGGCGGCGGAATTGAGCCAGGCGTCAGAGAGTGGACGGCGGAGGAAGCCGTTGCTGGGAATGCAGAGGCCATCCGTACCCTGAGGGAACTCATCATGTATCCGCTCCTCTATTCTCAAGAGTCTAAAAAACTTGGACTCAAAGTAATTTGGATGCAATTATATCACTCTATATGTATACTTCCCCCGACAGTAATGCCTAGAGACTTACATTAATCAGTGGTTTTCTTCTATTCTCTTCATATAGTGGCCTCGTGGTTTGTTGCTATATGGTCCACCTGGTACTGGTAAGGTATGCCATTTTTCACTTGCGTGTCTGCTGTAATCTACTCCTAAGAATTTAACTTGATGCCATTTGAACTGCCAAAAAAAGGATCTATTTTGAAATTAATGTTTCGGTAATTATTACGAATTGCAGACAAGTTTGGTTCGAGCTGTTGTTCAAGAATGTGGAGCGCATTTGACTGTTGTTAGGTACGGAGTACTTTAATTTCTGATGTTTTTTCCAGCCATGTCTGGGATTTTAGTTCTTTACTATGCAGTAAAATTACTGCCTTACAATCCATGTTATTAAATGAAGTGGATTTGATTTGCACTGATTTCTGTATAAGGGTACCTAGTATGTAATTGTAGAAGCATTTGGTTACTCTGAAAACGTTCAAATGTTTTTAGCTTTTTACTGCATCAGCTCATCATGGTGTTACTGTGGAGATTGTTATAAAATTACATTGCTACGAAGAATCTCAACACCCAACAGTTTGTTTGGGAGAATGATATGGTTGTTTTGATGTTTCTTTGTTTCGAAGCCCACACAGTGTTCACAGTGCATATGCTGGAGAAAGCGAGAAAATTTTGCGGGAAACATTTGCAAAAGCATCATCTCAAGCAAAGCTTGGGAAACCATCAGTTATCTTCATAGATGAAATTGATGTGCTTTGCCCTCGTCGTGTTTCTAGGTGATCAATTAGATTAGTACTTCATTTTTCTCCTACATTGTTCTTTACTTTATTTGAAAGCTTTATAACTGAGAGTTGTCTCTATGTATTTGTTTGTTATAAATTTCTGATATAAGTTTTCAACTCTCTTGTTGAGTCTGCCTTGCAGAAGGGAACAAGATGTTCGTATAGCGTCTCAACTATTTATGTTGATGGACTCCAATAAGTCATTTTCAGCATCTGGAGTACATGTAGTAGTTGTAGCAGCAACTAATAGGTAGGTTCAAGTAATACTTCAAGGGAGTAAATTATCGTTTTCCGTTTATGTATTGATGAATTTGGATACGCTTTTCTTGTTAACAAACTAGTCAGCTTGCATCATATCGTAATGAAGTACTGATATTTTTTTTTAAATTCTACTCCATATTTTTTTAATGCTTGAGTAATCAAATATCGTTCACGGCTGAGGTTGTCTGAACCAAGTCGAGCAACCAATGGCTGTAATTAGAGTGAATTCCCAAAACAGTCTTTTCTAATAAGGTGTTTTCCGAAATTAGTCCTCAATAAGCAATAATTATCAACATGGTCCTTCGTAATTGAGATTTATTCCCTTAATAGTCCTCCGCCAAAAATGTCTATTAAATGCTAGTAAAAAAGGGGTATTTTGGTATTTTCTGTCATCTAGACTTAAAGTATGTTCTCGAAATGCTCCTTTATAATTAAGTATTTTTCCAAACCAATAATTTCAAAAGTGAATGTTTTCCCGAAATAGAGTCCATGAGCCTACTCGGGGTGGTCCATTCTTCAAGCAGTCACCCACTTAATTTGAAAGGACCATTTTGAGGACTTATTCATAGTTTAAATGATGGAATACATCTCAATTACAAAGGACCGTATTGGTAATTATTGCTTATTGAGGACTAATTTGGGAAAACACCTTATTAAAAAGGACCGTTTTGGGAATTCACTCATTTTTTTAAAAAAAAAATCACTCAGATATCACATCATCCTCTTGTTAGATTTTCTAAAACTTGTAGATGTGCTCTATTTCATTATTAAAGGTGATCACTAATTTGGTATTGTTGCTTTTGGGGGTACCACCATTTGTACAATGAAGATGGTGATGTGCCATGATTGCCTCTTGGTCCCAACCAGAGAAAGCCAACCTTTATATGTTGGGATCATGATGGGTTGGGGGATGGTATTCTTCATTTTCTATTATAATAGAGTAATATTAATTCTCTCCATTATGACGGGGGATAAAGCATCTCCTGTTGAGTCTAACAAGCATTTGGATTCTTAAGACCATGCTATGATCTCCGTGAATTGTATACACCAACCATAATTTGTGTATCAGTTGTGTATATCTAATTTGTTGTATTCTTTAAATTTTGTACATTTGTTACTTTCAAGTGTTACTTAGGATTAACGTTAGGGTCATGTGATGTATGTTCAGAGTGGATTCAATCGATCCGGCTCTGAGAAGGTCTGGGCGTTTTGATGCTGAGATTGAAGTCACAACCCCTAATGAAGATGAACGCTTTCATATCCTCAATGTAAAGTGTGCAACTTTGAGTCTATATTTTTGAGGTGTTTGTTGAATTATTTTGATCAGAATGGCGAGAAAATGTTCAAATTGCAAGGAAAGATACCGCATGAACCTGTGGATAATACAGAAAAAAATGAAGACTTCCGATTCCATATGAAGCTCTAATATTTACAAAAAAGACTAATAAAAGAATTCATGGGTAAAGAGAAATATATTTATTGTAGGCCTTATCATTGTCCAGGTTATTACTGCAGAAAGATTCACCGGTAAAGAGAAAACTATTTATTGTTGGCCTTATTGTAACTAGGTTGTCAAATAAATCTATCCTCTACATGAATAACAAATATAATACTGTTTAAGGTTTTTGGAATTGCTGGCGAGTGATCTTAGTGTTGATGCATTGCAGCTTTACACAAAGAAGCTTCCATTGGAACCCAATGTTGACCTGCGGACGATTGCCGCTTCTTGCAATGGTTATGTTGGTGCAGATTTGGAAGCTTTATGCCGCGAAGCTTTTATGTCTGCATTTAGGCAATCGTCAAAATCAAATCAAATAGATGGCTCTTGGAACATAACAATGGATGACTGGAGGCATGCTAGGTCTGTTGTTGGTCCTAGTATAACAAGAGGTGTAGTTGTGGAAGTTCCAAAGGTTTCATGGGAGGATATTGGAGGACTTAAAGACATAAAGGTTTGCACTTGTTGCCTTGGGCTTCATTTGGTCACATCACTATACTTATTCTTCTACTTGCAAAATAAAGAGCATTTTATTCTACCAAATAATCATTATCAGGCCGGATCTTGGTATGTCCGGGTAAAACAATTAGTTTACTTGATTTATGATACAGAAAAAGATCCAACAAGCTGTTGAGTGGCCATTAAGGCATTCTGAAGCATTTGCTCGGTTGGGAGTATCACCTCTTTGTGGGATCCTTCTTCATGGACCTCCGGGGTGCTCTAAAACAACACTTGTAAAAGCTGCTGCTCATGCTGCACAGGCTTCCTTTTTTTCCTTGAGGTCTGGGATGAAATTTTACCCCTCTCTGTCCATGCTTAATTGCATC
>OOIL02005599.1:994859-1008151 GCA_900332095.2 Cuscuta campestris
CCCCCGGAAAAAAATAATTCCATTATAATGCACCAGTGGGGCAGAGTTGTATTCGATGTATGTCGGTGAAGGCGAGGCTTTGTTACGCAATACATTTTGAAGAGCTCGACTTGCGGCACCAAGCATAATTTTCTTTGATGAAGCAGATGTTGTCGCTGCCAAACGGTAAGTTCATCATAAAAATATTCCATTTTGTAAATGTGAGTTTATGTGCTGTAATTTCCAGGTGTTCCACAAAAAAATGGCGTAGCTGTTAGCTCTTCACTTCAATTAATGATCCAGAATCACACTTTACAAATGTATACATTCACCTAACTATTGTTTATGTCATTAATGCCCCCTTCTGTCTTAGTTAATTTAACTAATTTAGGAATAGGTCTAACACCAGTCTTGGGAGTCGAGTGTTTCCTGTTAATCAGATCATCTTTATGCCCTTCTTTATTCATACATTTTCCTGAAATGTTGTCAGCTAAAAAGGAACTACACTATCTCTCTTTCTGATCTTCCGCTCTAATCTTGCAGTGGGGGAAGTTCTAGTGGAAGTAGTGTTGTTGGGGAGAGACTTCTGTCTACTCTTCTGACTGAGATGGATGGCCTGGAGCAAATTAAGGTGTGATCATTTAACCCTTTATTTTCCTTGGATTACCTAAATAATATAAAACTAAGGCACAATTACATACCTTCTCTTTCTTTCCGTTAGGGGATTCTTGTTTTGGCTGCAACAAATCGCCCTCAGGCAATTGATGCTGCACTTATGCGACCAGGACGTTTTGACCTGGTACAGTTCTATTCATGGTTTATTTCAACTCTTGAGCACATAGAATCAGTTCTCCTGACTGGGCCATTGATGCGAAATTATACTTTGATATTTTGGAAAATTTTATTTTTTGTCCCCTTGTTTTGTGATATCTTTACTGCTCACCGTTTACACCCTTTTAGGACGAGTTTTCTTGGGGTTCTTTTGACACTCAACTCCAATGTCATATTTTGACACCATTCCATTTGAGGCTCCTACTTCCCACAAACTCCCCTCCTCCAGCCTCCATTTAGGTGACAATCCATTGCCAATTTATTGAGAGTGGATTGTCACCAAAATGGAGGATGAGGGTAGGAACTACTTTGGGGTCGAACGGAGCACCGTAGGGCCCCAAATACACTGGTGTCATAATATGACACTAACCCTTGTAGAAAAAAGAGAACTAAATGGAATCTGTATTCTCTTTAGGTTCTTTATGTGCCACCGCCAGATTTGGAAGCTCGGTATGAGATCCTCCGTGTGCATACACGGGGCATGAAACTAGATGCCTGCGTCGATCTCAGACAACTAGCTGAAAGCACAGACCTCTTCACAGGGGCAGAATTGGAAGGATTGTGCAGAGAAGCCGGAATCGTGGCTTTAAGAGAAGACATTTCAGCGACAGTTGTGTGCGTTCGACACTTCCAAACGGTCCTGCAGTCCCTAACGCTGGCGCTCACTTGGGAAGTCATTGAATCGTATTCCTCCTTTACGAAGAAGAAGTGAAGAGCCCCCTCTGTTCGGAGCATTTAACTTAAGAGTAAGCTCTTCAGGAAAGCTTTTGGCAAGTTATTAGTTGTGCTTAGAGCTCAAAATAAGCTCTTAAGTTGTTGGTTGTAATGTTTTTTGGAAATTAGATGGTCATTATAGTTATTTATCTCCGAAAATATTCTCTGTCCCTATTCCATTCTTTATAGTTACTCTACTATTCGTGGGGTTCATATGGAGTGATTGCTTACACCATTACACGGCTTCAAAGTCTACATTAAAATGTGTACCTTCTTATATTTTTCATAAACTTGCATGTGAATATTTTGTACTCCCTCTGTTTAATAATAATGTTCCCATTGCGCGTTGTGATGTTTGACTGAAATTATTTTTAAATTATTTTATATGAATAATTATATGAAATTTAAAAATAAAAGTTAGTACATACGGAGTATTTAAAAGCTATGCAAAAAGATTTACAAAATTAGAGGTGACATGACTATATTGTTTTGTCAAATGGGCAACGAGAACATGTCAATAAAATGAATAAAGTTTAAACTTATGAATAGTGAACGAGAATATTATTATTGGACGAAAAGAGTATTTTGTAAGATGTCTACTTCTTTTATGCTATAAATGCATCAAGATCCATAAAATAAATACTCCGGGGTATGAACTTTAGATCTCTGAAAGAATTTGTCAAGGAATTTTGTATGGATTATGCTATGTGTACCCCAAGGTTTGTACCCCAATTTGTACCCCGCAGTTTTGCACCAATACTTTGTGTTGGTGTAAAACTAATTTTTGTTAAATGCACCAACATTTCTGTCCGTGTGAATTTTTATTAACGCACCAACACTTGTGTCGGTGTAAACCATCAAAATATTTGTGCAAACCTGTGGTGTACAACTGTGGTATATTTTTTGGTGTAAGTGTAGCATGGTCCATTTTGTATTCATGCGATACGAAGGACATGCGATACATCAAATATAAAGTGCATTTAAATTGTTTTACACATTATTCCTACGTACTAGCTAAATTTTACTCTATCCATCTTAAATTATACTCCGTAATACATGTTCATTATTTATATGATCAAATTTTATTCATTTATTTACATTTTCTTTTATTATTCATTTATAAAACAATATAATCATGTTTTGGTTTGTAGAATGTCTGATATAATTTATAAATATATAAATTTTGTTTTAAACTCCACCCTATAATTTATAAATATATAAATTTTGTTTTAAACTCCACCCAAGTTTTAAACTTGAACTTTTAATTTTTTGAATTCAAAATTATAAAATAAAAACCCTACTATAAAATGAGACAAACGAAGTACATTTTTTTCAAGTTGATGTTGCATGATAATCTAAAATAATTTCAGTAATTACATTTTATGAAATGTTTGAGTTTTATTCGACACATTGTAATGATATTTTTTTGAATACAATGTACGGAGTACTCTGTAAATTTAAATGTTCGAAATCAATTTTGTTGCGAAAACAACGAATTCAAATTAGTATTCGCAAATACAAATTCAAATATTTAAATTATTATTGGATTCAATGGAGTTCATTCGCAACAAATTCTTGATCATCATCCAAATAAGCCAATGTTGATGATAAGAACGATCACAACGGGGAAACTCGGAGTGTTCCCTGACTCCCTGTGGTTCGGCTGGAGAACACCACAAGTAGAAGACCGCCACACTTCCGGAGGTTGTGCGCGGCTATGAGAGAGAGAACGATACAAGAGGTTTAGGGTTTTAAGGGTTTTACGTTTATTGATAATCTTCCAAGGAATGGATACATCTCTTTATATAGGGAAACCCTAATCCTATTTAACTATGTTTTCTATCCTGACGGTTCAAAAAAAGCGACGAGGTAAAGAACCGTAAAGAAACCCTCGAAGGAGCTTATAGTTCGCTCACCTAGGAAAATCTACGTACATGTAAATAAATAAATAATGAAGAAGATAATTTAAACGGAGCCCATGTCGTACTCCCGGTGCCACCCCGGTGGACGTCGAACCCTGCTACTTCGACAAGTCCCCGAGTCTTGAACGTGTTGGTCCCCTGGTTCATCCGAATCTGTAACACTCCTCCCTTCTTCGACAGTCACCTTGTCCTCAAGGTGGAGATGTGGATAGTGTTCTTTTAGCAGCGCCAGTGGTTCCCAAGTAGCATCATCCAATGTACCATCACTCCATGAAATCAAGCCTTGCTCGACCGGCACCCCATGCTGTAAAACCCGACGAACTACATGTAGTTGTACGGGGTGAGACGGTGTTCTTCCATCAACGAGATCATCCGGCAATGCCAAGGGCTGCACTGGCAGGTTGGTACCACGAAAAGGGTGAAGGACAGAGACATGAAAAACCGGGTGGATTTTGGAATTTTCCGGTAAGCGTAGCCGGTAGGCAACAGGACCGATGCGTTCTACCACCTCGTACGGCCCATAGAATTTCAAGGCTAGCTTCTGGGAAGAACGCCTCACCACAGAGTGTTGATGATATGGCTGCAAACGCAAGAGAACCCAGTCCCCCACGTTGAACTCGACGTCCCTCCGGCGTGCATCCACCTGCTGCTTCATACGATTCTGGGCGGCCACCAAATCTGACCGAAGCCGTCGAAGAAGGGCCTCACGCTCCGTCAAAAGAGTATCCACCGCTGGCACCTTGCTGGATCCCGACGAATATGTCACCAATGCCGGTGGTGGGCGGCCGTACAACGCTTGAAATGGGGTCATGCGAAGACCTGCATGGTAGCTTGTGTTCAAAGAATACTCGGCCCAAGGCAAGAGTATGGACCAACGTATAGGAGTTGCGTGTGTGAACATGCGCAAATACTGCTCCAACGTGCGGTTCATCACTTCAGTTTGCCCGTCGGTTTGGGGATGGTATGATGTACTATGCTTGAGGGTGGTGCCGCTAAGAGTGTGCAATTCCCGCCAGAACGTGCTAATGAAAATTTTATCCCGATCGGAGACAATGGAACGGGGAAATCCATGGAGCTTAATGACCATATCGGTGAACAAAAAAGCCGTCCGGTGGGCGTCGTGATCCGCCAGAAGTGCCCCAAAGTGGGCAGATTTAGTGAGGCGATCTACCACCACCAGAATAACCGAACACCCTCTTGACGGTGGCAATCCGGTAATGAAATCCATGGTTAGATCCTCCCAAACCTGTTGAGGGACGGGCAAGGGTTGGAGCAGACCGGCAGGTGCCTGTGTCGAGGCCTTGGCTTTCTGACAAACCTCACATTTAGCAATATAAGCACGAACGTCTGCGCGCATCCGCGGCCAATGAAAAGACGCTGCCAGGCGGTGGAATGTGCGGTGGACTCCCGCGTGCCCCGCGATAGGGGAGTCATGATATTCACGAAGCAACTCGGCACGAAGGCTAGAGTCTGCCCCAATGCACAGTCGTGTATTATAGAAGAGCAACCCGTCGGCCACGGTATACGGAGCCGGCAATACTCCACGGCGATGCTGATCATGAAGGGCGCACAGGTCTGGTTGGCTCCAATTTTCGGCACGGATGCGTTCCAAAATGGATGGCAAGGGTTGGGAGAGGGCCATGATATCAGCCGTCGTCGTGGGTGGTATGTCAGGCTGATCCCGGCGTGATAAAGCATCGGCAACGTTGTTGGAAGACCCAGGTTTGTACACAATCTGAAAACGGTAACCCAAGAGCTTACGAACATAGAATTGTTGGTCTGGTGTCTGGATTACCTGCTGCAAAAGTTCCTTTAAACTCCGCTGATCTGTGCGAATGAGAAATTCCCGCCCGAGAAGATACTGACGCCATTTTTGGACGGCCTCCACAATGGCGTAAAGTTCCTTATGATACGTCGACGCCGTCCGTCGTCGGGGGCCCAATTTCTTGCTAAAATAGGCGATCGGCTGTTCTTCCTGGAGGAGGACCGCACCCACACCCACATCCGAAGCATGTGTATCAACCACAAACATGAGGGAAAAATCGGGCAGGCGAAGGAGTGGCGCGGTCGTGAGGGCAGTTTTTAGCCCCTCAAACGCTGTGGACGCCGCCTCTGACCAATGGAAGGAGTCTTTTTTGAGGAGATCTGTCAAGGGGGCTGCGAGCGGTGCTTAATGCCGGATAAATCGGCGGTAATACCCCGTCAAGCCCAAGAAACCCCTTAACTGTTTGAGCGTAGTGGGAAGAGGCCAGGCCGACATTGCTTCGACCTTGGCGCTGTCTACCTGGAGATGCCCGTTGCTAATAATATGGCCCAGGTACTCGATGGAGGTGGAGCCGAAAGAGCACTTTGATAATTTGATGAAGAACCGATGCGTGAATAAGAGCTCTAGGACGGCTTCCAGATGACGACTATGAGTATCCAGAGAGGGGCTGTAGACCAAAATATCATCAAAAAAACGATGACAAATTTCCGTAAGTAGAGGGCGAAGACCCGATTCATACAAGCCTGAAAGGTGGAGGGAAACTCGGAGACCCGATTCAATCCAAACGGCATGACACGGAACTCATAATGACCCTCGTGTGTACGGAAAGCCGTTTTGTAGATGTCCCGCTCATGCATGCGAATCTGGTGATACCCGGAGCGAAGGTCCAATTTTGTGAAATAACGAGCGGAGCCGAGTTCATCAAACAGTTCATCGGCCGTTGGGATCGGGAAGTGGTCGGGGACAGTGACGGCATTCAAGGCGCGATAATCCACGCAGAAACGGTATGTGCCGTCTTTTTTCTTAACCAATAGCACCGGCGAGGAGAACGGACTTCGACTGGGCTGAATCAAACCGGCCTCAAGCATCTCTCTGACCATCCTTTCAATTTCATTTTTTTGAAAATGGGGATAGCGATAGGGTCGCACATTAACAGGTGCTGTCCCGGATTGAAGAAAGATCCGATGGTCATGGTCACACCGGGGTGGGAGCCCTGTAGGGACACCAAAAACAGCCGTATAACGCTGTAACACAGCCTGAAGTACGGTTGGCAGGTCTGTTGGCCAGAGCAGTGAATCGGCCCCCCCTGTAGGTTCGGAGACCGGGGTGATTTCGAAGCATTCGACTACTTCCCGGCGTGCTTGAAGAGACTGGAACTGATGCAAGGATATTGGCCGTGGTGTGGTTGTTCCCCCTTTCAACGTAACCCGTGATCCTTTCCACAAAAACTCCATCGTGAGGTGGGCATAGTCGTGGGTGACCTTACCTAATAATTGAAGCCATTGGACCCCGAGCACCACATCAGGTCCGTGAATCGGAAGCACAAAAAGATCGACCGGGAAGGTCGTGCCCTGCAAAAGAAGAGAGACGTTACAGCACTGGCGATCGCAAAGGAGGGAAGCCCCGTTGCCAACATATACTCGAAAAGCTGGGATATCAGAGACGGGTAAACACAGGCGCTCTACCACCGTGGGTTGGATGAAGTTGTGGGTGCTGCCACCGTCAATAAGAACGTCCACAACTCCTTTGAAAAGCACGCCTGATAGACGCAATGAGCGGGGTGTTAGTGGCCCGGCTAAACTGTGGAGGCTTGATACGTCGGCCGTGACGACATTGTCATCGGGATCCTCCGGTGGCGATTGCTCATCCCCCTCGTCATCTTCCAAGAGCAAAAGGAAACGTCCGCAGCGATGGCCCTTAACCCACTTTTCATCACAATTATAACACAATCCTTTGGCATCGCGTTCTTTTTTCTCAGCATAGGTCAGCCGGCGGATATGATGGGTTGGATGGGACTTGTTTTCGGTGACCCCTGTCGGTGTAGGCAGCAGTGGTGTGGCCGTAGGAGTCGTCGGAGCTTTTGCCGGTGTCCACACTGCCTGGCGTGACGGAAACCGCGGCTGTAATGAAGTAGCCCAGGCGGCATGCTTTGCTTCCAACTCTCGAGCCAAGGCAAAGGACATCGAAAGAGAAGTGGGTTTCTGCAAGAGGATCTCGTGCTGGAGATGCGGCTTCAACCCGGCATGGAAAAGAGACTGGAGATTAGATTCATCCACGTCAGTAACATTAACCAAAATCTTTTCAAAAGCCTGCTGGTAGTCAAGAACCGTCCCGGTTTGCTGTACTTTGGACAAGAGGCCGAGATAGTCAACATAATTAAGGGGGTCGAAGCGGAGTTTAAACTTAGTAACAAAGTCCGCCCACGACTCCAAAAGGTGGTTACGTTGTCTCCAACGAAACCAGTCCAAAGCCGGACCTTCTAACATCAAGCACACGGCCGACAAACGGTTCTCCTCGGGCACCGCGTAAAAAACAAAGTACTCGTGTGCCTTAAATAACCAGCCCAATGGATCGGTACCGTCACACTTCGGCATGTCGAGTTTGAGTTTGGTCATCGGGTTTACCTGGCCACGATCATGAGGTTGCCGTAACTCGTGCACAGGCTTCTCGGTCAGTGTCTCCGCGCGTAGGGTCCCCAAATCCAACTGCATCTGTTGCACAGTGTGATGCAATTGCTGGAGTGCCCGACTAAGTTGATCATCTATTTGCTCCTGAAACTCCCGAAGACAAGCAGCGGTGATTGGTGTTGATGAATTCGCGGCCATGAGAACGAATCAATGAGAGCACCAGTGATAAGAACGATCACAACGGGGAAACTCGGAGTGTTCCCTGACTCCCTGTGGTTCGGCTGGAGAACACCACAAGCAGAAGATCGCCACACTTCCGGAGGTTGTGCGCGGCTAGGAGAGAGAGAGAACGAGACAAGAGGTTTAGGGTTTTAAGGGTTTTACGTTTATTGATAATCTTCCAAGGAATGGATACATCTCTTTATATAGGGAAACCCTAATCCTATTTAACTATGTTTTCTATCCTGACGGTTCAAAAAAAGCGACGAAATAAAGAACCGTAAAGAAACCCTCGAAGGAGCTTATAGTTCGCTCACCTAGGAAAATCTACGTACATGTAAATAAATAAATAAATAATGAAGAAGATAATTTAAACGGAGCCCATGTCGTACTCCCGGTGCCACCCCGGTGGACGTCGAACCCTGCTACTTCGACAAGTCCCCGAGTCTTGAACGTGTTGGTCCCCTGGTTCATCCGAATCCGTAACAGTTGAGTTACCCACACGGAATAATTAAGTTGATAATAATAAGATTTGGCAACCAAAACACATCATTTAAATTAGGATTACAGTTCAACAAAGAAAATTAAAAAAAAAACGAGATCGATCGAGCGCAGCACAAGATTAATAATAATAAAGCTTCCTCCAATCAAATGCAACTACATACTACTTGATGTCGTGACGGAGATTAATGACGGAAGCTGCGGGAGGGAGGGTTATGTTCACAGTCGTCACCCCCGCCGCCGACGTAGAAGATACGATGTGTGCGCCGCCATCTGCCGGCGGCGCCGGTTTGCGCCGTCGTCCCCAACGCCTGAAAAGCTTAAAGACAGTCCATGAAAACAAGGCGGCAACAACGAGCGTTGCCACGGCTTCATCATCGCCCATCTTCTGGGGCCCTCCCATTGCCAAAAATATTAAACTGCGACTGGTGTGAATTTGTTTGTTACTTTGTTTATTTATTTATTTATAAACGTACGGCCTCGATCACAACCCGTTCGGATTCCCAACGGCAATGATATCTTTGCTGCCTAGGAAATACTAAACGGCAATGCAATGCTACAACTACTCCGAGGGGAGCTATCCCATTGATGGAGTTCATTGCCTCTTTGCTAAAATAATGTAATAACTATATATATCAGATCTAGTTTTAAAATATTAAATTTTTATTTTTTAATTTCATATCATTTTTCAAATAATATATTTTGAAAAAGAATTTCTATCAAAAATCATAACGTAGTGCTACAAAAATATAAATTTTGGACGGTGGAAGCATATTTGAATAATTTTTTTCTATTTTACTTTACTACATACTCGGTATTAATTTTAAATAAATATCCCTAGAGAAAAGTATAAAAATATTAAAATATGAGTTTAAGTCTTTTAAGACCAAAGTATAAGTATAATGTCAATAGGATGTAAGAATACACGTTGACAATGTAACATGGTAGTGTGATGAATCAACCGTTAGTAATCCGTGACGACTGATGGCCGGCAGTATGACAATTATAGTGTGATAGTTGCAATGTGGCAATATGGTGACTGTGCAATGACATTGTAACAACGACAATGTAAACCATCATTTTATTTTTAACTCTGATTTTGATATTTTTATAATTTTTTCTTAATTTACAATCATGAAAGAGGTATACCAAGAAATATAGCCCAAATTATACACCAAGATTTTGATAGTTCATACAGGTACAAAATGGTAGTGTAATAAGAAAAAAATGCATTAACATTTTGTATCAGCGTGAACTATCACATTGACACAAAACAAAGGTGGACACTGGTGGTAGGGATGTAAACAAATCAAATATTTTAAATTCGATTCGCGATTTGTATTCGAATATGATGATTCGAATTTGCGTTATTCAAATACAAATTCAAATTCAAATATTATTTTTGATTCGAATATTAATCAAATACAAATACAAATAGGGATATATTCGATTTGGATGATATTCGAATATTCGAATATATGTATATATACACAGACCATGTTTTCAACATCAAAAGTCAAGCAAAGTAATATAGTATAAAGTGTATTTAAAATACTAAGAATTCAATAAATTAACATAACACAAAAATCTAAAGCATATGATTTTTAATAGTTATATTTTATAAAATATAATTTGTGTAAGATGCAGATGTATTAATGTTTTTATATACCGAATATAGTATGTAGTATAAAGAGTATCGTAAGTTAAATTACAAATTGATGTTGGTCCATCATATAAATTACATAGTATGATTATTCAAATATTCGTTTATGATTCGATAACTATTCGAATATTAATCAAATACTTATTCAAATCTTATTTTGAATTCGTCTCATATTCGGATTCGTATTCGAAAAAATTAAACAAATACAAATTTAAAATATCGGTATTCGTTTCGATTCGGTTCGTTTACACCCCTAACTGGTGGTATACAATTTGGTCTACAAATTTTGGTTTATAAGTAGTTTAATTTTTAATTTTAAAGAAATCCCATGTAGTAAAAGTAAAAAGAAACAAATTGAATAGAACACGATTCCTCTGTGTTCTTTTTTACATGTATAGAAAAAAAGGACAATGCTATGTTCACAAATAGGATTAATCACAAATTCCACGAACTTACTATTTATGGGTTAAATTCTTATTTTAAAATTATTTAAGACTATTTAATTTTTTTTATAGAAGTTCACAAATAGTAAATTTATGATTGTATTTGTGAACTAATTTACCTTTTTTCTTCTTTGTTTGTCAAGCATATCTTATTTCTTTCTTTCCCTTGCATTTCCAGATCTAAGTTTTAGATCAAATAATAACGCATGTCGCGAGAAACCCAGGGCGAGGTCGACTGAACAAAATCGCCAAATCGGAAAACTGCCGGTAGAGAGACGCTGCCGCCGCCGCCGGACGCCGAGCCACCATCCTCCAGGTATTCCGTATATATAGCTTTCCAATTTTGCATTTTTTTTTTCATTTTTTCATTCTTTAGATTTAAAATATAGGGTTAATTATTAGTAATTTTTAATTTAAAATCTTTGCTAATTGCTAGGAAATAGAATGAATTAATGGTTCTATGTGTTCTTTGTTTGATCATGATGAATTGATTTGAATTTATGATATATTTATGATTTTATATATAAAAAACTGAAAATTAAAAAAATATTAAAAGCTGAAAAATTGACAAATTGATATGAATTTATGATATATAAAAAAAATTAAATCTGAAAAAAATTAGAAAAGTTGACGAATTGATATGAATTTAGGATATATTAATTTATTGTTTCTTCTAATAATATTGCGTTAATTATCATTTAAATATAATTTGTTTACATGTGTTAATTTGTTAGACCATAAGGATAAGATTTTTAGGATTTTTTTTCTAGTTTCGGCCCAGGCCCATGAATTCTCAGGACCGGACGCAACATCCCTTGGTCAACGAGCGCCGTCGTCCGATAAGGTTCCTCTGTCGCCAAGTTGGTGCCGCCCTCTACTTCCAAAGTTGTTGCCCGCTCTCTCAAATTGAAGAGCAAGACTGTTTTGGCATATGACCAAAATAAGAAAGAATTGACTGAAAAATGTGTGGTGGTGATGATAGCAGTGTGGCGGAGGGGGGAAGAAGTGATGTGGTAGTTGGTAGTGTGGCGATGGTGATGTTCGTGCCGTGATGGTGTTGATGATGATGGAGTATGGTGGGAGAGACTGGTAGTGTAGCGGCAAAGAGTGGCAGTGTAGCGGCAGAGAGTGACAATGTAGCAGCAGAGAGTGACAATGTAGTGGTGGATAGTGGCTGTGTAGCAATGAGGGGTGGCAGTGTGGCGGTGGGATGGCGAAGAGGGTGACAGTGCAGAAGTGGCGGCATTGTGGCAGTTTAGCACAATAAGAGTATTAAAAAAATTAGACCAATAAAAGCAAGAGTAACTTATTATTACTAAAAAATTGGACGTAATGAAAGTAAGAATAACTTATTATTGTTAAAAAAAGTCATATATGAGATATGGCTTAATTGTATGAAAAAAAAAGAAATCCTCACATGTCTTTATAATGGAAAATGAAAAAAATACACGAATTCACGGCAAAGTTAATAGAAGAACCAACTGTGCAACACTATCGTAACTTGAAGAACTATTTGTAAACTTTTTAAAGTTGAAGTACTAACCATGCATAATACATTGACTTGAAGCACTAACGGTGAAATTTAGGCTTTTTTTATCTTCGTATTTTGTGATAGCAATGACAGAGTATTAATATTCTGATGAGTTTCTGAACTATACTGTTTTTACTTTTTCTTTTCTTTTTTTCAAAACTTGATTTGTTTGAAAATGTGTCAAATGATGATATTTTAAAAACATATATACAAGGCTCTACAAATCCAGAAAATGCTGAGGAGAAGATTATCTTCACTTATACCAACAACAATACTTGCTGCCCAGAATCACCACCTCCAACACACGTCAAAGTTTATCCATTTCTTGCCTCTACATCTCGCCTCACAGCCGTTCCTGCAATGCTGGCCTGATATCACAAAGCCCGCCTGCGAAATTGGGGGTATACATGCCTACAGCAGCCTATTGGCGCTGAATGATCTGAGGGACAACCCGGGGGCCCGCAAGCAGAAGACCCGGAAGGGGCGTGGTATTGGTTCAGGAAAGGGGAAGACTGCAGGACGGGGTCATAAGGGTCAGAAAGCCCGTGGTACAATGAAGTTTGGATTTGAAGGTGGGCAAACACCACTTCGTCGCCGCCTCCCCAAACGGGGCTTTAAGAATCCATTCAGCCTCACATTTCAGGTAATTAAGCTCATCCATTTGCTCTAGTCTTTTTAGTTTCTTTGATATGTGATTATTTTACAATTGTGGAGGTGCTTTTGAAAAGTCCTTTAGTTGAATTTGTCATCTGTTCTTAGAGATTAACTCCAGTCAAGTGTTTCCCGTTGATAGAGTATGAATTGTTTGTCATGATGGGAACATTGCTGACTGAGTGACTGGCATACTCTTGTAATGTGGAATCAGAAATTTACACACGCAGTTTGATGTTCGGTGGCCGAAACCCCATATTTCTTGGATTATTTTATGATTGTGGCCATGTTGCTAGATAGCATGAATTTGCAACCTCACTCATACTTGGTATAACATTTGTTAATATTTGCTGCTTACAATATATGTTTCTGTTTTTTAAGCAAGCTAAGATTGTGAGAATTGATATTTCTGGAGCCGGGATTTGTGGTGCGGGGGGGGGGGGGGG
>OOIL02005599.1:1008436-1074718 GCA_900332095.2 Cuscuta campestris
GCTGCTTTACTATTTCATTACCATAAGTGGGTTTTGAGCCGAGTCATGATTGCTGATTTTGGGGTTTTATCTATTTATATGCTCAAATATGAAGAGGGTTGACGTAGCTGAAAATGATTCCAATGCAATATGAAGTATAATTCCATGGTTAAATCATGAACATCTCTTTTTTATGAGTTCTGTGATAATTTGTCTGGGATACTGATGTTCTCATATAGGTTACTGATTGAATTACCATACAAAAGATAAGATGGCTGAAGAAGTGTATTGTTGCACTTGCACCAATTGAAATAGAAATCCAACAAAAACATCTAGCTTTATACAGCATGACTTGTAGCAAGTTGGCCAGAGCAAAACAGTCTTTTCATTAGCGAGAGGACATGATGACCACTTATATATTGAAAACTGAATGCCAACTTTTGAATAGGTTACACTTAAGGTCTCATCATTCCTAGAAGTTGCAGTCAGCCAGTCAGTCTCCATTGCCGCTCCATCTCTCTCTCTCTCTCTCTCTCTCTCTCACACACACACACACACACACATGTCTGGCTCACTGAACTTATTTTGGAGTTTTTTCCTATTACATTTTTGCTGATTTTTCTTTACACTTATCCTTCTTGCAGCCTGTAGGCCTAGGAAAAATTGCAAAGCTGATAAATGCTGGGAAGATAGATTCCTCAGAGCTAATCACAATGAAAACCCTAAAGGTATGATATTAAATTTGTTGCCTCTTCTTTTCTTCAATTTTCACCTGCAGCTCTGTTGATGCAACATGTTTTCCTGTAAATAGGATACTGGGGCAATAGGGAAGCAAATTGAAGATGGAGTCCGATTGATGGGACGTGGTGCGGAGCATATTCAATGGCCCATCCATCTTGAGGTAGTTTTCATTCTTGATTTATTTCATGGTACTTGTGCACTATGTATCCTTGTAACTTGGATGTCTATATTCATCCACATTCTTACTGTCGTTATGGTTGTCATGCAAGACCTCCTCTATGCTGACTATTCGTCATTTTACACATTCTTCCAGATTAGTTTTGGATTAACCCCTCCGATCATCAAGATTTGATTAAAATAAAAAAGATCACTAAAGTTTGGATTATAAATCTATAAGCATATGAAGTAACCAACAGGTTAATTGCAAGGCAGAATTAGGTAAACATGGGAGATGCGTGTAAAACCTTTTCATGTGTGAGTGTGTTTGACTGAGCTTATACACTCTATAAAACATCTTATTAGCTGCTTGAGAGCTTATTATAAGCTCCTTAATTCTTGTCGGTAACTATTTTAGTAAAAGAGCATATAAGCTTTAAAAATAAGGCCTGAGGCTTTTCAGCTCCTAAAAATGGTAAGGTCATGCAGCTTATTTTAAAGAGCTTATACATTCTTCAGTCCTAAAATGTAAAATGACATGAACATTTTTATGTCTTTTAGTATTGCATTCTTATTGTTTTGGAAGATATTTAATTATCATGAAATACAACAACAACAACAACAACAAGATCCCACTACAGTAGGGTCTGAGGAGGGTGTGTGTACGCAGACCTTGCCCCTACTTGGAAGCAGGGAGGCTGTTTCCAAGAGACCCCCGGCTCAACCTGCACAAAAAATATGATAGGGTATACAGTATAGTTAATTATCATGAAATAATTGTTCCAAATGAACCAATAGCTTACAAGTCTTCAAAACAGTTTACCAACATCTAAGATCTTAATGGTAAACTTATCCACACACACCCACTCTAATTAGTTTCATAAACTCTCTGTATATTGTTCACACAGGTCTCTAGGGTCACAGTGAGGGCAAAAGCTGCAGTAGAAGCCGCTGGTGGGTCTGTAAGGAGAGTCTATTACAACAAATTGGGTTTGCGGGCCCTGCTCAAGCCCGAATGGTTTGAAAAGAAGGGGCGGTTACTCCCCAAAGCAGCAAGGCCTCCGCCAAAACTGAAACACAAAGTAGACAGTATAGGCCGATTGCCTGCACCAACAAAGCCGATACCGTTTACAACTGAAGAAAAAGAGGCAATGTCCGCTGCTGCCGCTTGTTGAACAGGCAATTCATTTGAGTATGTTTTTGTTTTGCCTAATTTTGCTGGGGAGAGAAGAACAAGAATCGTGGTTTTCTCTTTAGCTTGTTTTGAAAGATTTTGTGTTTTTGGATATATATAATTTATCTAAGGATGGCGTGGTTTAGAGCCTCTCAGGATAGGCTTTAACAAGCAAGTGCTAGTCGAGAGACAATGAGACGTTTAAAGTTTGCTTGAATGATAATGTAAAAATTACGCATTATTGTACACTTTTGACTTAGCTAAACTGTAAGAATAATTATTTTTAAATTTTTTTTGGTTGAATTGGTTACTTGACATAAATGTATCCCTAAGCAGAGAAAACTATTGGTATTTGTTATCTCTTAATCTCTCCATCTCAAATTTAATTACATATTTACTTGTCACTATTTATTTTGTAGAATTTTTAATGTAGTTTTTAAATATATAAATTTTATTTTTTCTAATTTTACACATAAAATCAAATAAATTGAATTGAAAATAAAATCAGTCAAATCTCTTAAATATAAATGGGAAGAACATTATAGGACGGGAAGGAGTATCTTTATAGGCCAAGATTGATAAAATTGTTACCAAGTATGATTGAATATAATAATTCTTGGTCATATATATAAAAACAAAAAAAACGATATAAATTTTAAACAAGCGACTCCGTACTACCCCTTCGCAATTACACCTCAGACATTTTGCTGATTTTTTAGGTTATAATTTTGACCAACATATGAAAGAAACTTATATGCTTCAATTGTAAAGGCCAGTTAGGGTGGTCATCAGGCAGGTAAATCTTACATACAGAGCACCATATAGGTGCTCGTATTAAACTGGTGTCAGAGAGTTACACTATTTGAATTGGTTAGTAAAGGCAATTTACTACTTGGTCCGTCCCTGAGTGTTTGTCCACTTTTGACTTTAGAAACTGTTTATCTAAGCACTTTGACTCATCAAATTTTCTCAATGTGTAAGCCTAAAAATAGTCATATGTGATCTTGTTTGATTCGTCTTAAAATATAGATTATTAGTATATAATTTTTATAATTTTTTAATATACAAATTATAAGATAAAATGGATTGAAGAAGTGCATTGGATGATGTGCAGAAATGAAAGTAGACAAAATACCATCATCCGAAGCATAATTAACCAGCTTAATTAGTTAATTAAGCGCACAAACAAAAACCACAGATAAAGAAGAACATATAACATCTACTACTTGTTGCCGCGGAGATCACGGAAGTAGGAAGCCGGGTCCCGCTCAAACTCATCCCTGAAGATGCGGTTCTGCGGCCTTCCCGGAGCTCTCATCGTCGGCCTGCCGCCGTTTCCCGACGAGCCGCCGCCGAAGAGCATGGATCCAAACCACGAGATCAGAGCGGCAGCAGCGACGCCTAATGCGACTTCAAGGCCGGCCGGTTTCTCTCCCTGCCCATCGCCGGTGTTGTTACCGTTGCCTTTTCCGTTATCGGCGGAAGCCATTGCAGTGGACTCTCACCTCAAGCTCAGCTCTTCTAATTAAATACTTAAGTGAACTCTTTAGTTTCTCTTTCACTGGTAGGAAGCATTCTATTTGTAGTCCATATATATAGAGCGCGCATGCATGCATGCATAGACGGACGTGAAAACGGTTGGATTTCCTAGAAAAATCATAAATGTGGCCGGCTAACCAGTAGTAGTGTTTAGATCTGGCCATAATTAATGATGTTTGCCTAGAAAATACAAACGACCTCTTTCATGAAGATGATGTTTGCCTAGAAAAAGTAGTACTCCTGCGGTCTTAAAAAACTACTACTACCATCATTCTTAGATTTTTATAGTCATATTGGGCAACACATTTACCAAAAATTGTAAAAAAGTATATTTAGTTGTAAAATAAATTTAGTAAAACTGGATTCATTTTAAAATATAATTTTAAAATATTCCGTATTAAAATTTTATACTCCCTCCGGTTCTTAAAACCATTCCCATTTTGACTTTGAACCAAAATAAAAAAAGTGTAATTTTGGTTGACTTTCCAATTTTGCCCCTGATGTGATACGTAAAAGTACGATGTGATAGGTAGGGTAGAAAAAAAGTAGGGGCAGAAGTGATTTTTTAATAAAAAATGTAAGTGTTTTAGGGAATTGGAAAAAAACGAAAAGATAAGGGTTTTATGGAACAGAGTGAGTAATTTTTAATTATTTAAACTATATTTGATTTATAATTAATATTTGACGAAAAAATCAAACTATGCTAATTTTTGTTGAGACAGAGGAAGTCCTATATATAATCAAACTATGCTAAACCTTTCGTGAACTGTGTACAATAATCGAACATTTAAAATGACTAAATTTATAACTTTTTCATTAATCATTTATTAAAATAATCATTTACTTTAATTTTTTTTCCTAAACGAATTCGAACTGCTCATTTTTTACTTTTTAACATTTTTTCCTAAAACTCTGTGAAGTCAAACTTATACCATTAGTTCAGGACATAACGAGTAACATTTTATTCTTTGCTCAACACAAACAATACCACACAAATCAACTTTATTCAGTCTATTGAAAATGGTGATAATCATAGACCTCCTCTCCCATTTTTTTCATTTCTCCGAAACACTTTCTCTTTTTATTAAAAAACCACTTTTACTCTTATTTTTTCATATACCCTAAATAACACATCATACATTTTCTTTACACTAATAATTTAATTATTATATTTTACTTTTATCCATCACATCAGAGATAAAATTGGAAAATCAATATACTTTCTTTATTTTGGCTATAAGTCAAAAGTTTTGGAATGGTTTATTGAAAGGATGGAGTAGTACGATGTATAGGAAAATCCTTATACACAGATTTCATTCATCTTTTTTTTTATTCATGCATTTTTATTTTTGATACCAATAATAATTAATAATTTAGGGAAGGAATAATACTCGATTACCCTAGTAATTAAAAACAGTCATAAATACAGACGCAGTAGATATGATCAGGGCCAGGGCCTCTGACTTGGCACTCTGCAATTGGATTGTGTCCTTTGAACATTTCATTGCAGTCTTTCTGGCAGCGCTCGAAACCCCAGTAGCATCCGTCTATCATCTTCCTGCACGCCCCCGGATAGTCCACGCCGCCCTCCACCTCCTCCTCCTCTTTTCCACTTCCGCCGCCGCCGCTCCCCGCCACCCATGCGCCGCCGTCGCCTTCTGCTGCTGCCCTCATCATTTCCCCTGCACCCCATCCACTCATGCATGCATTATTTTACAGTGGAATATATGGAGGAGTATGGATCGGAGTACTCCCCAATGGCCTATATTTATGCTAGTTTCTACTCACGTCCCAAAATTTTCTCGATAATTTTTATCTTTTTTTAATGTTTTTTATTGATCATTTGATAAAATAAAATATTTTTTCTCCATCTATTTTGTGTTAAAATCATCCTTACAAAAATATTAATTTTGAAAATAGTGCTTAAACGTAATTAACACCACTTCTAACTTTCTAAGTTCTAATTAGATGGGATATCATATTATTTCATACTCAATATCTTAGTTCTACATTTCTAATTATGTCCGACGCAATTTCTAAGCCCTAATTTGGGTATGTATTTAGTGAAATTTACACTAAATAGGACTAAAACATAAGCCATTTTTCAATGTAGGACTTAAACTTTTTTGTTTCCTAAATAGGACTTAATAATGACTAGTGAGAAAAATAATGTCAAAAAATGATGGGCATTTACTTGGATAATGACTTACTCATAATGACCAAAAGTCCTACATTAGAAAATAAAAACATATAGTTCTATATTGAAAAAGTCATTATGTTTTAGTTTTATATAGGTAAATTTCTCATGTATTTATTCATATTACATCATCAATTGATTCAATTCCCAAATTTTTAGAAATAAAATATAATACAAAGTAATAATTTGGAAATTGAATATTTAATTTGATAAAAGACACAATTTAGGGCACGTGAATTGTAACCGAAGTAATTAAAAATGCAAAACTAAGTTGTTGAATGTAAAATAAATGTGCCATGAGAATAAATTAAAGGTTTTAATTATGTATAAGGACTATTTTAAAAATAAAAAATTTTATAAGGATAACTTAAACAAAAAATATTTTATAGGTATCAAAAACAAAACTCACCTATTTTACAGGAAAAAAAACATATTTTACCCATTTTTCAAATGTAAGTTACATTTTTTTAGTGTTATACTCCGTAGCAATTTGTCAATGAATTCAATTTAAAAAGTACAGGATCTTAATTTGCACATTCTTCGAATTGTGTAATTTAATTTGGGAGTAAAAAACATATTTTACACATTTCAAATGTAAGTTAAATTTTTTAGTTTTATAGCAATTTGTTAATGGATTAAATAAGAAAAGTACAAGATCTTAATTTGCGCATCCTTCGAATGGTGTAATTTAATTTGGGAGGAAGGAGTACTTAATTTGTGGTCAAATGATCATAGAGATTAACCAAGGAAGTTAAATTATGATAATAATTCTCAGACGAGAGTACTCTCAGTTTTAGTAGGGACCCCTACGATGCTTTGATTGCAAAATTGATGTCGTACCCCTAACCCACCACATACCACCCCTAGTGATTAAAAGAAAAGCGTCAGGGGTGTGAGAGGTTTAGGTGATGGCCGCGTTAGAGGGCAGGAACATTATTTTTATAATAGAAACATCATACGAAGTACTATAAATGTTTCAATTGAATTGGTGTCACCTTTTGACATTAATTGAAGTGGTGTCAAAATGGAATTTTTCCTCTTATATAAATTTTACATTATAATTAAATAGGAGTATTTTTTCACACTTAAAATTAACATAAATGTCAAACTATGACAAATTTCTCTCTTCTTGTAGAAGATTCTTTGTTCTCAATTATATAATTTAATTGAACAAATTTAAATTACTTAATTTATATGACAACTTTTACTTCTAAACATGTTCTCATGTAAATTGGCTAGAACTCCTAGAATGAACGTAGCAAATAACTGATGAAATGCATGCAAATTGTAAAATGATGTCCCGATGGATATTTTTATGAAAAATTTTTCTAAATAGCACTAAAACATAATGATTTTTTCTAAATATTATCATATATTTTTATTTCCCAATGTAGCATTTTTAGTCATTATCTATTAGTCATTATTTAAGTAAATGTTCACTATCACTGGACATTATTTCTTCTCCAGACATTATTAAGGGCTATTGAGAGAATAAAAAAATTTAAATCCTATTTTAGGAAATAAATAATGTTTAAGTTCTATTTAGTGCAAACATTTCTATTTTTATAGTAAGACATACTCCATATATATTAACTTTATTACATACTCTGTACTTTTTTAACCTCGATCTTGGGTCACAAATAACCAATTAAATACCCTTATTGACATTTAAACTTGTGATCTTTTGTTTGAAAAAGTTATTGTCATATGACTTATATCGCTCGACTACAAGATCTTTTGTTTAAGGTCGACATTTTCCATATCATAATATACACAATTAAAAGCATTGAAGCATAAACTAATCGTAATTACCTGAAGATGCAAATATAAGAACGAGAAAGATGAAAAATGAAAGTGATAAGGTAGCCATTTTAATATATTTTCTAGTAAGATTAATAATCTTTATTATTATACTAATTTGCAAACAAAGATGTGGTGCTTATATATCCGTCCAAGTTCTGGCCCTGATTTTGTCTATTTAGTACTACCTCCGTTTCTCAAAAGAGTTCCTCTTTTGACTTTAGGGAAAAATAAGGAAGTGTTAAATTATAGTTGACTTTCCAATTTTGCTCTTGATGTGATGGATAAAAGTAAGATGTGATAGTTTAGTTGTTAGTAAAAAAGTATGATGTGATAGGTAGGGTATGAAAAAGTAGGGGTAAAAGTGGTTTTTTAATAGAAAAGGGAAGTGTTTTAAGAAAAACAAAAAAAATGAAAGAGGAAGGGTTTTGAGAAGCGGAGGGAGTATTTTAGTGCATGTTTTATTGTTACAAAATGGAATATCTATTTTCCGTTTGTGGTTAATTTCTCAGTGTTTTTTAAAGTTCTAAGTTTCGATAATCTCTATTAATTAAATATACTCCATTAAATTAAGGAATCAATATTACTCGATATATGATAAAAGACATTTAACAAAACTAAAAAAGAAATATCCTTAAAACGTCATACTCATATTCCCTACGGAGCATTATTTATTAACCACTTTTTACACAAATTTAAGATGAAAATTATGTGAATAAACTTTATCGTGAAAAAATGAAATAATTAATTAATTCATATTTTTATTTTCTAGAGTATAAAACATATCCTGCATGTACAACACGAAATTTGAGCTTTTGGTTGAGTTGATTGCTTGACATGGTATCAAGGTTTTAATGATTAAAATGTCACTACCGCCCAGTTTAAAAAAAATATTTTTTACGTGCAAATCTCGACCAAAAATAAATCTTGTCTACACGTGAGGGCGTGTTAGAATATAAAACATATCATGAACATACAATCACAAAAATAGGCAATTTACCTAAATAGGACTAAAGATAATGACTTTCTCAATATAGGACCATATGTTTTTATTTTCCAATGTAGGACCATTAATCATTACCTATTAGTCATTATTCAACTAAATGTTCAGCATCACTTGGAAATTATTCTTCTCACTAGTCATTATTAAGTCCTATTTATGGAATAAAAAAGTTTAAGTACTTTATTAGAAAATAACTTATGTTTTAGTCCTATTCAGTGCAAATTTCACAAAAATTTTCTAATTCTAGACAACACTTTCAAGATCGTGATGTGTGTAGATTAAACACTTTGTTTTTGTCATTTTTTATGTTCATCAAACACTTTGTTTATGGCAAGTTCAAAC
Organism: Cuscuta campestris; assembly: GCA_900332095.2. NCBI lineage: Eukaryota > Viridiplantae > Streptophyta > Magnoliopsida > Solanales > Convolvulaceae > Cuscuta > Cuscuta campestris. The sequence goes on from OOIL02005599.1 coordinate 1,017,368, forward strand.
AAATGAAATGAAAGATAAAAAAAATCTTTTCTTGGGAAATATATGCAAGACAAACATTGAAATATCCACATACAACTTAAATCTACAAAAACATTATTCAATGTTTTCGAATAATTAAATTGTAGGGAGACATTTCATGCGTGTCTTGCATATATTTCCCACGTAAAAATCTATGATCCTTTGAATTTGAAAAAAAACAATGATAAGTGTAATTGTTTAATTTAAATATTACAACAACTCGGTTGGATCCCACGTAAATATTAATAAGTGTAATTGTTTACGCTAGCCAATATTTTTTTCATTGCAAATCATAAGAATGGCCAACCAAAGTGTGCAATTTCCTACCCGACGAGTTTAAAAGGAAAATGAATTAAACATTTTTTTAGTCACAGTGAAATTGGTACGTGATTTTTTTGTCACTTAAATTTTTTTAATTAATTTATCTCTATAAAAAAAATCTTTTTTTCATGTGCTCTTATCAGTGATCTACATGGAGTATATGTTGATCATGTTTTAGTTAATAAAAATAAAACTCGTCAAGTTAAAAAAAAGATCAATTAAATTGACTATAGCTAAATGCCACGTTTAGAGTGATAAAAAAGTAAAATTCACTAATTGTATAAGGATGAAAAACGTATTTAACATTAGAAAAATTCTACCATATTACTTATAAGTTATAACCATAAATGTGAATGTGTGTGTTATAAAAACTGTGAATACGTACCCAATATCAACGGAATCTTGGTGAATAATTAAAAATTGAAAGTTGAAAGGACCTGTTTGGCATTTTGGACATCCCATTTGGATAAAACATCATTCATAGTTATAGCGCAGCTTTACATTTCACTAAACCGGAAATTAAATTATTTAATTTCCTGCTACGGAATATTTAATTTTTCTTGATGTTGTGATACAACTGGGATTGTTCCTTATAAAGAGGGTTTTGAAGCTTTGAGGTAGGAAAAAAAATTAAAATAACACACTTCCCTTTTTGACAAATAATTCACTTTTTTAATATAAAATTGTTGAAGACTTCGTCAAAATTGAAGTTTAATAACATTGGTAACAAAAAATCAAATGTGATCAATAATGAAGGAACTAATGTCCCCGGATTAAAACAGCCATTGACAACATTCTTTTGACTACGTGGTTAGTCTTTTGACAATACTCCACCACGCATAACATTTTTATGCAAATTTAACATTATTAATTAATTAATTTGAATAAAAGTAAATTATTTGTTAAAAGTTTAATAACTTTAGGAAAACAACGATAAAGACAATTCTTTTGTCAAAAGTTTAAAACAACGATAAAGACAATTCTTTTGAGTTAATGATGAGCATAAATACTAGGGTCGAAAAAATGATCCCGATAAATTGGAATTGAGACTAGAAAAGATGGGACCGAAGTGGTCCTTGAGACCGGTCCATTCTTGGACTGATAGTCTCATTTGATCCTTGATTTTTTATGAAAAACTAGACCAGTCCCAAACTAGATAGTCTTTTTTGAAAGCCTAGACTGAGACCGGATTAGGACTAGAGATCCAATGTATTTGAAATATAATTTTTGTACATGTATATTTGTACTTTAAATTTAATTTTACATAAATATGCTTATCTCATCAATATAAAGCATAGTACTTAGTACTTACATAGTTTTTTTGAGAATTATAAATAAGTGATAACAAAAAAATCTTGTGTATAAAACATACATATTAAAGTTTATTTTTTCATTAATTCTATCCAACTCCCATCTTACATAATAATATTCATGTTGCATAGTTATTTTAAATCAATAAAGTATAAAAAAATTAAATAATCAAAAATAGTTTTTTTAGTTTTTTAGATTTTTTTAGAGAACGAATAATTATGAACTTTAGGACATATTATGGACCGATCTTAAATAATAAAGACTGAACCGATCACATCCTAAATAGTACTGGTCTTTTCAAGAGACCAATCCGATCCAGTCTTTTTGCTCAAATTAATTAGAAGTAAAACATATCATCTATTCTCAAATTAGGAGTTCTATATTTTTATCTTAAAATAGAATATTGTACTGTGACATTATGACATTGTATAGTAGCATCCTACTGTATTTTTTGGTAGTATATATTGACATTATTGAAATTAGTATTGTATTTTTATTTTGGTGATAAAAAACATAGAGCTGCTATTTTAATACTTTTTTATGTTTTACACTTTTACCCCAAGTTTATTCTTTTTCCTTCTTCCAACCGTTTGCATGTCATCCGACCCCCCAGATTTAATTTTTTTGCAATTTTCTGAAACTTAACTACTTGAGAATTTGAAGCACATATTTTATTTAATTCGTTTGTGGATTTGTCTGTTTATTTAAGGTCTATCAATTGCCACTATGAAATTTCCGAGCATCATTTTTTTAAAAACCTACCAAATGTTATACCGATTCAAATTTTAAGTTGGATTGTTATTTTTTATTAATTTTAATTGATATAAAATTGTTTTACGTTTAATTATTTATTTATTCACTTCCAATTTTTATTATTTGTTTTATTATAAAAAACTAATTTGTTTTATTCTAAAAAAAAATATAGAAATAGCCGTGATGATAAATTGATGAGGGTATATGTGGAAAGGATGGATATGATAGTTTTGAGGTAAAAATTATTTATGTGAAGAATAAGGGAAATGTTGATGTGTCATGGTAACTTGACATGCATGTAAAAAGAGCAACCTGTTAAGGGCCGTCTTAGGCTCCGTTCCGTTCAACTTATTTTTTCTGATCTGATCTAATTTTAATAAGTTCTGATCTGATCTGATCCGATCTGATTGGATCTGATCCGATCTGATTAGATCTGATCTGATCTGATCTGATTAGATCTGATTAGATCTGATCTGATCTGATTGGATCTGATCTGATCTGATTGGATCTGATCTGATTGGATCTGATCTGATCTGATTGGATCTGATCTGATTGGTTCTGATCTGATCTGATCTGATTGGTTCTGATTTGATTGAAAATTGTAATGATAATTCATATTATAATATAATCAATATTTTTTTATGATTATTTTTTAATGAAACAAAATTAATTAACTCATATATTAGAATAATCATTCATATTATAATGTAATAATATTTTTTATTTTATGATTTTTTTAATGAATAATATTGATTTAATATTTTAATAATTAGTTTATATAAACATTAGAATAATTATTTAATTTATATATGCACTAAAATGTTATTTAATATAGATAATCAATGTTATTAATAATCATTAATATTTTTATTAAAAGATCACATCCTTATATTATCAATGTTAAGCAAAGAAATAATACATTTTTCATTAATAATTAAAGATTACTTTCTCGGGTTTCTATTTAGCTTGTTTCTAAAGTTTATTATTTTTCATTTTTAAGAAAACAATTGTGCTTCATATCATTTATTTTAGTCTACATAAATTATAATCACACAAAAAGTTTCATGTTCTTTCTTCTTATATTTTTTAAATAGAATTAAATTTATTTTTTAAAAGAACCGTATCAAGTGAAACAACTAAAAAATATGGAATTTAAAAAGTAAGGAGTAATAAAGATATTGATAATGATAATAGTAGTAGTAGTAGTAGTAGTAGTAGTAGTAGTAGTAGTAATAATAATAATAATAATAATAATAATAATAATAATAATAATAATTCTTATTTGGATCTGATCTGGTCTGATCTGATCTGATTGGATCTGATCTGATTAGATCTGATCTGATCTGATTGGATCTGATCTGATCAGATCTGTTCTGATCTGATTAGATCTGATTTGATCTGATTTTAATAAGATTAAGAAAAAAGCAGAAAAAATAAGTTGAACGGAACGGGGCCTTAATCAAGAAGTTTTGTATGTATGGCTTATGTTGATTATCTATTCAAATTTATACAATTTGAAAATAATTGATCTTATTGAATATTAAAGAATACATCTTTATTTATAAGGATTATATAAGAGAGTTTCAATCTCAGGGAAAAAAATATAGTAATGAGGGGAGCTTGGAAATAGAGAAATGAGGAAACGAATTAATTAATAATATTATATTTCCTAATATCTACTCCCAAGCTGATCATCGATAATGAGGGGCAACTTGGAGCACAGGTGCTGGAATTGAGCCGGCGAAAATTGTTTTATAAGGATAGCCTCTATAAGTAGATAACCAAATCTTTGTTACATGACAAACAAGTTTGAGATTATGTTTTGCTGAGTTTTTTCCGATGAGAGTATTGGCGATTAGAGCGAGTGCGATGAGTTTCTTTTTTTGGGTTGTTCTCTGTTTCTCGATCGCTTTTCATGCTCTCGATCTCTAGACAAAACACAGATAAATGCAACTTTCTCGTTCTTTGACAATAAATGCATAATAAGAACAAAGTACTCCGAATATTTTAAATTTGACGCAATAGAATTTAATACTCCAGTAAAAGAATCTTAAATGACAAAAACCTTTCATGAACACACAACAAAAACAAGTTTTTAATGGAAAAGTAATAATAACATAATTAACTTCAATAATAAAAGCATTTTTAGATTAACATAAAACAAGGAAAAAATTTAGATACAAAGCCAAAAAAAACTTTTTTCCCTACAAAAACATAATAATAACACTTTTTAAGATGAGAAATACATTCAGACTTTCATGGTTTTTTAAAAAAATCACCACAAAGAAGTAAAACATAACATTTATTTTCTAGATAGTCAAATTTTTTAAAAAAAATCACCCTAAATAGGAGTAAAACAAAGAGAAAATACCAAAATAAAAGTTCCATATTTTTATTCCTTAAATACAAGTTCACACTGTAGTGATGTGACACTATGTGTGTGTGTGTATGCATTTGGTAATATAAATGGTTATGATCGGTAACGTAAATACATTTTAACTCATATTCCAGAAATAAAAACTTAGAACTCATATTTTGGTATATTTTAAATATTTTACTTTTACTTTAACCTTTTTCTCTATTTTTAACCCCAAAATAAAAGTTTGCACTCTGACATTATGACACTGTATAATGGCATTCCACTATACTTTTTGATATTATATATTAACATTATTAATATTGTACTCCTATTTTGGAGTTACAAAAACATAAAACTTATACTTTAATACTTTCTCTTTGTTTTACTCCTAATTTGGTCCTTTTTTCCCTTTTTCTAATGACACATTAATTTTTTCAATGAACAAAATATAATTCATATTTCTATAAACACACCAATAATATACTCTAGCTGATGATACCAAAACACAAAAAAGAAGACACGTTGATGAATAAAAGCACAAATTGATCAAAAAGAAACACATACCAATTATTTTAGTGCCTCCCTCACTCATAGAGAGAATGATCAACCCAAACCCATTTGGCCAATTCTGTATAAGGAGATGCCAGTCTAGTTTAGTTTGAATCAATCTAAATCTATTTTGTTCTGGTCTGATCTGTACCAAGAAAAGAAAAGTTGGAGAACAAATCCAAACTCTTATACACCAATAACATTTTCAAAACTAATGGAATTAGAACTCAACTATAATTCTAAATTCCAAAATTCCTACACCGAAACCGATAAAAAATTAAGAACAAAATATAGCTGGAAAATATATGCTTTGTACAACTAGCTTGCTTATCACATGATTCCTTACCACAGAGCTGATGATGGGTCAAAAATTTTCCCAGCTTCCCATATATATGTACATGCGAAGAGTTGGGTCGTCAGGTAGAACGCATATATTTGTCCTTCATGCGTGATATAAGCTTGAATTTCTCCTCAGCTTCAACTTGCTGGCAAATATCCCCCCTTGAAGCCCGATCCGGGTGGAATGTCAGCAATGCCCTCTTGTAAGCTGCACGTACCTGCAAACGCCATTGCTTTCTCCATCAAATTATCTTCTATGTTACAGTATGTATTAACTTAACAAGCCCCAAAACCGGGGCGTGCATTGAAAGAAACAATTTCATAGGCATTGATGCAAGTTTGAGATGTGTTTTTTTTGTTTTTGTACTCACCATGCCAATTCCAATTTATGTTTATTACTCGCTAGTCACTTTTTGTCAAGTTTCGTCAAAAGTTGGAAGTTTATGAAGATGGATTAAATAGAATAAGGCATAAATTACAGGAATGAATAACAAATAATTGCATGAATCTACAATAAATATGCTATATACCATCTACAATAAAGATGCAATATAAGCCATAACAATATACACAAGTTCCAAGCATACAGCTTTTCCAAAGAAGAGATTAACCATTATCATAGCAAAATAGATTGTAAGAATCAGCAGCCAGAGAAATACAGGAACTATTGCAGCATTTCGGATAGTTTCAAACACTACGTTACTTTGTCTTCCTTGTACAAAGAGAATCATAGGAAATAAGTGAACCTCTTTGCCTTTTTGAAAATGTCTAATATGTCAGGCAAGACAGATACAATTTAAAGAAAGTTAAAACTATGAGAAAAACGTACCTCATTCAACTTCGGAGAAGGGCTGCTTCCAACTGTAATGCCCAAGCCCCGTAAGACAGAAGCCATGTCATGGCATGTTTTTTCTAGTTTACTAAGTTCTCTTCTGACTTCACTGCGAATCACATCCTTTGTGTTCATATTCTCTTCATCCTGAGATTTACCATACAGAAACAATATTTTGCTCAGGAAAATATCTAGAAGGATTTTAATGCATCCAGAGTTAACCATAATTTGAACTCTCTGTAAACTGCATGAATAGCATCTTTAACGAATTGAACGAATGACTTAGCAGATGACTTTGTGCCATTGATGGACTAAGGGCAGATGGTAAACTGACAAAGAAAAGGAAAGCTGACGGATAAATTGTGGCTAGCTATTCAAAGATTCACCGTTATGGAATGGAAAGAAAGAATCTGCAACATGAAAACAGAGAGTGGTGAGGGCAATCTCTGGAAGATCCATCTTTGCCTCTCTGGTCCTCTAAACCAGCCCTTTATATTATACATTGCATCTAGAATCCCAACTAATTAACTTCTTGGAAATACACGACTTCCCACTAAAAATGTCACAAAATCCCCTGCTCTTGAGAGATGCCCTTAGCATTGAGGAACATGTATGTACTTCGGTGTATGTGCAATTCGCGTAGTGTATAGCTACAAACTTACAATTAGTCATTTGAGCATTAAAAGTATTCCTAGTTAACTATATAATACGGAGTAGTAAAGAAGAAATGGTGAAGGATATTTTTCAGTCAAACTTATACTTTCATTATTAGTGATGAAAAATTATCGATAGTCTTATATTCTTAATAGACTTCTTTGCTACCAACCAATATTTCCACCTCATTTTTCAAACCGTTAAGTCTGGGACCAGTGGGGATGGGAAAGGCAAATGGGGGTGGGCGGGTCGTCAATGGGGAAAGGGGAGACGCTAGGGTGGGGGCAGTTGGGAGAATTGGGATTTGATCTTGGAGTGCTTCTTCGGTTGACCTAAGGTCCACACCACTTTTTGTGAACCTTCTCAAATCAAAAGCTTTTTTATTTTATTTTTTTCATTTTTAGCTAAAAAAAATGTCATAAGGGTAGTAAGCATTTGCTTACCGCCATCATTTTTAGGTCCACAAAAAATTGTGTGGTCCTTAAGTCCACCAGGGCTTATGATGGGTGGGTGTGTGGGGAAGGTTGACAAGGGTAGGGTATGGGCAAGGGGTTGGGGACCAGATACCGGGCACAACGGAGCATTGTAGTGCTCTCAAAATCAGTTGCGATCATATTATGGAACCATGTCAAAAGAACGGTGGTAGTGTGGTGTAGTTTAATATTACTAAAAGAACTTTGTTTCTTGTTAGTAATCTAGTATTGAATCGTACAAATGTACAATAAGAGTTAGTGATGACAATCATGACAGTGGGTCCAAACTGTTTTAAACGTATGTATGAGTCCTAACATTGTCGAGATCCGTACCAATATCCTTACACATATCCATAACGACACTCAAACCACATACACTTGTGAAAAAAGCTTTTGTTTAAAACTCAAATACTACGTTTTGTTATTATTTTTTAAAAGGAACTTCGTTCTTCGTCTCTTAGGTCTCTTCAGACTTCACCGTTTTTGACAGATCTATCTCCAACTGTCATAAACATAGTAATGCCTAGTCAGCCCAGCCACAGCATTGTCACAAATGTCCGTCAACCTCCACTCTCTACTTTCTAGACAAATCATCTTTGATGAGCATGTTTCTAATATCTTTATCTAATTTCTATATCAATTTATACTTAAAACCATGTTAAAATCTTATTAAATCTCTATTCTATATTTGAAATCTATATCTAATCATTAAAATAATAAATTTTTAAACTCCATTGATAAGTTAATACTCCATATGTCACAAAATAAATTTCACATTTTCCTTTTTGGTAGTTCCAAATTCCAAATAAATTTCACACTTCTCTTTTTTCTTCTTTAGGAATGAAATATGGGGCTCATAATTTTTGTCTCTCTATTTTAATTTCAATCATCCACTTATTACTTTTCAACACATTTCTTGAACTTTGTGAAATCAAAAACCAATGTTTATTTCGGGACAGGGACATGGAATGTAAAAAGCTTTAATATTTACTGAGTAATTTTTTGTTATGACGTATCTTATTTTCAGTACTTGTCAATTTTCAGTGCTAGATACAAACAACTTTGTGTATTGTGTACCATGACTAAATATTAATTTAAAAAGTTCTTTCAAAGAAAAAATTAAAAATAAATTATCTGGATCCGCAAGGGACGCATTTACCCATAAGGGTCCAGCCTGTGAAGACCCATTAGTTATATACTTATATGGGTCCAAAAAAAATAGTAATGTGAATCTGGATACGTCTACCCTCTGTGCTGAAACACTCCACCCAAAAGGAACACAGTGTGATGAGGAATTATGTCCTCGAACATAACACAGTGTGACCATCCAATCTTCCATCAGTATGTCAATTACTAGAGGGACAATACTTCAAACTTGTTGGTTTTCTGTGAGTCGCTAAAACTTTGTATTATTTTATTTTTACCACCGAAACTTTGTACTCTGTAATCTGTATTATTCATGGAAACTTTTCCATGAAAAAATGCACAATAAGTTATTAGAAAATAACTTCACAAACTACATGTAAATACCTTCTTCTGTGTCTCTCTCATTTCCTCCAAACGTTGCTTTTGTCTTCTCTCCATGTCTAGTAAACGCATCCGTTCAGCTTTCCTTCTCTTCACCAATCGCCGCATCTGTTGTGCCTCTTCAGCCTGATAATGAAAAAAAAATATTAGCACGTAAAAGTGTAGACCTGCACAGGCTGAATGCCAGGAAAATAGAGGGAATGTAAATCAATGGGGCTAATCAGAGTAAGATAGTTTGTTCCACATTTACCAAAATATAATGGTATTGCTAAAGAAAGATGCAGCAAATTGAAGCTGTTAGGAGTGTTAGACGAAGAAGAGTTCGCACAGTATTGGTAACTTATTGCAGTTGAAGGTTAGTTGTAGTTGATTGAAGCTTAGTTGATGTTATAAGTCAAAATCTGAATAGCATTGTATGTATATACATTGCACGTATACATTTTAAAAACAAGAAATAAGGATTATTATTTTGCCCTCAACATAGAGGAATTAGAAAAGGAAAAATGGATCCAACAACCAATAAAGTCATAAACTAAGGATTAACTCCAAAACAGCAAAAAGTGCATAAAAATTAAAAATGAGGCCAGGCTTTGCGTTAAAGCGGAAGCACATAGAAAAGAAAGAAATGTGTTGCTAGGATCAAAACAAAGGATCATTATACCAAAAACACACCAACTAAATAGAATGTGGAGTGACTAATCCAGAAGTACCGATTGGAAACCAGATTGAAATAAATTTTGACCAATAGAAATGAAAAAAATAAAGAAACATTTAACATAGCCCGCAACTTAGTCAGTTGCTATGTTTAGAAAAAAAAGTAGTTACATCTTAAAGCCAAAGATACTGAAGTAGTCATAAAATACAAGGACAGTCTCTTAAGGAAATCAAATCATAAACCCTAAAATGTTCAAAATGTAATCAGGTGTTCTTGAAGGATATGAAATCAACATATGTGCATGGGCAGATGAGTTCAAAGACTCTGGTTTACCTTATTAAAGCTTGATGTTTTATATTTGTATGCAGTTCTTGGACAAGTTTCCCAATGTCTAGACTAGATTTAGCATGCATAGGAAATAAAAGGATAAAAATACCAGTTTCTAGCCGATGGAAACTTATATCAGCATAGATGACACACCTGAATCTGTAATGCTCTCTGCCTAGAAGCCAGTTCTTCCTCTAGTGCCTTCTTGTACTCATCAGTTTCTTTAAGCCTTTCTTTTTCAGTAATCAACATACTACAATTATTATCATGTATGGCTTCCTCCTTTTCTTCATCATATGATACATTTTTGCTAAAATCATCAACTGGACCAGTGCTACAATTGTTGACAAAATACATGTTTTCATTAGTGTCTTCACTATGTGACTTGTAATTCATAGACAAATTCCTCTCTTCAATGCCACTGCTTCTACGGGTTGACTTTTTGGTAAGCTTAGAGTTTGAATTGGTAGCAAAATCGCTCCCACAAACAGTAAAACTACAGTGCTCATTACCATTTTCATCACCAGAGGAACAAAGATCTTCATGTAGGCAATCCCCTTTACCTAATGAACTATCTTTCATGAGACAGGAGAATTTGACACCGGACATGGGTTTTGATATACATGGTTCAGAAAAGGGGTCTTTCAAATTATATTGAAAATCAATATCCATATCCTCAGCACAATTTGGAAACCCGGAACTGGAAGCACCAGAACTGTCATTTCCTCCTGCGCCAAGCAACACATCTTCTTTCTCTTCACCAGTCGTACCCATACTAGGAATGCAGTGATTTTCTCCAGTCTGTTCATGCTCAGGTTGTGATTCAGTATTCTGGTCACGATTACTCCTCTTAGAGGAAGATTTCACCCATTCTTTCGGACGCTTTCCAAAAGATTCAATTATCAACTCACAGTCAGAATCAGAAGAACTAGTCTCTGAATCAGAAACCGAAAAGCCATAGATATTCCGATTTACTGCTCTCCTCGAGTAAGTTCTTCTGTTTTTCGATAGCTTCACTGGAGCTTTCCTTTCTTGAACAAATTGACAATCATCGCTGTTCTCATCCGACATATAGGGTGAGAAATATCTTTCTCTACTACTTTCAGAATGGATGTCTTCTTTGCCATCACCATCATCGTCGTCTATTAATATTACATTCTTCAGCAAGCACCTTGCGGATTTACTCTGGGTTATTGGCTGCTTAATCTTTTTGAGGAAACATTCCGGGCTATCAAGGATAATGACATCGCTAAGGTCATCTTTCTCAATTTCAGTCGGGACACCATCACCAGTTCTGGGTTTATTTCTACACCTCCTCAGCATTTTAATCTAGCCAATCTGTGCCTGAAATCAATTTACTACCTATTTCATGTACATAAAAGAATCTGATCTTGGAAATGCCAGATGACGGAAAATGGATACAAATACAAACGCCAAAACTCAGCACAATCAAACCCACCACCGTTTTTAACATAATCAAACGCTGAAGAATGGAACTTACCCTGTTGGCTTAAGAAATGAGCTCCCACAGATAGCAGAAACCAAAGAAACCCCAATTTTCAAGCTCTCATACACTAAGAAGCATGGACACCCCAAGTCTGGGGAGAAATCGGGCGGACACTCCACGCCGGGCAGGCAAATGCTTGACCGGATTCAAGCCTCCGATGGACCGGAAAAAAATCGAATTTTTCTGGGGCAGGGAGAATCGGGCGAACTTTTTTCTGCAGAAGAGAGGGGAGAAGCTCAAAATTCGATTCGCAGAATGCTCAGATCTGTTCGGGAATTTGGTGTGGGAGGCTTGGGAGCGGTTTTCGAATTCCTAGTCTGCAGGCCGGGCTCTTTTTGGGCTCGGGTCTGACCCGACCCATTAAAACACGATTTCGGGCTCTATTGGTATTTGTGGGCTTTGAGCTGGCTGAAATTCCTTCCCACGGGCTGGGATAAAGGAAGTTTCCGGACCAAGCCCAATGAACACTAACTCAAAGCAGCCGGGAATGAGTACCTATCCCTTACGGGAATCGAACCTGTGACTTCGACTTGAAGAAACGATGTCATAACCACCGGACGAAAGGGACCAATAATCAGTCGAATGAATGTGTAACCATTCGTTTCACTATGTTACACTTCGCAAACAATGTTACACTTCGCATAGGTAACATAGTTACACTCATTTGAAACGAATAAGAGTTCCATTCATATATACCAGTCGAATGAATGCGTACCACTGAATGAGTTGAAAACCGGCCTACATTTATAGAGTACTTTTTATTAATCAATTAGAATGTTCTTTAAAAATACGAAAGGTAATGACTTTTTTGTGCCGCTTTCAAAGCCATCACTTAAATGCTCTCTTTGTCGCAAAAAGATTAGACTCTACACTATTTAAAAGTTACGCAAACTTTTATTTATTTCTGCATTTTGATTGATTGTTTAATAAAATAAATTATTCTTCCCATCTCTTGTTTTGGGGATTTTTTGCCATATTTTTTAAAACATGAGTAAGTTTTATTTTTAATTTATTGATCCCATGTAGGATGGAGTATGAACCAATTGATTGAGAAATAAGACACTTGGACTGAACCACATTAAAAGATTGAATCCAATGAATTAGTTAGTTCTACTCAAGAGCTTATATACTAATTATTTTACTCTAGAACTTCTAATGTAGGATGCACTTTAACATTTATATATCAATTTTTAAACAAAATGAATTTAAAAGTTTGAAATTTCGATTCATTTTGCATAAAGTGTAAAATATTTCAGGACGAGTGGAGCATATGTTTTCAATCTTATAATTTCAACTTTTTAGACGCATGGATGAGGCTCAAACACTGAATGTAGAAAAGCTTGGAATACTTTCCTTGCCACTATGCAAGAACCCTTCCACTAAAGGAATGTTCATTTGGGTTGGAAAAGTAACTTCTAATGTTTTTTACGGAGTATATTTTTAAGCGCATGAATGACGCTTGAACACTAGATATGGAAAAGCTTAAAATAATTTTCTTGCCGCTACGCCAGCATGCTTCCACAAGAGCATGTTCTTTTTGGTTGAAAAAATAACTTTTAATTTTTTCCAACTCTTATAGTTTCTTCCAATTTTTTAAGCGCATGAATGAGGCTCGAGCACTAAATGTGGAAAAGCCTACAGTGGTTTCCTTGTCGCTATGCCAATATGCTTCCACTAAGGGCATGTTCTTTTGAATTGAAAATTTTAACTTTTAATTTTTTCCAATTTCTTATAGTTTCTTCCAAAAACGATTTAAAAAGATTTTTTTTTGAAACAAAGCAATTAAATTAGAAAACCAAGGCAATTAAAAAGATATTTAATATATAATGAATTCTCTCTCCGTTCTCCAAATCACTTTTTCTTCAAAATTTTTACTTCCAACAAAACACTTCCATTTTCTATTAAAAAAATTACTTTTACTCTGACTTTTTTATACCTTACCTATCACATCATACTTTTTCTTTAATAATCTATGTATCACATCTTACTTTACCCATCACGTCAAGGGCAAAATTGGAAGTCAACTACAATTTAACAATTTATTTTTACATTTGGTCAAAAATTGAACTTTTTTTGAGAACGTGGGGAGTATATCATAACGTCATATATCTAAATTTATAACACATCACTTCAAACACTGACAAATATGAAATATTTTTATCTAAAATTACTTTTCTTACATATTCATTTAGGTAATCAATTAAATTAAATTCTTTTTGCACTTTAATTTTTCTAACATTCTCCAGCTCATTCAATTATTTTCCAAATTCTTTCAGTTATTTTCCAACTCTTTCTAGTTTCTCACAACATCTACTCCCTAAATTTTAAACTTACAACAGGACAGAGGGCCTTTTTTACTCCACGTTTTTTTACTGGCTAGTGTTCTTTCACAATTCAGAACAGGCAAGGGCCTTTTTTTAGAAAGTGACCCTACAAAGATACCGAATCCTAGCTAGCTAGCTCTCTTCAAAAAAAGAACAGTAAAAAACATTGAAGAATCAAGTCAAACATAGGGGAGTTCACAGATCTTTTACTCAATTATCACCCAACAGCTCAGTGGTTGCAGAAAAAAGCTAGCTACCCCAGTTATTACCCTGCAGTAATAATTGACCAAATCAGGAAAACACAACTGAAAACCCCAATTCAACCCAGGACCATGCTACACTTACACCAACAAATATACCCCATTTGTACACCACAGGTTTGCACAAACGTTTCAATAGTTTACACCGACACAAGTGTTGGTGCGTTAATAAAAATTCACACGGACACAAATGTCGGTGCGTTTAACAAAAATTAGTTTTACACTAACACAAAATGTTGGTGCAAAACTGCGGGGTACAAATTGGGGTACAAATCTTGGAGTACACATAGCATAATCCTTCAACCCAACATTGATCAGCTGCAAAAACAGCTTACGAAAACTTAAGGACATGTCGGTAAAGAGTACACTGTTAGACGCCTCGCACACCTCTAGAGGGGGGTGAATAGAGGTGTTGCCCAAAAGACCAGTTTTTTTGCGCGGAAACGTTCTTCACGAATATTCAATAAAATCAATGCACCACAAACAAAGTAAAGTGAAGGATAAGAGCAATGCACACACGATATATACTGGTTCGGCCTAAATGCCTACATCCAGTCCCCGAAGCAATCGTGCCCAGGCCTTCACTAACCCGTCAAACTTAACGGAGTTTGACAATCCGAATACAACTCGAGAACTTGATTTCACAAGCCTCTTATCTTACCACCGAAGTTTTGATTTCACAAAACTCAGGATTTCTTCCACCTAACGTTTGATTTCACAAACCGTTAGGATTTCTACCACTTGGTGTAATCCCAACACCAAGAATACAAATCCCTTACAATAAAGTAAGAAAACAAACCGCAACCGAGTAATTCTCCCAACACGGAGTAGATTGTTGCAAATACAATGAAGTCCTTTAGAATATGGCAATATCTCTCAAAGACTCAAGCAATGAGGAAAAACTTAAGCAAGAAATGATTTAGCAATCAAAACAATTGCCTTGCTTGGATATATGGAGGGGATTGAGTAGAATCTCTTTGAATATTCAAAGGATATGTTTTTCAAAGTGTTCTAAGTGTTCTCATCAAGATAATCACGAAGAGGGTTGTTTATAGAAGTTAGGGAGTGGATAGAGATGAAAAGAGTTCAAAAAACTAGCCGTTTGGTAGTTGAAACTGTCGACTTATTCGAATAACTCAAGAAGTATTCGAATAGTTTGGATCAATCGCGTGGCTTGAAAAAACCAGTTCCTATTCGAATAAATGGTGATTTATTCGAATAAATCAGGCTGAAAAACCAGGACTTATTCGAATAAATGGTGGTTTATTCGAATAAAACAGGTTAATTTCAGTCACAGGAAAGATCACGACTTATTCGAATAAACTAAAGATTATTCGAATAGAAAGGCAACTTCCCCACACAAAGGCTGATCTAAAATGTGTTTTAAAGGTAGGATGATAAGGGAATGAACCTTAGAGATGCCATACTCTTTAACACATAATCTAAGACCTAAAACACTACCCAACTAAGGAAACAACCTCTTCGGTCTCATTCCTTCCACCGATGCTCAAGTCCCTTCTTCACGGACGAATATGAACTTGTTGTAGCTTTGATTCTTAGCCTTGATGCACAATATGATGATGATGTTTTGTCACCCTTTTGTCATTATCAAAACCTAAAAGACAATGGGCAAAGGACATTGCAAAAATATATATTCATGATAGCACATTGTCCAACATACACTAGTTGCAAGAAATCTAGTCTTGCGTTTCATACCATTCTTTTTTCTTCATTTTGTTTCAAAATTATTTTTTCATTGTTTTTTAGTAAAGTGCCAAAATGATCGTTTGTAATAATATATTTTTCCAATTGAGTCCTTTATAATCTTTTATAATTGAGACTTATTCCTCAATTAATTTTTTCGCAAATATTATTATTCAAATGATGATTAATCAAAGGATATTTTGATATTTCTATCATCTAAATTTAGAGTATATTTTTTAAATGATTATTCCTATACAATTAGATCTAAAATAAAAAAAATTGACTATACATAATCTATAAATTATTAAAAACCTATTTAAAAAATTAAAGTTCAAATCAAATACACATTTTTAAATTTAAAATACCATTTTAAGAAAATATTTCATTAGAAATGATCATTTTAAAAACTCATTTTAAATTTAGCTGATAATAAATACGGAGTACTAAAATACTCTCAATTAATCATCATTTGAGTAATATTATTTACAAAGAATTATCTTGGAAAAAAAATTTCAATTATAGAAAATTAAAATTTATTGGGGATTAATTTGGAAAAATACGCTTTATTAGAATTTCCTCTTTTTTTAAATTGTTCTTGATTTCCATTGGTCATTGCATTGGAGTAGCTAACTAAAGAAAAAAGGAGAGATATATTAAGGGCGCGTTTGGATCAACATGTTGTTGAGTCCATTCCCATAGTTTTTTTCAAGTGTAAAAAAGAAGAAGAAGAGATTATTTACAAATGGAACAAACTCTAATGTGTCAAATGGACTTTTATAGAGCAACACAACAACATACAAAAAAGGGGGGGGGGGGGGGCNNNGCTGGCTTGGAATATACACAAACAGACTAGAAGAGGACTGTGACAGATCTTCAAGAATATGACCTGACCAAACCGAAATTGCAAAAGGATCTTGATTTGAAGAGGCCGCCGAAGAGGAACCTGGTCGCCGGCGATTCTTGAGTTGCTGCCGCCGGACTAACGCCGCCGGAGTTTCCCTTCACCCGGAGAATCGTCTGCCCTATGGTCTGCCTCACAGACTCCACAATCTTGGGGTCCACAGGGTACCCCGAGGCATCCCGCACGTAAAACGTGTTAAACGCTTTCCCGCCCCTCGTCTTCACCTCGGCCCTCGTCACCGAGAGACTGTTCTCGCGGAAGATTCTAGTCACATCCGAGAGCAGGCCCGTCCTGTCCGTCGTGCAAAGCTCTAGCTTCAATCCCTGCTAGATTTGAAAGAAAAAGTAAGGAGTAAAAGTAGTTTTTTAATAGATAAGGGAAGTAGTTTGTAAGTTGTCTGTTTACAATTTATCAATAACTTTGAATGTAGACACATCGTATGCCTACATTCATTCATTCTTCAATGGATGAAGAAAGCGTTAATAGACAGGTAATATGGAATCACAATTCTACAATAAGTAAAATATGGGTCTAAGGCGAAAGTATTTTCCGGGTTCCAAACGGACCGTTCCACTGACCTCGGACACCCGTCTTAGTATGGCTGCCTCAAGACATTGAATTACCCTTTGTCTTTCTGCTTCAGATTTCACAGGGGATCCATCCACATGCCTTATGCAGTACTCCTTCATGCCAAACCAAAGCAAATTAGTCCAAATCTTTCTGTAAAGTTTTAAATTGACTGATCAGTTGCATTCAATCTTTTAATGTGATTTGATTTACGATAAGGTACCTGACGAGCTTCGGCTCCAATGGTATCCACTGAGCCGTGGAAAACGACGTACTGCATGTCAGTGAGGGTGCAGATTATGTCAAAGAGAAGCTTCGGTCGGTCCTTACAATGGACGGTCACGACCGAATAGTCCTTGTCGTGCCAATTGACCACACTCACGTTGGGCCGATCTTGACCGCTACCCGAATCATCCGATGACCGTTCGTAGTCCCGGTCAGCAAACATCAGCTGGTGAAGCCTCCTGTCCGCGTGGGTGACCCCGTGAGCGACATGTGTCTTTGCGTCCCTACTCCTGTTGCTCCCCTTCAGCACATTGCACAAGAGCTTCTTGATAACGGACAGCCTCTCCGGGTCACTCACGGGCCCGCCCGAGTCCTTGTCGGTCACTTGCATTATGGCCGCGGCTCGCGTGTTGTGGGTCCACACCTCGGCGTTGACCACGTTGCACTCTAGATTGGTGAGGACTGCGCTGACCTCAGAGAGCAGACCCGGCCTGTCATTTCCTATTAACTCGATCGACGTGTGGTCCATTGCAGGCGTTACTCCAACAGATCTTCTCATTGAAGAAGCAAAGTAGGAATCTGGCCCAAGAGACTATAGAATGACAAGTAATTATTACTACTACTATTACTACTACTAAACAGACAACAAAAATAACATATTGCAGCAGTTGCACAAGAAGATTCAGCAACTAACCTTTCTGATATAATCTAACACTGCTTCATCTGTAATCTTGTTCCCCTCTTGATTTGTGACATTGAAGACTAGATAAATGAAGATAAATGACTAAGAATGATAAGCTACCATTTGAACAGGGGAAAAGAAGATTTCAACAGGAAATATATGAAGAAAAATGAGATGAAATATGTTACCATCCATGAACCATCCACCATCAGAGCAAATGTATGCCTTTGTTATGAGAAGGTTAAGATCTGTGAGGATTTGAACCACTTGCAGGAGTATGCCATGTTTGTTGGCACTATCCACCTAACAGTAGAAATAAAAAGACCATTGGAACCTTAGTGATTTATTAAGAGGAAAAACATTAGATCAAGGAGTAAAACTACTGTTTTGCTCTTAGATCTAAAACTAAACCACTAAAGCAGCAAAGAACCAAGAGAAGGTAAACACTGACCTGTATGACAGTGGCATTTTTGCAGGTTTCATTATCAATTACCACTCTGACAAAAAAGGGCAAAACAGTGGGATTTAATGGCTTTTGGAAGAAGATGATTTAAGTAAACACTATCCTGAGATAAAAAAATAAGAGTGGAGTATTACCTTGGTGGATTCATTCTTCTGATGAGTTTTTCATATTCATCATCCATGTTCTGTGAATAGCTCATAATACCCTCTGAATTTTTTTTAAAGGGGGAAAAAAGGAATCATCACCAGAAGTATCAATCACAGATAAGACAGTTTCCAAGGAGTGTGGAGAAAGCAATTAAGAAGAGAGTAAATTATAAGGCGGCTAATCATGAGAAAAAAAAAACTTGATCAGCAGAAGCAGAACCACACACATGTATATATCAAAGAAGGTCAAACAAGAAACCTAAGACAACCCCCACACATAAAAGAGGGGTGTTTGGATGGTGGGTCGCTCTGCTGCCTCTCTGTGTCGGAATTGGGAAATCAATCCATTGAAAAACTCACCAAGAATGACATAAACAGCATAAAACACAGATTTTTTTAAAAAGTTTCTATCTTTGTTGGAAATAGTAACAATCAAGATTCCATCAAAACTCTTCAATCCAATAACAACTCAAAAGAAACTCATGAGTTATTCTTAATTTTCACATAATCAACAGAACCCAAACTATTAAAAAACGAATCTTGACCACCCATCACTCCAAAAACCCCAAAAAACCCAAGACCTAAGTATTCAAGAACGGGGAAATGAGAAACAGAGAGCAGAAACAGGGACATACCCATAGTAAATCTCGACGAGTTTGACAAAGGGGAAGAAAGAGTTCGTTGATTCTCCAAGCCAACGCGAAAAAAAGGAGACAACTTTTGGATTACCAGAGAGTCTTCAGAAGACCATATGGGGAAGACTGCAAATCTTGGACAAACTCTCCCCTCCCACGCCCTCTTTATATAATATGGTGTGTAAATTTATGGAATTTAGATTATTCTATTGCCTGTTATGCAGCAAGCAAGAGATAATCATGTGCTCAAAACCTGCAACTTTTCATATTACTGCCATAAATACATACATAGAGTACTCCGTATGTATATATATATCTATGTGCGTGTAAAGATACACATAACTCAGATAGACCCTTTCCTGCTCTGTCTTGCTCTTTATGAACCAATACACTATACGGAGTATTTTTTAGGGTAATTGTTTTTTTACTGTAATATTGAAGACTTCTAATTACAGTTTATACTCCGTAGTTTATACCGATATTATTAGCCGGATTACTTTCCTCAGCTAAGGCGCTTGGAGAAAAAAGGGTATGTAAGGGGGTGGGGGGAGGGTTGGGTTTCTGAAAATTATGTGATTCTAACAATATTCTTCTCATTTGTTTTTTCTTAGTCAAAGTTTATAAATATTGATCTCGATGTGTAAAAAAAATACATTGCATTATGATATTAGTTTAATATTGACATATTCATATTGAAACAATTTTTATTAAATATATCAACATATAAATAAAGATATTAATGGTCAAAATACAATCTTAAAAATCGTGAAAAGTTAATTGGGAAGTTCCTGGAGGGAGGAAATACTATATTATAATTGAGTCAATATCATTAAAAATTAATAATGATCTGATCGAACTTGATTTTCATCAACGTAACTTTATTTTGATCTGATCTAAATAAAGTGATTCTAATTAAAGTTGAAGCTATACAACGATACTATTCTGATCTAATCTCATTCTAGTTAAAGTAAAAGTCATTTCTAATCTGATATGAATTTTTTATCTAACATTTTTTAAATCACAACATATTTAATCTTGATTCTAATAAAAGAAAGTATACCGTAAGTTATAAAAAATAAGTTGAAAAGAATAAGCTTTTAATCCAGTCGAACTAGGTGGGCCAAAGACAATGGGTAGGGTAAAATGAGTTGGTACTAATTATTAGGGGGCCAAATAACACCAGCACCCCTCGTGATTTGGAAAATAAATACCAATACCCGTCATGTTTTCAAAACTTATTTCTAAGGTCGCCATGTTTCAAAGTGTTGTACTCACACTCCCTCTGATCATTTTCTGGCCATTTTTCTGGAAAAAAAGGGGGCACTGTTATCCAAACCATATGTATCACTCGTGCTCATTTCTTATTTTTAGTTCATTTTTTGTTCCCCCTATTTTCCTATATTTGTTTTTTTATTAATCAAGATTTTTATTTTTTTAAATTGTTTTTATAATATTCTTAAAATTTAAAATTGTTTTTGTTTGAAAAAAACAATTTACATAGCAATTGCATATCTCCAAATAATAATTTTTGTTTTTTCTGAAAAAAAGTAAAAACTTTTTTTGAGAACTTCGAAAAATGAAGAATAAAATAAGAACTAAAATAAAATATTAAAAAAATTGAAAAGAAATTTAAAAAAGGGAAAGGAACTAAAGAGATAAAAAAGAGTTAAAAAGGGAAAAAATACAAATAATAAACAAAAAAAATAAGAAATAAGCACTGATGTCTCATATGGTTCAGAAAATACTCATCAATGCCTCTCTTTGCCAGAAAATAGGAGGAACTTAAAAATAAGTTTTGAAATATATAGTGCCAATTTTCCAAATGACAGGATGGGAGCTAGGGACTTACAAAATCAAATGAGTATACAATTTGAAAACTTTGAAAAGAAAACTCTCTACGTCTTTGATGGAACTTTTATTTTTTTTATTACTAATAAAAAAAAGTGTCCCTTCAAAAAAACATACTCCGTATTTTAGAGAAAACTTGTGCTTGTTATTTTTGTTGTCTTTGTATTCTATATAAAAAAGTTAGTTTACAATATTTTTCTTTCACCTGCTACGTAGATAAAAATTTATATTATGTTACTACGTATTTGTTTTTTTTTCTTCTCAAACTACATGGGATATGTCTACATAAAAAACAAGCTAATTTTTTTTAGAGATAGAATTTAAACTTGAGTAGAAGGAACTACATGGGATATGTCTACATCTTGATCAGTCGAAGGAAAAAATTTAAAATTAATTACACTGTCCAAGTGTCCAATTATTTTGGTCTAACTAAATATTTGTAGAGGTCGGTAAACTGAATTATCTCTGTATGCATATATTAATCCATCATTTTATTTAAGTTTAAATAAATAAATTCTACAGATATCATGTGATGACCCGGAGGCAATCATTTTATGGAAACCCCTCCGGTTAGCGGGTGGTCTGTAATGTCATGTGATGACCCGGAGGCACTGTAACATTGACAGTTCTTGCCCCTCCTAACCTTTCGGTTAGCCCAACCCCACCCCACTCCGCCCCGATACGATCACACTCTCCCACCCCCTCATCCCCACACTCCCTTCAATTGCACTTTCAAGTTAATTTTGACTTTGGACTCTGAAAATGAAAATAAAAAAATCAAAAAATAGGAAGATTAGATTGGGATGTAAGGAGTAATTGGGAAGGCGAGGAATGTAGGGTGGCCGACAAACATTGGGTACGCCGTACGAGAGCCCTGACAAGCGCTGGAAAGGTAACATGCATTAGATTACGTTCGTTGGTGCATACACATACATAACATATACGGAGTACATATATATAGTTATATACTCCGTATATATGCCACCCTTCCGAACCTGCAGCTTCGGCACATGCAACTAAGTAATGCGGACGTAGTATTTAAAAAGAATACGAACGCTAACGCCCGCACCGGACTGTAGGCGCCCATTTTCAATGAAAGAGGAGATGCCGCAGGAGGTGTCCGGTGCCGCAGGCCGAACGCCGCAGAACGTGTTTGGTGCCGCAGACCGGCCAGCAGACGCCGCGCGGAGGGCGTGGGGGACAGCTTGCGGCGGGCATTATTGTAACGCTAATCTCTAACGTTATTCTCAAACATACCCTCAATGTATTTCTTCCAATACTATAATTATTGTATTTTTTTTATACTTTAACCAAGCAAAATTAGACATAAAATTCATACTTCAAAGTATAGATGCATAAAATTGATGTCAAATTACACTTTTTGTCTTCAAATTAACAACAGGACATAAGGTTAAAAAAGATTATTTGTGGAATGATACCCAAAAAAGGACTCTAAGTGTAAATTTTAAAATATTTGACTAAATATAGAAAACCACATGTTTTAAAGAACCAACTACGGAATTACTCAAAAAATAAGTCAAATTTGACAATTTGGAGTATGTTTAGCATCTTTCAATTTAAGTTCATATAGAATTTTGAAATGGATTTTATATTTAATTCTATATGTCTGTACTTCCTCCGATTCGTTTCAAAAAACATTTTTTACTTTGACTTTTAGAAAGTGAAATTATAGACGTTTGATCAACAATAAATGAAGAAATTTGGGAAATGGCATAGAAGAAACTTGGGATAGATTATGTTAGATATAGAAGAAACAAGGCCATTTATATCCATTTAAGGTTAAAATGAGATTTCTTTGGACAAAATTGAAAAACGAAAGAGGAATTTTTTAGTGAAGATGATACTCTCTCTATTTGCCAAAACAGTTTCTGTTTTTATTTTTACATGATTCATTTTTGTAATTTGAGTCTCCAATTAAATCATTAATGTTAAAAAGAGGGTCAATTAAAAAAAATTGTTATATAAATGTAAAATGGATAGATTATATTGCAATGACTTTATTTATTTGAATACATTAGTAACTTTAATAAAAAAAGAAATGTTTTGGTAAAAACAAAAAAAAATAAAAGAGAAAAGATTTTAGTTTGACGGATTTATTTATCTAAATTTGGTCGTACAACTGTATGAGTACAAAAAACATATCCTGCTAAGAAATACTCATTTGACCGATGAATAGAAGAAATAGATTTGAATAATTATGGATGTGCAGTGCATGCATGCTGGTATATATACTCCGTATTATGTAGTACTACCTCGTCCATCAGTGTTTGTCCACTTTTATTTTTGCACACCATCCAATGCACTTCTTTAATCAATTTTATCTTGTAATTAGTATATTAAAAAATTATAAAAATTATATATTAATAATCTATATGTTAAGACGAATGAAACAAGATCACACATGACTATTTTTAGGCTTACACATTGAGAGAATTTGATAAGTCAAAGTGCTTAGATGAACAGTTCCAAAAGTCAAAAGTGACAAACACTCAGGGACGGACCTAGTATTAGTTAATTATCCAAATCTTTTAATAAATCCAAATCAATGTTGACAAACATCTACCTAATTTTACAGGGATGTTATATATAGTTCAAACTGTTATTTGAATGCATTATTTAAAAAAACCCATTTATTCAATGATGGTATAGTTCAAATTGTTAATGTTCAATGGATTAAGCTATGTGTACCCCAACATTTATACTCCAATTTGTACCACGTAGTTTTGCACCAACATTTTGTGTTAGTGTAAAACTAATTTTTGTTAACGCACCAACATTTGTGTCCGTGTAAATTTTTGTTAACGCACCAACACTTGTGTCGGTGTAAACCATCAAAATGTTTGTGCAAAACTGTGGTGTACAAGTGGGGTACATTTTTTGGTGTAAGTGTAGCATGGTCCATGTTCAATATCTTACTTTTGAGTTTTGACTTGGCACAATTTCTAACGAAGTGTAATATATTTGATTATAATTAGTGTAGATGCATGAAGGAGAAAAAAATAGAGGGGTTTATAATGATATGAGATGAAAAATATCTATATAAATAAAACTATGGGATGAAAAATATCTATATAAAAATTGAAGGATCGGAGCGAGAGGGATTTATAATGATATGAGTTTTGAAATAAACGCAATACTCCGTATCATAGAATGTCTAAGCGAACAAAACACCCATTATTGGTGTCAAAGTAACTTCGAGAATGCAATTAAGTAAAAGTGGATCGATCGTTGATAAGTGGAATATTTAAATTAATTGCAATTACTAGATGATCCTTGAGTCTATACTTATTTTACAAACCTTAGTTTTAAATATTACTCTCTACATACCATGAAAAATTATTATTTTTTTGTATAAAAAAAGATCACTTGTCAGCTTATGAAAAATACGAGAAATATTTTACGTGTGAACGTTTTAAATATCGTGAAAGCACATTTCTTAAATTAAAGAAGCTAATAAAATAAAAAAAAAAATCTGCAGTTTGTCACGGATTGAATTAGTCCTTCAAGTGATATCCAAATCAGCTGCTTTTTTGTGTCTTTATATCCTTAACCCTTCACCACATGCACGTTACAACTTTTCTCCTTTGACCACACACAATTAACCATCAAACGGAAAAGATTCTACTGGATCAGTACTGTTTCATAATTTACATTAATTAGCATTAAAGTTTAATTAATTTTAGCATTTTGAAGAAGTTAATTTGTTTGGGTAGGGGCATAATTGGGCAATATTATTTGAGAAGTCTTCCGGGCTAAAAGCGTAATTAAAAATCCAAAATCATAATCATGAAAGGAATATAATTGATTTGGGTCATTTGGCAATGGGAATGACAGGAGATTCAAGGAATTACCGATCTTTTTAAAAATGATTCGCAAAAGTTTTCTTGGTTTAAAAATGTTTTTAACCAAACTTGAATAAAAAGAAAAAAATAGGACTAATGGTGTAAAACAAAATGAATCTTTAAACTGTCTGTGTTTCTTTAATTAATGAAGTACTTCCTCCGTTCTAAAAAATAATTCCTATTTTGACCAAGTGTAAAAATAAGGAAGTGTTAAATTGTGGTTGACTTCCAATGTTGTCCTTGATGTGATGAGTAAAAGTAAGATGAGATGGATAGATTATTAAAGAAAAAGTATGAAGTGATATGTAGTGTATGAAAAAGTAAGGATAAAAGTGGTTTTTTAATAGAAAGTGGAAGTGTTTTGTTGGAAGTGAAAAAAATGAAAGAAGAAGTGTTTTTGAGAACGAATGTAGTAGTTAGTCAATCAATGTAACTTTCGATGCTGAGCTGGAGGTCTCCTTGGAAATAGACTCTCTACTTTTGAGTAGGGGGAAGCCGGTAAGGTTTGCGTACGCACACCCTCTGCAGACCCTACTATTGTGGGATTCAACTGGATTGTTGTTGTTGTTGTAATGATGTAGACGTGCAGTTTTGAAAGTTCAGGAGGAAAGCACGCGCTTTATGAAAATAAAGGGAGTAATTATGCATTTTTGAAAGTTCTAGAAGAAAACATGCACTTTTAAAGAGTTTGAGAGTAAAACACACACTTTAATTATGAAAAGAATATGGACTAATAGTACATTTTCAAAAGTTGGGAGAAAAACATGCACTTATTACTAGTTCATGGTTAAACAACGTAAAAAACTCAACTAAAATGAATTGGAAAAAATTAAAATTCTCTCATTTTACCTTACGCAAAGTACAAAACATTAGCCTTTGGGCAAATGGAGTACAAACAAGGTCCAACAACCCGTACTTTCGTACACAATGGCCTTGTTTGGAAACAACGCTCTCGATTAGCATTAGCGTTTTAGATAAAATTTTAGTATTGTAGATTAATCTTGAAAATACTAACAATAATTTTTTCAAAACGTTCCGCTAATCACCAATGCTGATGTCAAACGGGGCCAATGTAACTAACTCTCATTAAGCATATAAGCATATTCTATCTACACAATAACACACTCCGGAAGTACGGGAGTATTTATAATCTTTTTTTTTGCATTTATAGTTAAATAAAATTCTGAAAATCAGTTGTAAAGAAGATGCCAAACTAAAGGGGTTATGTGCCACGTCTATATGCAACTTTTGTTTTCTGATTCTTTTTTTTTTTTGTGTTTTTTGTTTTTTACGAAATTTATGTCCAACTTAGATAACTACTAGATTTGCCATCATTATGGGTTGCAGGCAAGTTGGCCTTCATTTTTGGTGTTCGTTACACTAGCTATATAAAAATACTATAGAATTGTTAGATACTTCAAACTTTTTATACTTTGATTTTCGATTTAAAAAAAACAAAAATGCTGTGTTCGTACACACCAAGTCACACACCACCTCTCTCCCTAGCATATATTTTTTGGTGTGATGAATAAGAATTGCATGGTGGGCAAGTTGTTGTACAACTTGGTATATCTTGTAGGCTTGTAGGGAGTGTATTATGCTTAAAAAGAAAAAAAAATTATTCTCTAAAACCTAAAACAAGTCTTGTGTCTCTAATGGACAACTAATTCACCTCTTAAACTCGTGATTTTTCATTAACCCTTGGAAAAATTTCGTTTATTGGAGTTGGGTCATTACGATCCTTTGTCCCAAATCCGAAGAGTATCCCATTTGTTGGGGCACTAATTTGGGAGAGAGGATCCCACTCCGTTTGTTGGACACATCGCACATGTAAAGAAGCACCGAAAGATATGGGGCCCAGCTGCCCAAGTGGCCAATAAAAAATGTTTTAGAAAAATACAGAGCAGGTTTTATTAGGCAAAATCCTGTAGACGAGGTTAGTAACTTGATAAGTATTTTAATTTTTAATCTTTTGTTTACAAAAATAATGAAAATAATAAATTATGTAAGGAGATGTACGAAAATGATACGTATCCAAAGTCCACCAAAGAAATACTCTTTTTTTTTAAAAAAAATTGATCGAGATGAGCCATAAAAATATACATTCTTACATATTGTATATAATCAAATTAAACTATTAAAAGAATAAAATAAATAGAGGTCTATCGTGATATTGCAAAATATTTATGAAGAATTTCAAGGCCTTTTAAGTTTATAGTTGGACCATATTAGGCCGATCTAACCATTTACCCGATAAATGAGAGAGATAAGATAAACAAAAAAAATTAATGAACATGTTATTACAAAACATATTGTTGTTGTTATGCGGAATTCGAGAATAACAAATATGAATACGAAAAACACGACAACAGATTTAACGTGGTTCACCAACATTGTGTTGACTACATCCACAGGAAGAGGGAGAGAAATTTTTTTTACAGAAGGCAAGAACAAAATACAGAATAGGGTTTGTGGTAGCACTTATATATATAGTGCTAGACTAAACCCTAACAGGCTTGGGCCCAAACTACAGAATTGACAGATAATTAATAGCCCAATACATCAACATTGTATACCGTCGGGTCAGATTCAAGGCATTACAATAGTTTTCATTAAGGTTTATGTAATCAAGCTTAATCATTCGAGTTGATGATGTAAAGTTGATTCCAAAAAAAGATACTCCTAATATTAATATAAAATCACATTAATATATAAAGATTAATTTACCTAAATAAGACTAAAACATAATGAATTTTTCAATATATGACCATATGTTTTATTTCCCAATCTAGGACCATTGGTCATTATCTATTAGTCATTATTCAACTAAATGTCCAGCATCACTTGGGCATTATTCTTCTCCCTAGTCATTATTAAGTCTTATTTAGAGAATAAAAAAGTTTAATTCCTACATTGATAAATGACTTATATTTTAGTCCTATTCAGTGCAAATTTCACATATATAAATTTGTGATTAGCCAAAGATCTTGTGGTCCAGCGACAAGCATGAAAATGGATGGAAAGGGGTAAAGAGCCACAATGAATTGATGCACAAGATTAGAGACAATCCCTCCATTTGTCTCATAAAATAAGGAAGCATCTTTTGGCTTTTGCATTATTATTGGTATAAAAGTGGGATAGACTTTCTTTCCATTTTAGCATAGCTGTAAAATTTTGACATGTTTGTACCTTTTTTTTTTTACTTTAAATGGTTAATGTCAATGAAAACAAATATTTATGATGCTATTTCCTAATTCCTATACTCCCTATAGAAGAAAGCAAAGAATACTTTGAAAAAGAAGTTAGAAAAGGAGTGCTTTTGTTTAACTTTGAAAGTAATTTTAACCATTTCCTCTCAACCACCCCAAAACAAACACAAGAGGGAAAGAAAGAGTCCACTATTCATGGATTAACGTAACCAAGAAAACAAACTAATACGGAGTATTCTCTTCGTTTAAAAAAAAAAATCTCCCAATTAGGTTTGACACAAAATTTAAGAAAAGTAAATGATGTGATTGAAAATACTCCAGAACAGAAAGAAAGAGAATATGCCACAGAAAGTTGATCAAGAATGGAAAGATGAATATTTTTTTGGGACATCCCGAAAAGAAATAGAATTTTTTTTACACAGGGAGTATAACTTATGGCTATGGAGTCACAAGGTAGTTGCTTGACTTGCTTCATCCGAATTTAATTATCTTTTTTTAATTAAAAACTTCATTTCGAAATGATAAATTTAGGGGGCGTATTTAATTAGGATTTTATTAGATTTTTTTGGATTTCAAAAAGTTAGTGGATTTGAAAAATCTGTAGAAACCATGTAGAGTTTGGTTGATTTTTTTGTAGAATCCGTGTAGAATTTGAAAAATTCGTGGAATTTATGTAGAGTTTAAAAAATATGTAGAATCCAAACATTTCTTCTGTTCGAAAGTCCAACAGGGAAGTCCAGCGGTGATGCCGATCACCGTACAACCACAATAGGAAACAAACAACACCGGTAGATGATGGGGCGACGCACGTGGGCGGGCGGACGAAAAACTCGCGAAGGGACGGAGGGACGGACAGACACTGGAGGACGGACGGACATACGTTGGAGGACAGATGGATGGACGGACGCTGGATGACGAATGGATGGAAGTCCATAGAAATCTAGGGTTGTGAGAAGAGATTTCCATGAGTGAAAATGTAAGCATTTTTGAGAGAAATCCAACAAAATCCATAGGCTATTAAAATTCAGACTCTTGAATACCTCAAAATTTTTAAAAATTTTTAAAAATCCAAGATGAATACTTCAATATTTTTAAAGACTTTGGAAAATCCCTATTGAATACTTCAAGATTTTTAAAGATTTTTGAAAATCCAGATTGAATACACTCAGATTTTAAAAATCCTACAGACTCCCGGTTCAATACACCCCTCTTAAAATGCTAAATAACTCATTCAATTGAGTTTTTTTTCTTTTATCTTAATTTTAATTATAATCTTTGAATTACTAACTTTGAGATTTTAAATTTCAATTGTCAACTTAAAATGTACTCAAATGACAATGGAAGGCGCATGGATTTAAAATTAAGCTTTGTTATGAATGAGAAGAATTTAATTCAAATCCAAATTTTAAAATTTGTAAGTTTCCCAAACATGGAATTTGAGCCAAATCCGAATTTGAAATCCAAATCCATGTTCCCAAACATATCATAAATAAAATTAAGATGAATAGAAATTGGTCTAAAAAGTTAGAATTGTGCCTTCTTTCTACACAAAAAATATGTGTCACCGTGTCACGTTGTGGAAGTGGGGGACAGGGTCGGGCCATTTATGCAATCTACTTGCTTGATTCCACATTTAAATACAAGTTGTTACATTATTGTCTACACTTATATGTACAAGTCAATTCAACCACTCCTCTACATTTGTTTTCTCCATGGAGATTGTTTCATTATACCACGGAGTACGTATTAGTTAACGTGTTAATCTTTAATTATAATTAGTTTTATATATTTTCATTAATACTACCACCTCCGTCCCAGAATATTTGTCCATTTTCATTTTTACACATCATCCAATACACTTCTTTAATCCATTTTATCTTGTAATTTGTATATTAAAAAATTATAGAAATTATATATTAATAATCTATATGTTAAGACAAATCAAACAAGATCACACATGTATATATTTAGGCTTACACATTGAGAGAATTTGATTAGTCAAAGTGATTAGATGAACAGTTCCAAAAGTCAAAACTGGACGAATACTCCGGGACGGAAGGAGTAATTTATTAAAATAACTAATGGAAGCCTGGGTCTTACATATTTAGACATAGAGCTATATGCATATATAGTCATTGCGATGTTTCATAAGTGTGGAAATAATGTTCGAACTCTTAAAAGCTGTCACATAATTCTTGTGGTCAAATAGCTATAGCAAAATTAGTCCCTATATTAGAAAATTCGTACAATGTATAAAACATGCGCGTATTATGTAAAGACGTCAATCATGTAACAGTAAAAAAACTAATCTGGAATTTCAATTGTGATGTGTAACTTTGAACCTAGTATAATACCTTCCATCTTTTAGTCTAACTCTTACAACGAATTTTTCGTCTCTTCTATAGTGATATTCTTGAATCGTAGTACAGTGTCCTATGTGAGCTCGATATCATTCTATTTTTCAAGCATTTTTATTCTAAGGTAAAACGTGAGAGAAAAGAGCTAAAAAGTACTATTCATTGCATTTAACCACGAAGATGGAGGCAATTTCATGAGAAATTTAAAACTTCTTTTTTTTTGTTACATGCCTCACATTTTCACACACTACGCCTATGTTCTGTGTGCTTTACGTTTTTCTTAAAGAAGGGACTAATTATGCATTAGTTCTTGACCACAGGAACTATTTTGTAACTTTTAAAAATACAGGGACTATTTACCTACTTATGAAAGACCATATGGACTATTTGTGCATTTAACTCTTAGACATAAGTACATTGGGTCATGCCATCCAAATAAAGTACTTGTATCAAGGAAAAAATCAAGGGTAATGTGGGCGTGATTGAGGAAAACCTTTTCCGTTTTTCCCGCTCGTCCCTTTAATTTGACCTCTCTTACAACCTATTTCCTTCACGAGTGCCTTTTTGGTAAACTTAAGATCCACGTCATTTTAGATGGACTTTTATATGAGTATGGTAAGCGAATGCTTACTACCTTGATAAACATTTTTTTTACAAAATATGTTTATCAAGATAGTGAGTATCTGCTTACCACACTCATGAAGGTCTACCTAAAATAGTGTGAACCTTAGATCTACAATCTCCCATTGAGCTACCCATTGGGGTGCATGTGTTTGGGTTCAAAGAGCAATGGGCTTTAGGAAAAGTTGGAATAATGGGAAGAACTAACATGATGATGTACATGTTTGAGTGATTTATTCGGACCACTATATGTTATGCAATTGCAAGAAAGAAAGAAAAAAAGTTGTGCCCATCATATGCCCATAATATTCCAAAAGGAATAGATATTGTGCAATCCAGTGTCCCTCTCAAGGCAGACACACACTCTTTGGGTCATATGTCCTCCCATCACTGCACCCTCTACTTGCATGTTCACAAGGACTAGTCTAATTTAATTTGATTCTATT
The DNA here is from genome assembly GCA_900332095.2 of Cuscuta campestris. NCBI lineage: Eukaryota > Viridiplantae > Streptophyta > Magnoliopsida > Solanales > Convolvulaceae > Cuscuta > Cuscuta campestris. Next base: position 1,049,244 of record OOIL02005599.1, read on the forward strand.
TAAAATTTAAAATCGCTTCTAATTTGATCTGGTTTACACTGGTCTGATATAATTCTAAAAAGAATAAATACACAAGTAATGAGTAATAAAAATAAATTGAATAAAAAAGAGCTTAAATTTAACCGGTCGATACACGTTTCTTTGAGTCACTCTAATAAGAGCATTCTGGCGAATATATGTTATTACATGATACTCAGTAGAAATTATATCTCATTTTTAAGCAAAGAATGTTTGGATAACACCAAGATGTTGACACCAAAGATAACATCGCCAGTGAATTTGTACACACGGTGTAAAAAAAACTCAAAACAATTAAATATGGTAAGTTATAATACTACCAAATAATCTCAGATAAAACAAAATCACAGTTGATTTGTCTTACAAAACTTCTTAATATTAAGGTTGTGAACATTTTTCATTCTTCGACATATCCTACAGTTCTTGATGCAAAGGTCATTCATTAGTCAAAATACAAGAGCACATTGTCAAGCTAGAGAGAGACATGATGAAGTAAAAAGATGAAAGGGAAACACGAAGAACACAGAGAGTTCCAGCCTCTAAGAACTTCGTCATCAGTTAATGTCAAGTGGCAACGGAGGGAAACTTGAGCCGTCCGGTTCCAAAAGGGGAACAAACTCAGATCCTCTGACATGGACGCTGTAACAAGCTGCAGAAATTCACACACATCATCAGATAGAACAAGATGTCAACTCGCTCACCAAACGAAATAATATATCTATTGGCTGCCTGCATTGTGGGTCTGCCGGTCTGGGGAGGACGTGTGTATGCAAACCCTATTACCCTTACTTAAAAAGTAAAGAGGCATTTATGGCTGCCCACATAGATCAGTAATTTTTTTTTGCAGGAGAAAGGGTAATCATTAGAATCCGAAACACATTATTATTATTATTATTCGTAATAAATTTGGAAGATAAAATAATTAAAAAAAAGAAGAATCTATGAAGTACCATTTTCTATCTTCATTACACTCTGAAGCATTGTGTCCATTTTGGTTTTCATGTCAAAGTGGTCTTCCATTAGTGGGGCAACAAGTGTCAGCTCCCGATGGATTTCGCAAACAAAGCTACAAATCTTATGAGCGAATTCAAGTTCCCCATCTGAGACCCGCCCGATTGCCAGCCTCATCAGCTCTCCTGTCAAGTCCGCGAGCTAATACACAAAAACATTCTGATAAGATTAATAATAATAATATGCTAAAATTTGTAATTTGACTAATTTCCTATTCCAGAGAACTGCCATCACTTTGAAATTAGACGAGAATAAAATGCATGAAATTGCCAGTATGAACAATTGTGGCAGAAGTGCCTTGTCAAACAGATATATGTATTTATAGATATTTCATTTATGTTGAAATAGCAGCATCTACACTTATGGAAATAAGACCAAAACCCAAGGGCTAAGTTGGCTAACTCTCAACGGCGGTGAGGATGAGCATGCTGCTAGTGGTGGACACACTCGTGATCCTAACAGTGTCGAATATGGGGAGAGAAAATGGTCACCTTGGTAGAGGGTGAAACGGTAAGGCTTTTGATAATAGTGGTGTGGAATGCATGGGAACAATGTATAAATAGAAGCAAGTTTACATTTGTCGTGAACATGAAACCAATCGCTCCATATAGGAACTTGATCTATACGGGAAAAAAGGCAAGAGGAACGACACGTGGTTTTGAAATGCAAGAAAGAAAATAAAATGCAAAGGTCCTAGAGCAGCTACTAAAGTACATTTACTATATAATTCAACAGCAGCAATAATAATAAGCCGCCAACATATGTAATTCTCTAATTATGAGAAATGACATATTTTGAGATGAAACAAGAATATACGCAACACTGTAAAATCCCACAAATTGGATCTGGAAGGATGAGAGTGTGCAGACCTTACCTCTACCCGAAAAAGTAGAGAGTTGTTTCCAAAAGACCCCAACATAAAGAACATAACGGAAAACACACATTAGTAGAGTCCTATCAAAATGTACAGTTAGGTCATCAGTGATCTCAGGAACTCCCAAGTCCTGTCTTTATCACCTCACTTCAGCTTTTATTTGGTCTACATCTACCACTCAGATCTCCTACCATCAACCTCGCACCTCGCCACATGGCATCAATACTACTCCTTTCCACATGCCTAATCCACATCAATCTCACTTCACACATCCTGTCCTCCACAAACGCGACTCCCACCTTTTCCTCAAAAATTCCATTCCAAGCCATATCTCTCGAGAATAAAATGCATGGAATGAAAATATTATACACTTAGGGTATGTTGGGATCACAAAAAAGTGCTAGGGAAAAATAAAATTTGTTAAAGAAAGTTGTTATTATGTTTGGTTTTACTTTGAAAAAATGCTAAGGAAACTGAAAGAAGAATGCTTTTTTAAAGAAAAATATCAAATTACCCCTAAAATATAGTCTAGTATATTAATCTGTAGAGGCTCAGTGGAAGGAGCGCTCAATGGAATCAGGTTAGCATTTAGCTCATCAAGGCCTATAAGGGTCCCAGTCTTGCAGAAGTGACAAAGTGTGGCAGCTTCAACATATTCTTGAACCTGGAAGTTGGAAACAAAACCTTATAGGTTAATAAAGGTAACTCGAAAAAATTAGGAGCAAAAAAGCTTATAAAAGTGTCAGAAGATGCTTAGAATAACTCACACCGGGAGAATATGCTCGTCTTAGCTTCCAGAAATCAGTCCCCTGCAGCTCCTTTACCAGGCGGGACAAATATTGTGCTGTCACAGCATTCAGATCTTTGTCTGCCTTCTCCAAAACTTCATCTTTGTTGTTCAGACTCATCCTGCAAATAAGAGTAGAGCAGTGTGAAGTTTACAATCACTCAACTACTGACATGAAGTTTATAGTGTCAACCTATCGGCAAAATTTAGTTGCACTATGAATTCATGCCAAAAGGATAAATGACAAAGGTATGTTCCTGTCACTGATTTCTTAAAAAGGAATTCCAAAAGGTAGATTTCAAGAGAAAAACAACGTATCTGATCTTGAAAACCTATATCCAGGATAAACTCATAGAATTTGACAGTATAAAAACTTTGTGTTACCTGTGAACCTGAAATATGACCTTTTTGCTGTTCATAGTAATATCTCGACTTGCTTTTACCACTCTTTCTCGTTTATCATTCTGTAAGACGCAGTGATTGATGGATTAAACAACGGGAATAAATATGAAACATGTCTGACTGGAATATTATATTCATGTATGGTATTTGTTTCGATTATTTGAAGCCAAAAACTCCAGTTGCTCCCGCAACAATTTAGCACAAGAAGAACATCCCCTTTACAATTGATAAGCTCAAACGGGTGTGTAGATGTCACGATATATAAGGGTCCTAGAATGCAACACGATGAAAATTCGTCACAGCCATTTAAGACTGTAAACCTGAAGAAGTTCAAGCAAATACAGGAAAGCAAATTTCAAAAATGGAACCAACTAGAGTCCATTTGAACATGTTAATGCAGTAAAACATATCAGAGTATTCATCAGTTAAATAGAGTTATTTGAAATGAAAGGTTTATACCCATTTCTGGTTTAGGCGTATAAAATCACTTCATATAACATCAAACAACAGTAAAGATCTGCAACTTTCAAGAACAAACACAGAACCCACATCCAAACTCAGCTCAATTTCAAATATTTTTTTATAGAAAGAGAGAGGGTCTCACAAGGCCGTTGAGGTAATCGGTGTAATGGGAGAATGCATCTCTCATGTAACTATCGGCGGCGGTGGAGGTGGCCATAGTCCGTGCCTTCTTAAGGGCGCTTTGCCAGGTGGTTTCTGCAACTGTTCGACAAAATGCGTCAGAGAACAAATGAAGGAAGCCGAAAGCGCAGGTATTGGAGCGATAATATGAGGGTTTAAGGTTTCGAGGAAAGTAATTACTGCGATGAACGCGCTGCGGTTTTGAAGTCATGAATCGGATCAAGAAGTTTTTCCAGGTATAAGTGGCCGGGGAAGAAGAGCCCAAAAACATGTGCCGCGTCGGGCCCCAAAGCGAGCGACACACGAACGACGCAGTGAGTAAAGTGACTGCTGCGTTTTCTCTTCTCGCTGAAATTAACCAGTCGTTTGGATTGGAAAATGAGTTGGAAAAAAAGTTACTCACTCGTTCATAAATATTCTTCTCATTTTCCTTTTTATTCATTTGAAAACATTTTTCTTATTTTTTAGGCTATTTCTTAAGGATAAATATGAATAATATCCTCCTAGTTTGCAACTAATCTATTTTTTTTATTGTTTTTTAATAAGAAAAAGAAGCTCTAAAAGTTTATAGTACGTGTATTTCCGAACATTTGGCATTTTTTACTACTCCTTAATAAACGGGCCAAGTCAACACATGAAGTACATTTTCGGACGGAGGGAGTAAACATGATGTAGCGTTATTACTTTCGTACATTATTAGATTTTAACTCGTGCCTATAATTAAATCATGTTTCATACAATTACATTTTGTTAAACTGCAACACATATATTGACATTTCAAAACACTATTTTACATCAATCAAGGTATACTTTACTATAACAAACTATTGTCAAAAACTTCGTTCACGAGAAATGATATACTCCGTAACTATTGAGCTTACTGTTAATGAAGCATTTAATGTTGAACCAAACATAAGTCTCTAACTATCCACTACTTCAAAACACTAATACATATTGGTATAATACCTAGAAATGTAAAGTTTACGAAAAAATATTGGTTATAAAATTTAAGAATAATAAAAGTTATTTTAATCAATGAATAATTAAAATAATAGCTAATTTTTTAAAAAAATCATATAATCTTTTTTGAAAAGTAACAAAATAAAACAAAGGTGGATAAAACTAAAAATATATTTATAATGATTGTTTTAAATTAATAAAATCTATATAATTTTTTTAAATAACATAAATATATACATCATGGGGTGTATATAGTTGACGTGGTGAATTTAATATTTTAGCGGGTGTGACTATCACTATCCATAGTAAATAGCTTGAAATTTGTTTAAAAAAATTAAATTTTCACTCTTATTAAAAAGTTTACATCTAAAAGCTCTCAATCAAAATTACTAAAATTGGATGAGTTAGAATGTCTAAGAGTTACGGAGGAGGTTGAAATTAGTTCATCCAAGTTTATCTGAGTAATATTACAAGATCTTCAAAATGAGAAGTGTAATGAGTCATCTACGACTATGTCAATTTTTTTTGTGTATAATAAATTCAGATGTTTCATTTATTGATAATTTGGCATAGCGACTTTAATACTATTTTATTTATTTATTTTTAATTATACATTTTTTAAAACTAAAATATATGGTAGAATTTATAGGTAAAACTAGTCCGGAAAGAGTGACTACGGAAGTCACTCTCCCAATTGGGACACCTACGGTGTCCTGTTTTCAAAATTTATAATTCGTACAACTTAACCCCGCGGTAAACCTTCACTCGGTCACGACTCCAACTCATCTCTCCAACCACGTCAATTCCAAGGTGCAAGTTTTGTTGACTTTGCAATTTTTGACTCTAAAGTCAACTAAACTTGCATTACGCAATTGATGTGGTTGAGATGAGTTGGGATCGAGACCGAATGCGAATCTATTGGAGATTAGAGAGGAAAACTATATGAACAAAACTAGTTTTTAAACAAGACGATAATGTATAAAGTCGCCAACTCGCCATTTGGAGAAAGGGAGAGAGAGAGACACATATAGTTGACTCTAAGATGGGTGGCTCGGAAGGACAAAGCCACTAATATTGTCATTATTATGGCGTCCTTTTCTGTCCCAGCGATTCATAAACCCACACTATAGGCACCTGCCCCCGAAAAAAAAAGTTTAACAAGAAAACTCATCCTAATTAAATAAGTCTCTATTAATATACTAGAAGCAGAAATACCACACTTTCTGCATTCTCCACCCCTATCTCCAAGTTGCACCAAAGGTACCATTTTTCCTCTTTCTTGAACATACACAAGCGTTGGATTTATTGTGTTTTATTGTGAGGTTTTAGATCTTGGATGGATCTAGTTCGAATTTTGTTTTGGGTATTTTAATCTGTTTATTGATGATATGATTTTGCAGTGATTACTGGGTTTTAATATTCATTGCATTTGAAGTTTATTTATTTTTTAATATTTTATTTTCAGAAAATGTTTAGAAAACCCTTTCCTTGATGGCTTTAAGGGCTGGGAATTTTGTGGGGATCATCAAGAATATGTCAGAATGCATCATGTGGGAAGGCTGTTTTCGTTATTTCTCTTTTTGTTTTTATTAATTTTAAAACAAAAAAAAATCAATAAAGTGTCCTATGGAGTGAGAACTATTATAGTTAAACATCGTATCACTCAAACGATTAGAATTTAGATCTGGAATGCTCATCGATTCGCTTCTTTATATATGCTCTGTATAAAAAAGAGGACAACTTAAGAATCCACATGGTGGTTCAGAAACCTGGGACGAGTGTTTGTGCTTTATAAAATGATGGAATGGGCAAAAAAAGAAGAAGATGAGAAAAAATAATTTCTTTAATTCCACAAGTCAAAGGTTGTGTAAAGTGCAAATGATAATTGAGTGTGGATAAGCTGGGGCAGGATGTGAGAAAAAGAAAGGAATAATTAATCAATAATTCATTGGTGAAAAGTAAAAAAAAATCATGGGTTTAATCAAATCTTATTGTCATTATCTTTTTGCTTGCCTTTTTTTATATTCCAATTTGTGTTAGTTTTTTTTATTTGTGGGTGATTGAATCAGTATTATACAGGACTTTAGTGCTTATGCCTGGGCTACATAGGGTTAAGTGTAATTAAGTGAGGTTAACCAACACTAAGGTTTACCTTCTCAGGCCATCTTGGAAAACATTCTTTGCTCACTAGACTGTCCTTTAATTGTTGATGAGTATCTTCTTTCCTTCATACTTGTGCCATATGATGTTAAAGTTTTTATTTTTCATACTTCGTAATTGTTTTGAGTTGGGGCCTTGGAGGTAGTATTGTCACATATTCCTTTCTATAAAGGATCTTATATGAGTTTTAACAACCTTGATATAACACCGTAAACCTGTTGTACTTTGCTCTTACCTTTGCATACTGCTATTGCCTTCCTCTAATTCTGCCCATTGCCATTTCAAGAATCAAGATATTACTTTTGTTTTTTATCAGGTGGTGGTGCATAACTTACTTTGTTCTGATAGAATGGTTTTGTGCTCAGCCTAAAAAAATTCTGCCAGCTGATGTGAACTCGGAAACATGGTAATTGATAACTATGCAAACTCAGTACATTCTTTGTATCAGAGCACTAGTTAATTGATGCATTTCTCTTACTGTTTGTTTGGGAGTTAGATTTCGAAGGGGCATTGGAAGGAGGGGAGGGTTCTATAATATGTTGTTTATGGCTTATGGTAATTTCAACATTTGATTTTCTGAATTTTGGTAGCCATGCATTGAGAATTCAACTGGTCATGCTGACCACAAGTCTGCGGTTTGTAATCCAACCACAGTCCCCATGCATGATTTCAAGCCATTTGAATGCAACAGCTATGACCTTCACATAGCAGAAGAAAAAGCAAACATAAGGGACAATCATGGAATCTCGTGTCATTTCAATGATGGTCCTGATCTCATTGTTTTTGAAGAAAAATCAGTTCTTGATTCAAGTTGCATTAAAGATAACAATGAATGCTTCAAGATTCCGGATCTTGATTCATCAGCATTCACGATTAGCGCTCTCATCAAACACCCAAAGCCTGAAGATGACATTTCACCACTTAAAGGTGATAAAGATTCGAGCTTGCAGTGTAATCTTCATAGTGCTATCAAAGATATCGGTATTGATATGGGGGTGCCTCTAGTGGACAAGATTTTTACCGAAAATTTGAGCTGTGATAAAAATGACAACTTGGGAGAAGATGTTCAAAAGGAAACACTTTCTGGGGAGACAACAAAAACAGAGGACACTAAAATTGTTGATATCAAACCAGTTGTATCTGAATCAGCTAAGGGCACTTACATAGAGGATGAATTGATGGAGCCTTTAGGCTCAAAATGTCATAGGACTCTAAAAGCAGCTGATGATTGTCAGGTTCTGTTCTATGCTATTTTTTTCTTCTTCTGATACTTTACTACCAAAACCCACTATCTTAAAAAATAGATGTTCTCAACTTGAAAGTTCAATGTGCAGTATTCCGAACCAAACAAGAACGAGCCTAGCGAAGTTCAATGCAGAGGCACTGTGAATATGGCTGAGAATAATGTTGGACCCCAAACAGGACCTGAGTTGCAAGACATGCAGAGTAGTGAGGACAAAACCTCTGCTAATCTTTTAATGGGTGATCAAGATGGATTTGCAGATGGAAACACAAGTTTCTCTTCAGTTGGTCCTATGTCCGGTTTGATTACCTATTCGGGGCTGGTCCCGCATCCTGGGAACATTTCTATTCGTTCAGATAGCAGCACAACCAGCACAAGATCCTTTGCTTTCCCAGTGTAAGCACCCTCCAAATTTCTCTATTTCTGGTCCAATCCAGTCTTTTGGACTTCTTCAATGTGCATGTTTATTTCACAATAATGTTTTTCCAAAACTTGTTTTCTAAACCAATAATAGATCTGGTGAAAACCCACAAAAAGTAAGGTCTTGTGAGGTTGCGTGTATGCAAACCTTACCTCTACTATGTAGTAAAAATGCTGTTTCCAAATCAGGAAGATAAAATGAACAATGCGATTAAACACAAGCTGCTCTTTGGTAAAAAAAAAAAACATGTTTCTGATAAATGGAAAATCATTAAAGGTGCGAAACAAGGTCTGATGTTTGGATGGATTCATGATGTTTTGTGGATTCAGGTTACAATCAGAGTGGAATAGCAGTCCGGTGCGAATGTCAAAAGCAGAAAGGAGGTACAGAAAGCAGAGGGGTTGGAGGCAGGGTCTTCTCTGTTGTAGATTCTAAAATCTTTTTCCATTTCATTCTTTAGGGCTCGTAGATCGATCACATATCATTTACCATACATATAATGAAAGATCACAAAGTTGTGAGCAGACGATGTTGGATTTGGATACATGTCAATAGGATTAGGGAAGAGCGTTGAATTCAAGTTGTAATCAGAAGCCAAACTGTGCCTTAAAATTTATGGAGTGTCTCCCGAATCATGTTGCTGAGCTTTGACATCACTTATGATCTTGTTATGTTTTGCTTTTCTTTGTGGGATTGAGTGGCGTAGATGTACAACTACAATAACATACTGTTTGATACTCCTTCCGTTCGTCATATATCTCTCAAGTTAACTTTTTATGGTTTTTAAGGATAGTTGAAAAAGAGTGAAAAATTATCAAAATATAAAATTTGTGAAGCATATCAAATGAGGTGAGTGCGATGTAATAAAAAAAATAAGTGCAAGTAGTTGTGGTATTTTAAATGTTAAAAAAGTAATGATTTTTTTTTCTAGACTAACAAAAAAGATGTTTGAGAAGACCTATGACGGACGTATCGAGTATAAATCAAAAGAAAAAAACGAGTTGATTTGAATCCGACGAAAAAAGAAAACAAATAATGTAAAATGTGACAAATGAACTACTCCCTCCGTCCCGTTTTAAATCGTATGTTTTGATTTTTGGGCATATTTAAGAAAGAGAAAATAGAGTTGATTTTTCAAAATTGCCATTACTTTTTAAGAGGGGTGACGATGAATGAGAAGATAAGGTGGAGAAGAGTGACTTATTTTAGAGGTAGTTTAGGTATTTTACTTTACTTTAAAAGTTTACGATAACAAGTAACAGATAACTTATTTTGGGACGGAGAAAAAAGATAAACATGCAATTTAAAATGGGACAGAGTGAGTAGTTTTTTAAAATTTATTTTCAATTAATTTTAGCTCACTTCAATAAAATTCAATACATTTTAACTCGATTCACCTCAGCTTCGTTAAAATAAATCAACCGTGTTTCACCAAATGTTTATAATAATTTTATACCTCTTTGAATTTCACACATAAAACTCGAATGTTTCGTATTGCTCGCATCATAACAGAATTTTGTCACAAATAACACACACAGTTTTTTTGTAAGTAGTGTGCAAAAAATGAACAACTTTTTAGTACACTCCATAAAAGAGTGTCAAAGTAGTATTTGACAAAACTTGTTCATTTGGTTTTCTTGTTGGAGACAAAACTTTAATCCTAAAACAAATTCCCACCCAAGAAAACGAAAAGACGCGCAGAAAAATGCAGGGACTACGAAGCGACGCAGACAGACGGCAAACCAAATGTTTTATACCTTTGTCCAACTCCCCAACAATTCACACTTTCTTCTTCTTCAACTCTCTCTTCTTCAGTCTTCACTCCGTCGGCAGTCCACCTTCTCCGCCGTGCTCCGCCATCGACCGCCGAACGGTATCATCTCATGTCGAAGTTCACTTGGAGGATCGAAAACTTCTCTAAATTGGACGCTAAAAAGCTCTTCTCTGTGGCTTTTATCGTGAATGACTACCAATGGTATGACCCATTGTGCCATATTTCTCATGTTCCTCATGTTTCTTTATATGGTCCAAAACCATCTTTTTTTTTATGCAGGAGGCTGAGTCTTTACCCCAAAGGGAACAATGCCGACCGCCATTTGTCACTGTACCTCGGCGTGGTTCACTCCTCTGCTCTACCCGATGACTGGAGTATAAAAGCAAAGTTCAGCCTGGCTCTCATTAACCAGATAGACAGAAACAAAACCATCAAGAAAGGTATTTTTTTCCTGCAATGACTTTTTGTGTTCTGTGTTTCTAGTTATGTAACACAAACCCAAAGTAAAATGGCTACCACTTGAAGCAGAAGCTAAATTCTTAAAAGTAACACGCACCCAAACACCCTTTCAGGGTTAGAGTGCATGTTCTTTGATCTATCGCGTGATTTTGGGGTCTTAAATTCCATATTGCGTGTTGTCTTGTTGAGGAGAAGGCTAGCAATATTGGAGCTGAAGATTTGGAGGTGGATTGTGCAAACCAAAAGGTAGAACATGGATTGAAGTCAAAGTGGGCTGCTATGAGACATCTCTTTGCATGAGGAAGAAAAATGGGATTGCCAATCACACCCAATTTCCTTGCATTGTTTTGCAAAATATCATCCTTTTTTACATTATTATTACTCTTTTATCTTGACTTTATCTAATTGGCAGACAATTTGTGAAGTGCTGATGTTTTTTTGGGGGGGTATGATGTCCCAATAAAGTAATTTTATTAGTCTTACTTGCAAGCCATTGACAAAGTGTGCTTTCTTAATCCTATATGGCTTTTTGTTCTTATTTTTTTTCTTTATCTTCTCTTTGAATGTATTCAAAGAATTTAGATTCATGTGCTGCTCATGGTCTAGTGGACTCTATGTACTTTCAGGCAGAATAAGTTCTTGATTCTTTATTCCGGAAACAAAAGGTATTAGGCTTTCCAATGTATTTTTAGAGCAGTGGTAATGGGCTTCACGCCCAACCACGTAATACTAGTTTTGACGCCTAGGGGCGTTACCCTCCCTCCGTTATGGCCCGTTAAAATTTTGGCATCAAATTTTTGACGCAATTTGAAGGCGTTAAAACGCCTTCTCTCTTCCTTTTCCCCCTCTTTTTTCTTTTTTCTTCTCTATAAATTAAATTAATTTCTTTAAATTCAACAAAAATACAAATCTCTCTTTATCTATCTTTTTTTAAAAAAAATTATTATTCAAGTATTTTATTTATTTTTTCATTAATGTAATTTTTTTATTTAATGAATGTTATTTTTTTATTTAATGAATGTAATTTTTTATGATGAATGTAATTTTTTAATCAACTATTCTCGTTTCAATTCTTTTAAATAGTTAAATATTTAAATTTTGTTAATTTAATTTTAGAAGATGTGTATTTAAAATGGAAAAAAATGAAGGTTTGAAGCCCCAGTTTGAAGCCTCGGGGCTTCAAACCCATTTCCGCTGAAACTGTGATGTAAGTTAAAGCTATCGTGATATAGAGAGAAGTTTTGAAGCACCGGGGCTTCACGAGTATTTCCAGTGCTCTTAAGTGTGTTTTTCCATGCCTCCGTTTTGACTAAATTATTTACAAAATTATCTCTAGTCTTTTATTAATATACACGAATGAGTTTTTACTAATTTAAGTCACTTTACATGCTCCATTAGTGGTGGGCAAACAGGTCATGGAACCGCGGGTCAGAACCGAAGCGAACGGTTCAAAGCGAGTTAGGTCTGGGTCCCAAATTTTATCTTAAAAAACAAGACGGGCTGGGGCGAATACTTTAGCAAAACAAGTTGGGCCAGTTCCTAATATTTAGAAACAAGTATACCCGGACCGACCCGCTTCTTATTATTTAATAGAATTATAAATATACAATATACGAAGTATTAAACAAATTAAAGTATACTCAATATTACGGAGTATAATTTAGGATTTTCATCAAATTGTTAATATATAGTAAATTTTATATGCTATATTCAATATTCAATTAATAAAATTATATTTATAACATAATTAGTAAACGTACTTTTAGTCGTTAATCACATTTTTTCTTATACGTTTTAAAACTTAAATTGGTGAAAGTCCCCTGTTGGTTGATTATTATAATTTATTTTTATTTCGATTATGAAAAGCATGGATTAGCTTCAAAAAGTTCATTATTTTATTGTCTCATATATGTTGTTTATTTGTTTTTGGTATATTTTAAATTCTTATTTTAGTAAAAAAACTCACGGGCCTACGGACCCGCAAAATTGAACCGTTTGAAACGAGCTGACTCAGGGTCGGTTGCACATATTTTTTTCAACAACCCAACCTGTCTCGGCCCGTTTAATTTAAAAACAAGTCGAGGTTGGGTCCTACGAAAAGGGGCAATATACAGCCCGTGCCCACCCCTATGCTCCATACAGTATTTCGAGATTCAATTTACTCCGTATAAGTTTAAAGAGTTAAGTGCACCGTTTACCCCTGAATTCTTTGAAAATTGCATGGTTTACCCCCGAACATTAAAAAGTGCACCAAATACCCCTGAATTCTTCAGAAATTGCACTGTTTACCCCTGAACAATAAAAATTGCACCAAATACTCCTGAACTTTTTGAAAATTGTATTGTTTACTCCTGAACATTTAAATAAAGACGACAATTTTGGATAAAGGCACTTTGAAAATTTCATAAGGGCCAGATGAATCATATTCGCAATTCTTGTGCATGGAAGCAACGCACTCCCTATCTAATAGTTTAGGACCAACGATGCAACGTTTTAATTTGTTCAAGGGTATTTGGTGCATTGTTAGTGTGTAGGAGTAAATCGTGCAATTTTTGAAGAGTTCGAGGGTAATCGGTGCACTTTTTAAAATTCAGGGGTAAAACATGCAATTTTTAAAGAGTACTCTAAGTTTAAAACTATGCTAGAGAAACACCTTTTAAGCTATGTGAGTAAGCTTTCTGGGACTTTTTGCATTATGGAAAATGCTTGGTTCACAAATATAATGGTCACAAACATCACAAATTTACTAATTGTAAACTTCAATGGAAAAAATTAAATGGTCTAAAATGATTTTAAAATGAAATTTTAAACCACAAATAGTAAATTTGTGAAGTTTGTGAATATTTTGTTTGTGAACCTAGCATTGCTCTTGCATTACACCCTTTTAAGCTGTGAAACTCTTGATGAGGTCATTGTCACATTACGAATAACTCCTTTTCGTGACCAAATGACTACACCAAATCTACATTAAATAGCATTTTGTACTCCATTTTTATTTGTTTTTAAGATACTTATACACCAAAATTTGTACTCACTTTCATTTTGTGTCAGAGTGTGATGATTAGTGTAATAAAATATTTTGATGGCACTAACATATTGTGCTAATATGAAACATCGAAATGTTGGTACGCATCATACACTTTGTGATACACTCCTTGTGATACATTCCCAATATGAAGAACAAATTGAATCAAAATTATATTTGCCCTCTTGGGTAAATGAATAATGGATTAATGATGAACGCCACTTTTTTGTTGCCCCAATGTTAATGGGACAAAGACAACGAAATGTATGGGGAAGTGGCGTCGAAGGAAACAGGGCAAGATAAGTTAGGCGAAAGACGAAGGGTCATGAAGAACTCTTTCACAGGTTTCTTCACATTTCCTTCTTCAGAGACTAATAAGCAAAAGTGCAAAAGCAAAAGGATAATCTGAGATGCCGAAATTCACATGGAGGATTGAAAATTTCTCCCAATTGGGTGCCCAAAAGCTCGACTCTGTCACCTTTGTTGTCAACGAGAACAAATGGTGTGCCCCCCCCCCCCAACCGATTCCCACGTTAATTATTTAGCAGATTACTATGTTTGTGTAAATATGTTTTGCCTTTTCTGATGATTCGGAACAAAGTACAGTATATCTATTGTTAACCAGATTGACCCCAACAAAACCATCAAGAAAGGTACTTCTCTACACATAGCTAGTAGTAGTACAATAACATTCACAACTTTCCCGTACCGTTATTTGTTGGATACTCTTCATTAATTCAATGGGGAACTTGTGATCATACATTTCAGATCACTGCCTACTCATTATCACTCTGTGTTTAAGTTTTCTTTATCGGTTGTACATCTGCATATTACGCAGAATGCGAGTGCTATTTCGATACTCTGGTATACAGTAAGGGCTGGCAATTTATCGAGCTTCGTAAATTTAATGATAGAAGTGGAGGTTATCTTGTAGAAGACACATGTCTGGTTGAAGCTGCATTTGATGTTTCTCCATCGGATAACGTAAGCTTAGTCTTGCATGCCTATATATGGCCTGGGTTAATTTCTGATATGCCAACTATATTCATAACATTCTGCGTGCCTGTGACAAACAGGATTCGGATTCCCCGGTGGCAATTGATCCTGTGTACATTGAGGCTCAATCATTTCTTGAGTCACTGCCCAAGGCACCATCCACATGTGGAAGACCTCTGTTAGAAGGATATGCGAAAGAAATCTTCGACAAACTGATATCATACCGTTTGGATGATTTAGCTGATCCCAAGAACGAATCGGCAATGATGGAGTTCATTTCTGTACTTGCCAACAACATATCCGTGTTTAGTGATGTGCAGGCCAGAGAAATCGTGAACTTGAAAGCCACTTTTCCTCAAACAATGCAAGAATGGAGAGACTCGATGAGTCAAGCAAAGGGCACTAGCGAGCCTTCCTGGTCTCTTTTCGAGGAGACCAAAAGTGTGCTTCAAGATTTGGTGAAAACAGAAGAGGGAATAAAGACCAAACTGGAGGAGCTGCACAAGAAAGAAACAGAATTGGAAGCAGAGTTGGAGGCCATTGAAGGCAAGAGTCAGATGCTCAAAGAGGAACGGAGACGAGTGTCAAAGCAGATGAAGATACTTTGTGGTCTTGTTGAGGAGATGGCTAGTGTTGGGGAAGCACGGAACAAAACACAACGGAAGCGTATAAAATCTTTTCCCCAAATTAATGAGATGAACAACAAAGCACAATATACTCCAAAAATCAGCACCACCACCACAAATAGATAGCAACGGAAATAAGATAAAGAACACACGATTTACGTGGAAACCCCAAATCGGGGAGAAAACCACGGCCGCTCAACAACGGCACCCAAACTTCCACTAATCACCAAGAACCAAGTGGGTACAACAAGTTCTCCTCTCTAGTAAACACTAGAGGCATACACAATCATCAAGGAGCAACCTTGGAACAACAACAATCAACAATTCAACATAAAATGGAGTAAAAACTCCCAAAAACGCAGGTCTGAAAATGTAGCTAGAAAACAGCCTTCCGGGCATCAAAATGAGAATCTGACCGTTGGATTTGAAGAGGAGTATGTGAGGAACAACATACTAAAATTTGAGCACGATCCGACTTTGTTTGGCCTTCGATCCGGAGGTGAAAAGTTGCTGCTGTAGAGAGTGGCGGAAATCTTCTTTTTCTTCCTCTTTCCTGCGTTTAGCTACTGCCAGCCCTCACTTCTTCCTTTTTTTTCTCCCTTATCTTCTCTCTTTTTTCTTTAGTTAGTAGCCACACACAACACAAGAGAATGGGCCACTAAAAAAAAACAATTAGGCTAAAACTTTACACACAAAAATAAGCCCAAATATAAGAGAGAGATTTAAAGTGTTGTCCAATTAAAATTGGACACTTCCTCCATGTAGGAGGGATATTTCCCAACAGCTAGCAGTATTGGAGCTCTAGATTATGATGTGGATTGTGCAAAGTACCTACAATTTGAGCAGAGATTGAAGCCAAAGTGGGCTGCTATGAGACATCTCTTTGCCTGAGGAAGAAATATGGGGTTGCCAATCACACCCAATTTCCCTACATTTTTTTGTTGCAATATATCTTTCATCCTCTTTGACAATATTATTATTACTACTCTTTTAACTTGGCTTTACCTAATCTGAAGGCAATTTGTGAAATGCTGATGTTTTTTTTTGGGAGGATGATGTCCAAAGAGCTTATTATTCTTTGTCATTATAGGTCTCTCATTACGAATGAGGCCCAACTTGTGGGCATTCAATCCCCTCCCTTTCATCTCTTCCCTCTCTTTTATTATTAGAGCATGTCGATAACTTTTGTTTATATGTTTTTATTGATAATTTGATGAAATAAAATATTACCTGGAGTAGTATTTTTGTAATTTTTTGGTCGGAGAATGACATTCATTGTTAGAGAGTTAGGGTGCACTCTATGGGAGAGAGTCAATGCATTTGGTACAAAATGAGTCTAAGTGGTACAGTGGTTTAGAGAGTATCATTCCTAGTACTTCGGTACTGAAAATCAACGGAACCATACACTTCTACTCGTATTTTTTAAGGGTAATGTTATTGAGTACTCTGTAATAAATTAGGTATGCGACAAAAAAGTTCATTAAATTAATAATTACATGCTCCCAATATATATTTATATATAAACACACACAAACACAACCTATATTTTTTCTACCCATTTTTTAATCTACACTCTCAAAAATCAAGCTTTTACTCGGTATGTTTTTTTCTAGTATAGTTATTTTTAAGTGTTTTTGTTTTCGATTGGCATTTTATGTGCATCCTCATTTAAAGTAAGAAAAGTATGAAATTTATGAAATCTGATGTGACGCAGATGTGGAGTAGAGAAATGATGCGGTAAAGAAAGTATATATGGTATGTATACCCTCACCTTTATAGAGCAAATTTTAATCTAAATTACATAGTTTTATCATAGTCTTTTTTTGAAACGTCAAAGCTAAACATTAAAGTTGTTGTCAAACATGCTCTACGACAACATAAAATTTCAAAACCGCAAACATATAATAATTATTTGAGTTTATATGAGATTGAGTCATGTTAAACTTGAAAGTACTCTCTTACATATTATTTTATACTAAAAACAAAAAAACAAGTATTTGACGGATGTGCAACTACAACAACAATAACAACAATCCAGTTGAATTCCACTACAGTAGGATCTGGAGAGGGTGTGTGTACGCAGACCTTGCCCTTACTCGGATGTGCAACTAAAATAAAGAATATACGAAATTATATGTTATTGCTAAGTGAATTTTCATCGGGAGTAAAAGAAATATCATACATCAAGATGTATGGTATACCTGATCATATGTGTAGGAAAGTTATGGAAAAGATAAAAGAAATCACACTAAATAAGAATAAAACATAGAAAATGTAACAATGTATATATATATATATATATATATATATATTTGAATATTTTTTTGGTAATGTATATGATCATGATTGACACAATGTATGCATTTTAAGATTTTTAACTTTATTTTAAGAATAAAAAGATGAAATTTCTATTTTAGTACACCCTCGTCCCTGAAAACCTTTCTCATTTTCTGTTTTCATTCATCTTAAAAAAATCTCATTTCTATTAAAAAGTCACTTTTACCCCTATAAATTTTTAACATATATATATCACATCACATCTATTCACTATTAACATATCCATCAAATCACAATTCGACTCATCATATCTAAGAACACTTTTGGAAACTTACATCAAAATACATTTCTGTTAGCTGTCTTGAAAATCACAATATCCTGTATTTTTAGTGACATATTTTAATGGTTTAGTTCTACTACTCCGTACTACTGTAATAGGTATCGGGAAATGGCGTTGTCCAAAACAGCACTTAGAAGAAAGATGAAGGGTCCTGCTGCCTGATTAGAGTATATATACATACATACATGCATGAAGAACTCATCACTTCTTCATAAGTTTCTTCACTTCTTCTAGTTCCGCTGTCACTGCGCTTCTTCCCTGGCTAGTCTGTCCACGCCGCTGCTTCCTTGTTTCTCTCCGCACGGTATGAGCCACAAGTCCCAACAGTAGTATTGTTCTTTTGTCTATTAAACTGACTCTTTTTCCATTTGTCCATTTCATAACACAGCTTATACTAGATTTATGGTACTTTCACAATGCACATACCACTGAAACCTAGGAAAATGTGTTCTTTCATAATTGTTTTTGTTTTGATTGTTTTTTAATTCTTTCATTAATTGGTGCTGTGAGTGAAGGCATTTACCAGAGCGCCCGACTGTAAGCAAAAGCAAATGATAATCTGAGATGTCGAAATTCACATGGAGGATTGAAAACTACTCGCAATTGGATGCCAAATATCTCGTTTTTGTTGTCAATGGTAACAAGTGGTATGCCCCCAACCGAGCCTGACATCAATAAAAATTAGCCGATTAGGCATCATGTTATTCACTTTGTCTACATAAGTTTTCCTTTTTTGATGATTCTGCAGGATGTTGCGTCTTTATAAAAAGGACGCGATCTAGATCAACATTTGTCTCTGTACCTTCGTGTGGCCGATTCATATAACTTACAGGCAGAATGGGGAATGCCCACAAAGTTCACCATATCTATTATTAACCAGATACACCCCAACAAAACCATCAAGATGGGTACTTCCTTGGAACTACTAGTATAGTACAATGACATTCACATTTTGTGCTCTGTCAAGGAACCAACAAGACACTTGGGCTGAACCACATTAAAAGATTGAATCCAATCCAGTTATCCTTACCCCATCCTAAATTCTATCATGGTATCAGAGCCAATTTTAGCCCACCTCGTTTGTCAAGGTGCCCGTCTAGACGTCCATTCCTAGCGGCCCGTTTGTCTTTAGCCTAGTTGTCCGTATGGAGGTTGTACCCAACGGCCTGTGGCCTGTTTAACACGATTGCTCGTCTGGAAGTCCATACCCAGCGGTTCGTGGTCCTTTAGGTGTTGGCGCTCAAAAAAACAAAAAAAAAAAGGTCAAGGGAATGGGAGTTCATTTGCAAGTGGTCAACCGGTTAGATTCAAAATGGCCCGGTTGTCCACTTGAGGGGGAGTGTTAGAGTACATCCCACATCGGAAATTCAAGAGTAAAATAATCGGTATATAAGCTCTAGAGTTGAACTAGCTAATCGATTGGATTCAATCTTTTAATGTGGTTCAACCCAAGTGTCTTATTGCCCCAATCCAGTTGTCCATACTCATCCTAAATTCTTATCATGCTCCTTTATTTGTCACGGGCAACGCTTCCTTTATGCACCTCATTTTATTTTGGGATCTTAACTTTTATTCAGACAATTGCATAGTCAATACCACTGAAAATGGTCTGGTTTTATATCAGCATCTACATTTGCATATGATGCAGAATGTGAACAGACTTTCGATTCTCAAGAATGTAGTTGGGGCTGGTCAAGATTTATCGAGCTTAGTAGATTTCATGATGAAAGCGGAGGGTATCTTGTTAATGACACATGCTTGATTGAAACTGAAGTTTATGTTTCTTCAGCTTCCTCGGATAAAGTAAGTTTCATCTTGCATGTCAATGGCCTAGGTTGTTTTATGAGAGCAATGGCAATGGCGTGCCATTTTAATTGGCACGCTGCCACGTATGGATATGCCTCGCCCACATCAGATATGCCTTGCGTGGTTTGAGCGTTCCTCCATGGGAAGTGAGGCAGACTCAAGGCTGCCACGCTTCTTTTTTTAGTTTTTTAAATTAGATTAAAAATTTAAAAAATGACTGTGTAATTTCTAATTGGTTTAATTTTGCCACATCAACGTGTGGCATTCTAATTCTTTATTTGCCACTGTGAATGCTCTGATATATCTTAACAAACTCTTTAAAACATTCTGTCTAAAACATCAGGATTCGAATTCTTCGGTTGCTATTGGTCTTGTGGAACCTGTGTTCATCGCTGCTCAATCATTTCTTGAATCATTGCCCAAGGCACCATCCAGCTCGGCGTCTAATTCTCCAACTTGTGGAATGCCTTTGTTTAAAGGACACACAACTTTTGCGAAAGAAATCCTCACCATGCTAATATCATACCGTTTGGATGACTTTGCCGATCCCAAGAATGAGTCGGCAATGATGGATCTCATTTCTTTGCTTGCCAACAACATATCTGCGTTTAGTGAAGTGCAGGCCAAAGAAATTCTGAACTTGAAAGCTACTTTTCCTCGAATATTGAAAGATTGGAGATGCTCGAGTCAAGTCAAGGGCACTTTTGAGGAGAGTAAAAGTGTGCTTCAAGATTTAGTGAAAACAGAAGAGGGAATAAAGACAGAACTGGAGGAGCTAAACAAGAAAGAAACAGAATTGGAAGCGGAGTTGAAAGTCATCGAAAGCAAGAGGCAGATGCTCAAAGAGGAAAAAGAAAGAGTGTCAAAGCAGATGAAGATAGTTTGTTGTCTTGTTGAGGAGAAGGCTAGCAATATCGGAGCTCAATATTTGAAGGTGGACTGTGCAAAGTACCAATGGCTGGAGCAGAGATTGAAGTCAAAGTGGGCTTTAATGAGACATCTCTTTGCCTGATAATGAAAAGTGGGATTTTCAATCACACACAATTTCCCTACATTGTTTTGCAATATGTCATCCTTTTTGACAATATTATTACTACTCTTATAACTTGACTTTACCTAATCTGAAGGAAATATGTGAAATGCTGATATGGTTTTTCTTGGGAGGATGATGTTCCAAGAGCTTACTATTTTTTGTGTCATTGTAGCTGTCTCTCTAATTGCGAATGAGGCCCAACTAGTGGACATTGATAGAATCCCCTCGTTTCCATCTAGTAATATATTGTTAGCAACTCTCTTTGCTCTATTACCAATTACTCCGTATGGTGTTTTGGGTTACACAAACTGCCTGTAAGGCCGTGTGTTATGCAGCGTCAGGGAGGGCGTCACTACCTCCCTCACGCCCCTTCACACAACACATGCCGCGCCGGCTGGGGCATTGCCCCCTCTTCCGTCGCCCTCTTCACGGGCGTTGCCCCCCTTTCCTCTTTTTTTTTATTTATTTCAACCAATCAAAATTTAACACACATCATCACATCTCTTCACACTCACCATAACATACATTTTCACCCCATCAAGCCCACGTCAAGTCCTTCCATAACACATAGCATAATCCTTCATTTGAGTAGACGCATGATTCTAAGTGGCTTAGCCAAGCTGGTGTGAAAGCCTTTGAGCACCACCCCTCATAGGCATGAGTTTGCTTCAGTAAATTGGTCAAGTGACTGACCAAAAATTTTCATTTCTCTCGTCCACCTCATATCCCTTTCCCTCCCACCACACCTCACCCCCTACCGCCAACCATCCCACCCTCACCCCCACACCACCTGCCCCAACCTCCCTATCCCTACCCATCGTCCTTCTTCAATAGCCACCCGCCTATGGGGTAGGAGTGGAGGTTGAAGGTAGAAATCATCAATTTTTTTATTAGAGTTTGGAGGTGCTCCAAAAATGCAGTAGCACTGCTAGTATCACCGTTGCTCAAAGTGAACTGAACCCCACTCATAAACAATATATAAAATCAATTCTGTCTGTTTAGATTAGGTAAAAAGATTAAATATAAGTGTAAAACATTGAAAATATACCAAAATATGACTTTCATGTTTTTATTCCTGAAATAAGAGTTAAAATGCACTTAGATTATCAAACATGGTCCTGTACATTATCAAAAAATATAATATTGTGCACATGTACAATGACACATTACCACTACATGACCACAGTGCAAAATCTTATTTCAAGAA
Source organism: Cuscuta campestris (assembly GCA_900332095.2). Taxonomy (NCBI): domain Eukaryota; kingdom Viridiplantae; phylum Streptophyta; class Magnoliopsida; order Solanales; family Convolvulaceae; genus Cuscuta; species Cuscuta campestris. The sequence goes on from OOIL02005599.1 coordinate 1,071,305, forward strand.
TAAAAACATGAAACTTTTATTTTTGTACTTTATTCTATTTTTAGTCATAATCAAAGTGATTTCTATTCTATAGATTATTAGTCTAAAGTTCAACCCGTTAAAAGTTTGTTTTTTTTAACTTATTATTTTTATTAAAATCAGATTAGACTAGATCAAAAACAATTTTAAATATAATTATACTTATAGATATACAAAGAGGCAAAGTAGTTTAAGAGAAAAAAGGATTGGCAACCTTCTCCAACATTATTTTTATTACGTATTTGTATACATTCGATTTGAGATTTTTAGGTGTGAGAATTACCTCATACCGATTCTAAATACCGGACCCATCATTCGATTCTGTACGATACAGTTATTTTTTGCTTTTTTATGGGTTTAGTATCTTTCAATTCCCTAATCTCAATTTTTTTTGGGGAAATTTCGGTGAACCATGCTATACTTATACAAAAAATTATATTTCCTCCGTCTCTGAGTGTTTGTCCACTTTCATTTTTGCACACCATCCAATGCATTTTTTTAATTCATTTTATCTTGTAATTTGTATATTAAAAAATTATAAAAATTATATATTAATAATCTATATGTTAAGACGAATCAAACAAGATGAGACATGACTATTTTTAGGCATACACATTGAGAGAATTTGATAAGTCAAAGTGCTTAGATGAGCAGTTCCAAAAGTCAAAAATGGACAAACACTCAGGGACGGACCAAGTACTTTATTTGTACACCACAGTTATACACAAATATTTAATAGTTTATACCGACACAAGTGTTGGTGCGTTGACAAAAATTTACACGCACACAAATGTTGGTACATTAATAAAAATTAGTTTTAGGTCGAAGTAAAATGTTACTCCGGGGTAGTTCAAACATGTGGTGTAGGGTACAAATGGGAAATAGCTTTATCCAATTTCGGTATCCCATCCCTACTACATCTGCATTTAGATTAGAAAGATTTGGCGATGAGATTCTCAGCTTACGTCCTTTTTTCATCGTTTCTTTCCCTTCTTCGCAGGCTTGAGTAAACCTGGTTTTGGTTCCGGTCCAGGTTTTTTGAAACTATTTTTTTCAGTCCTCTGGCATTTTAGCCTTTCCATCTTCCACTTAAATGGCTTTATCGATTGATTTTCTGGAAGTTTATGCGGGATGTTAACTAGAATTGTGGAACTTGTCTTCTTCTTGTTAAAATTTCACGCCTTTTGACCTTTGATAATATCTATGTATGAATGTTTGTGTGAAAATTGGGTGTTCGATGTTTTGTTTCAAAATCTTTTTTTTTTGGTGAAAAATGAATAAAGTAAATGTTTTGAGCTGGGGTTCGGATCTTCTACTCAGAACCCTCTACCAAAAAAATGTCTTTGGCATTATCATTGTTATCGTTATGATTGGTTGTTTTGTTTCAATTTTGGTTATTTCAGGGCTAGAGAGAGTAAGCAGAATCAAAGGATAATTGGAGATGTCGAAATTTACTTGGACGATCGACAATTTCTCAAAATTGAATGGCGAAAAGCAATACTCTAAAACATTTGATGCAAATGGGAACAAATGGTAGGGTAACATAATAGCTCAGTTGGTCAATAACTACAAGGGAGTCTAAGAGATGTTATTATCCGATTTAACGAATTATTTATATGTGTTAAGATGGATTCACCCTTTTGCTAATGCAGGAGGGTGCTCATTTTTCCAAAAGGTAACAGCACAGATCATTTGTCTGTGTACCTTGATGTGGCTAATTCGGATATCTTACCCGAAGATTGGGAGATACCACTAAGTTGCAGGATATTTCTTGTTAACCAGATACACTGCAACAAAAGCATCAATAAAGGTACTTCTACAGAACTAGTTCAATAATGATATTCCTATTTTGTGCTCATCTATTTGTTTGTTGTTTGTAATTCAAACAAGGTTTTGTTGTTTGGTTAACATTCTACTTCTGCTGCATCATGCAGAGACCATGCACACTTTCAATTCTCACGAAAGTGATTGGGGCTTCACACGTTTTATTCCACTTAATAAACTTCATAATAAAAGTGGAGGTTATATTGTTAATGACACGTGTGTGATTGAAGTTGAAGTTTATGGTTATTATACAGGACCTATAGATAAAGTAAGTTTGATATCACATGACATTGGCCTTGTTGGTTTTCTGGTTTGTTTATGATCTAAAAAATAATCATTCTGTGTGTGATCATCAGGATTCAGATTCTTCAGTTGCTATTGATCCAGTGGAACCTGTGTACATCCAGGCTCAATCACTTTTAGACTCACTGCCCAAGCCACCATCCTTGGGCTTTGGGGTGTGATGGAATAAATCAAAATGGATCTCTAAACTGTCTGCGCTTCTTTAATTAATGAAGTAGCAGTTAGTCAAGCAATGCAACTTTCGACGTTGAGCCGGGGGTCTCTTTGGAAACAGCCTCTCTACTTTCGAGTAGAGGCAAGGTCTGCGTACACACACCCTCCCCAGACCCTACTCTTGTGGGATTTAACTGGGTTGTTGTTGTTGTTGTTGTTGCCCAAGCCACCATCCTGCACTGCATCTAATCCCGCATTTGAAATGCCCGTGCTCAAAGGACAAGGGACCTCTGCGAAAGAAATCTTTGACAAACTAATATCGCTCCGTTTGGATAATTTCGCTGACCCCGAGCATGAAACTGCAATGATGGATTTCCTGTCTAAACTGACCGACCAACTTCATATGTTTAGCGATGGACAGGCCAAAGAAATCATAAAATTGAAAGCTACTTTTCCTCAGATAATGCAGGAATGGAGGGACTCCGTTCAAGTCAAGGACACTAGCGCGCATCCCTGGTCTCCTCATGAGAAGACCAAAAGTTTGCTCCAAGATTTGGTGAAAACAGAGGAGGGATTAAAGAGGAAAGCGGAGGATTTGAAAAACAAAGAAAAGGAGTTGGAAGCTCAGTTGCAGGAAATCAAAAGCAATAGCCGACAAGTACAGGAGGAAAGAGAGGAAGTTTCAAAGCAGACAAAGATAGTTTGCTCTCTCGCTAAGGAGCAGGCTAGCAAAGTTGGGGCAAAAGAGGCAGAGGTGGATGGCGCCAACGAATCGCATCGCGTATATTCACCTGCCTTTCCTTAACTTTTCGAACACGCTTCGAATGGCTAAGTGATAACTTCTTTCTGTCTTTCACTGTAGAGGTGGTTTTCCCCTTAAACAGCTCTTTCACACTGTCCAACAAGAACTCTGCATCCGTTGGCTCAACATCATTAACTAGAAGCTGCAATTGGAACAAAACATTATTAATAAACACCATTCAGTACAAATAAACAACAAAAAAAACGAACACTAAACATCTAACCTTCCCAGATTTGAAAAGTGCGTCGGATACTTTCGAAGAGTTAAACTTCGCGCAGACCTTCCATCGCAGACACCGGGGTATCGAATTCACC
>OOIL02005599.1:1074867-1158480 GCA_900332095.2 Cuscuta campestris
AGAGGTGGTTTTCCCCTTAAACAGCTCTTTCACACTGTCCAACAAGAACTCTGCATCCGTTGGCTCAACATCATTAACTAGAAGCTGCAATTGGAACAAAACATTATTAATAAACACCATTCAGTACAAATAAACAACAAAAAAAACGAACACTAAACATCTAACCTTCCCAGATTTGAAAAGTGCGTCGGATACTTTCGAAGAGTTAAACTTCGCGCAGACCTTCCATCGCAGACACCGGGGTATCGAATTCACCCGCTCAGGATCCAACACACACATCCCAGCCTCCGCCAGCGATGGAAATGTCTCAAACGCCCAAACCTGTAATGCAAACATGTACCCTCCAAAGGTAGGCCGGGTGCTACCCCCATTCTCAATACATAATGCACACCTATACACATGATCGACTAACTCCGACCACACGTCATCCCCCCAAGGGTAGCTATTAAACTCCTCAAGGTCATCAACCAAACTCAAATAATGCATGGGCAAATTAATCGAAGGCTGGTTACCCAGAAACACGTTTGCCAAAGCGTAAATCAATGCCATCTTCAGTGCGTCATATAGCAGAAACGCGTTTGATAAATTTCATACTCCCTCCATCCCAAAAACTCTTTTCCCTTTATTTTTTCTGCCCCCCAAAAATCCTTCTCCTTTTCTATTAAAAACGATTTTTACCCCTCATAATGACGCAGTGAAGATGGTGTTGATTTACGCTTTGGCAAACGCGTTTCTGGGTAACCAGCCTTCGGTTAATTTGCCCATGCATTATTTGAGTTTGGTTGATGACCTTGAAGAGTTTAATAGCTACCTTTGAGGGATGACGTGTGGTCGGAGTTAGTCGATCATGTGTATAGGTGTGCATTATGTATTGAGAAGGGGGGTAGCACCCGGCCTACCTTTGGAGGGTACATGTTTGCATTACAGGTTTGGGTGTTTGAGACATTTCCATCGCTGGCGGAGGCTGGGATGTGTGTGTTGGATCCTGAGCAGGTGAATTCGATACCCCGGTGTCTGCGATGGAAGGTCTGCGCGAAGTTTAACTCTTCGAAAGTATCCGACGCACTTTTCAAATCTGGGAAGGTTAGATGTTTAGTGTTCGTTTTTTTTGTTGTTTATTTGTACTGAATGGTGTTTATTAATAATGTTTTGTTCCAATTGCAGCTTCTAGTTAATGATGTTGAGCCAACGGATGCAGAGTTCTTGTTGGACAGTGTGAAAGAGCTGTTTAAGGGGAAAACCACCTCTGCAATGAAAGACAGAAATAAGTTATCACTTAGCCATTCGAAGCGTGTTCGAAAGGTTAAGGAAAGGCAGGTGAATATACGCGATGCGTTTGGTAGGCTTAAAACTGAAGGCAAGGCATCTGGAAGTGAGGTGAGGTCCGCGGTTAAAAGGGGTGGAAAGGGCAGTGTCAAAGAAGATCATGGTGTGGTGGGGCGTAAAGGGAAGAAGGTGTGTGTGGCAAAAACAGATAGTGAGCACTTGGATATGGTGAAGGAGATCAAGGAAAAACAGGATGCGCAAGACAAGAAACTGGATGAAATCTTGGGCATTCTTCGGCAAAAAACAGCGTCTGTTGAAGCCGGCTCAGCGTCTGGGAAAGGGTCTTTGATGGGAGGTAATGAAGAAGCTAGGGTCCGGAAGGAGGGTATTACTGGTGAGGGAAATACAGATGCTGGGGGTAAATGTGGGGTTGATTTGGATTTGAGTTGTGACGATGGGGGACCTTCGTTTGATCTTCTAACTCCATTGCCTAGAGTGGATGCAGTTGGTGCTGAACTACCAAACGACAAGAGTGGCAATGTTTCAGGGACAGAAGCGTGTGAAACTGTTAAAGCGAGGAAGTGTCTAGAGATTCCATACACTGAGACACAATATGATCCACGTGACCTGGAGCTTATTGACAGGCAAACCGAAATGTTCTTAAATTCTTTACAGAATGCAAAAAGTGTAATGTGTTAATTTCAGACATATTTTTTTTATGTGTACGCCAAGGGATTATTTAATTTGATATAATGATTTTGGCCTTATAATTGTGTGGACTGGCAGGTTCCTCTGGTTTCTTGCGAAGGGGTAGTTGGGCAGGATGCGAATGAGGGTGGGTGCAAGAGAAGTGTGAGTGGTGATGAGCCTGACAAGAAATCTGGAAACATTACATTGCCAAATGATGTGCATGTACCGGTGGATGTTGAGTCTACATTTGGGGTTAGTTTTTTGTGTGTTCCTGTATTTGGAAAGGGACTAATAATTACTCTTTCCAGTGATGTAGTTTTTTCCCAGATGTTTTAGGGTCAATTTCATTTTCCATTCGTGTGATTTTATATGTGACGTTGTATGTTTACATGGGTCGAGTAGTTCGAACAAAGGGAAACTTGGGCAGCACATCGATGGAGGCAAACGTAGGCGTAGCTTGGATGACGATGATTTTGACAGAATTTCTACTAGCAGCCGGGTGAGAAGTGGGGAGCAAAGAGTGAAGGGTGCTCAGGATGCTTTGGTGGTTAGTTTTTTTGCAATATTTACAATGGGAAGATTTACTTGTCTATTTAGGATGATGAATTTCATTAATTGGGCGATTATTGTTCTGGCAGTATGTAGTGTCCTATCAGCTGTTTTTTTTCCCTGATACGGGTGAGGTTTTATTGTTTGTTCAGGTGTTTTCCACGGCTTCAGATTCGAATACTGCATGTGTTGAGATTGAAAGGCCTAAAAGGGTTCACAAGAATCCTGAGAGATATACTCCCAGAGAGGTCGAGCATGATAAGAAAAAACGGAAGCTGGAGAGGATGGAGCGTGCTAAGCAACATCTGGACCGTGATAGGTCAGCAGTATGCCATGGGCCCTTTTCAGAAGATCCAAAGGAGATGCCTGCGGAGGAGGAAATACAAAAGGTGAGGGAATTTTTGAATGAAGGCCTGCTGAAAAGGCACGGAAGGGGGAACAGGACATGTCGGTATACAAGTAAGGTGGAGAACATACGAAAAGTCCAATTGTCCTTGATGGTTTTACAGTGGAGAACAAAACATGGCTATAATTGAGATTTATTCCCGAAATAGTCCTTTGTAATAAGGTATTTTTCCAAATCAGTCTTCAATAAGTTTTAATTATCTACGTGGTCCTTTGTAATTGAGATTTATTCCCAAGATAGTCCTTCGTAAATAATTTACTCAAATGAGGATTAATTGAGGGTATTTTTTATCCGCTAAATTTAGAATTAATTCTTAAAATAATCATTTATAATGAAGTGCTTTCCCAAAATGGTTTTTCTAATTAAAGATGTGTATTTGATTTGAAATTTAAAAGATTTTTTTAAGTTTTAAATAATTCATAAATTATTTATAGTCAATGTATTTTTTAAATTTTATATTTAGTTGTACAGAAATGATTGTTTCGAGAATATACTTTAAATTTGGATGATCAAAATACCAAAATATCTTCCAATTAATCCTCATTTGAGGACTAATTTGGGATAACACCTTATTACATAGAGATAAACCAAATACATTTATAAAACTTAAAAAAATCTTTTAAATTTTAAATCAAATACACATCTTTAATTAGAAAAAATACCCTCTATTAATTCTCATTTGAGTAACATTATTTACAAAGGACCATCTTGGGAATAAATCTCAATTATAGAGGACCACATAGGTAATTAAAACTTATTGATGACTGATTTGGGAAAACACCTTATTACAAAGGACTATTTTGGGAATAAATCTCAATTATAGAGGACCACGTAGGTAATTAAAACTTATTGAGGACTAATTTGGGAAAACACTTACAAAAGACTATTTTGGGAATTTACTCTAATTGTTTTTTCTTCACATCCGGAGTGTTTTTTTAAATACATAGTACGAGTTTGTTTTAACTTATTCTTATTTGTTTCAGATTAAATCAAATCAAACTCTAATAAAATCAGATCAAATCGTATTAGATTAGATGAAATATTAATTTAAAAAAAAGAATTATTCAAAAATAATTAATTTTAAAAATTAAAGTTATGATATGTTTGGAAACATGTATCTGAATTTAAATTCAGAACTAGCTCAAATTTTATGCATGAAAAAACTTAAAAATTTTGAATTTGAATTTAGTTCAAAACTTAATTTGAAATCTAAATTCTAGTTCCCAAATTTCAAAATCCGCAAGAGGGAACTGAAGAGACCAGATGAAATGAATGATCTGAAGCTCAACACCATTTCGAAATGGGCGGGAAAATGAGAGGCGAGATCTCCATCACTGCTATTTATCACGGAGATCCAGCTTCTCCATTCATTCGTCCAGTCCACCACCGGTTTTTGTTTCTGGTAAATCTCACTGAACCAGTGGTGTGTATCTGCTTTATTGGCCTTGTTTCAATGACACAACTGTTAGCATTTGTTATTTCATACTCACACATCAATTTTGACTATGACTTGCCGGTTTTTAATACTCACAGGTTTTGGTAATTTAGCATGTTGACATTGTTGGTAATTTACACGGATTTGTTTTTAGGCACCTCTTAAAAGGAAAATCATATTATTGGGTTGACTTGAGCATATTCATTTTGGTATCTTTTTCTTTCTGGTGTGGGAATGATTTGCTTTTCCCAACAAACACTCTCAATTTCTAGGTGTAAAATGAGGAAAATGCTAAATCCCTGCCAATGACCTCTGGTGTGAGAATACTGCATTTTTGACAGGTTGTTCGAAAATGATGTCTACAAATATTTTCCAACATGCTCTTTTTCTCCAAAATGCTAAAATTGTGAAATTCGTTTTGGTTTGATATGAAACTGCTTGATTTTGTTAGGTGAGATATGACTATATGAGAGCACTAGAATTGTGGAAGTAGCGCATCGGTGTTAAATCTGATTAGATATTTTGTTTCGTAACTTTTAATATGGTTGATGTGTGCTGATTGAAGGAACAACATATCAGAGCTTCAAAGACTACAAAATTTCAATGGATAATCTGATGACAAAATTTACGTGGAGAATTGAAAATTTCTCGCTATTGGAAGCTAAAGATCTTTACTCTCTCACATTTGTTGTGAATGAGAACAAATGGTATGCCATCATATAGCAAAATACTCTATAAATTATTACTCTGTATTTGATTAAGTGAATTATTATTCTATCAAGATTAGTTATCCCTTTTTTATAACACAGGAGATTGCTTCTTTATCCAAAAGGATCCAAGAAAGATCAACATTTGTCTATGTACCTTCGTGTGGCTGATTCATATAGCTTGCCAGCAGAATGGAGTATACCCACAAAGTTCAGAATATCTATTGTTAACCAGATAGACCCCAACAAAACCGTCAAGAAAGGTACACTTCTCTAGAACTAGAAGTACAATAACATTCACATCGTGTGCTCCTTCTTTTGTTGGCAGCTCTTAATTAGTTTATACACCTTATTATGTTTTGTGATCTTAATTTTCCGATCAATGCCTAGTCATTTTCACTCAATGTTTAGTATTACACTAGTATTTTATTTTTGCACGCTGCGCAGAGCTTGAACACACTTTCAAATCTGGTAAAAATGGTTGGGGTTGGCCATCATTTATGGAGCTTAGTAAACTTCATGATAAAAGTGAAGGCTATCTTGTTGAAGACACATGTTTGATTGAAGCTGAAGTTGATATTTCTGCAGCTTCCAAAGATATAGTATGTTTGATCATGCATGACATTGACCTCGCTCGTCTTATGATTTGTATATGATTCTGTTTAAAAAGGAATCATTTTGTCTGTGATCAACAGGATTCAGATTCTTCCGTTGCTATTGATCCTATAGAGTGTGTATACATTGAGGCTCAATCTTTTCTTGAGTCACTGGTCAAGGCACCATGCAGCCTGGTATCTAAGGCTCCCACATGTGAAATGCCTTTTTTTATCAACAGACATGAAACTTTTGTGAAACAAATCCTTGACAGACTAATGTCATACAATATGGATGATTTAGTTGATTCAAAGCATGAAACGGCAGTGATGGATTCTCTGTCTACACTCACCGACCATCTTTATCTGTTTAGTGATGGACAAGTGAAAGAAATTGTGAAGTTGAAAGCTACTTTTCCTGGAACAATGCAAGAATGGAGAGACTTAGTTCAAGCTAAGGACACTAGTGAGCATCCATGGTCTACTTTTGAGAAGGCCAAAAGTTTGCTCCAAGAATCTTTGAAAACGGAAGAGGGAATAAAGATTGAACTGGGAGAGCTAAACAAGCAAGAAACAGATTTGGAANCGGCAGTGATGGATTCTCTGTCTACACTCACCGACCATCTTTATCTGTTTAGTGATGGACAAGTGAAAGAAATTGTGAAGTTGAAAGCTACTTTTCCTGGAACAATGCAAGAATGGAGAGACTTAGTTCAAGCTAAGGACACTAGTGAGCATCCATGGTCTACTTTTGAGAAGGCCAAAAGTTTGCTCCAAGAATCTTTGAAAACGGAAGAGGGAATAAAGATTGAACTGGGAGAGCTAAACAAGCAAGAAACAGATTTGGAAGCTCAGGTGGTGGCACTCGAAAGCAATAGTCGAAAACTCAAAGAGGAAAGAGAGGAAATATCAAAGCAAATGATGATTCTTTGTTCTCTTGCCAAGGAGAAGGCTACCAAAATTGGAGTTAGAAAGGTGGAGGCATATTGTGTAAACCAACAACTGGAGCAGAGATTGCAGTTAGAGTGGGTTGAAATGAGACATCTTTTTGCCTGAGAAAGAAGAAATGGAACGGTAAATAACACCCAAGTTTCCCATGTATCATGCTTTTTGATAGTATTACTACGTTTTACTCTTTTATTTAGTCTTTATCTCAAAATTATCGAAGTGCCAAGATGTTCCAATGTAATGAAATAAAAACTGGTTTACGAGTTAGCAATTATTTAAAAAAATACTCCGGGTAATTATCATTTTACAAGAATTACGCGCAATATTCTGTTGCTGTTGTTGGCTTTGGTAAGAGGGGAGAGACCAAACCACTATAGAGAGAATGTTTAGGCATTCGAGTCATTAAAAGAAACAAAAAGGATCTAAACAAGAAACAAACAGAATTGAAAGCTCAGCTGGAAGCATTTGAAAGCAGTAGTCAACAACTCAAAGAGGAAATGGAGGAGATATCAAAGCAAATAATGATAGTCTCTTCTCTTGGGAAGAAGGCTTGCAAAATTGAAGTTAAAAAGGTGGAAGTGGATTGTGCAAACCAAAATATGGAGCAGAGATTGAAGTCAAAGTGGGCTGCAATGAGGCATCTCTTTGTGGAAAGAAAAAAATTGTGATGGTCAATAACACCCAAACCCAGATATATCATGTTTTTTATTGTCTTATTACTCTTTTAAGTTTTATCTAGTCTTTATCTAATTTGAAGGCCATATATACCTTATGAGCTGTTGTTTTTTGGAGCTAGTGCCCCAAGACTAACTGTTTCTTGTCAGTTTAGGTGTTTCTCTTGTTGAGATTGTGCTGTTGTTTTTCAGTTAAGGTGTTTCTCTGCATGTTTTTTTTTAATTTCTTTATTGATTTTGTAGGAGGTTGTGTCTTTACCCGAAAGGAAAGAACACAGATCAACACTTGTCTCTGTACCTTTCCCCGGACGTTTCATGTAGCTCACCAGCAACATGAATAACTTTTTATTTCATGTAAAAACAAACTTGAATAATTTTTTTTAGAAAGAGGAGAGAGATAAGCCTGCCTTAAAACTCTACTGCGGAGTACGTTTTTTTAATGCGAATGAAAAGTGCAAGCACTTCATAAAAAAAACATTCATAACAAAAAGTTGATGCCAATGAGAAGTCTTTGTCTAACAAAAAACACCAAGTCTTAACCATTATTCAAATGAGGTAAAACCCTACACATGATATGATATAGCTAAAAGAGATATGTGGGGTGGAGTGGGAGGGAGTGCTGTCAAAGGCCATAGACCATCCCAATTTTTCTCAAGCAAAGAGATGTCTGGTTGCAGCCCACTCTGACTTCAATCTTTGCTCAAGTGTTTTGTTGGCGCGGTCTATTTCTGCCTCTTTTGCTTGAACTCTGCTAGCCTGGTCTTTAGCAAGAGAACACACTATCTTTGTCTGCTTAGATACGTCCTCTCTTTCCTCCTGGAGTTGTCGACTATTGCTTTTGATTGCTTCCAGCTGAGCTTCCAATTCCTTTTCTGTGTTATTTAGATCCTTCAGCTTTGTCTGTATTCCCTCTTCCGTTTTCACTAGATCTTGGAGCAAGCTTTTGGTTTTCTCAAGAGTAGACCAGGGGTGCCCACCAGGGCTCTTGACTTGAACCGAGTCTCTCCATTCCTGCATTATTTGAGGAAACGTAGCTTTCAAGTTTACAATCTGTTTAGCTTGCACATCGCTAAACAGATGAAGGTGGTTGGTCAGTTTACACAAAGAATCCATCATTGCAGTTTCATGCTTGGGTTCAGCTAAATCCTCCAAACGGTATGATATGAGTTTGTCAAAGATTTCTTTTGCAAAAGTTGAATGCCCTTCAAACATAGGCATTTCACATGTAGCATTAGATACACCCGTGATTGGTGCCTTGTGCAATGATTCAAGAAACGATTGAGCCTCGATGTACACAGAATCCACAGTATTAATAGCAAGAGAAGCACTCAAATCCTGATGATCACAGAGAGAATGTTTTCAAAATCATGTACAAAACAGACCACTCTGTATAAACTAGCTAAGCCAATAACAAGCAATATCAAGCTGTATTACTTTATCTGAGGAAGCTTGTGAAACATAAACTTCCGCTTCAATCAAGCAAATGTCTTCAACAAGAAAGCCTCCACTTTTGTCATGAAATTCACTAAGAGGGACGAAGGAAGTAAAGCCCCAATCACTTTCTTTAGAATTGAAAGTGTGGTCGGTCTCTGCATAACACACAAAAGTAGTGTGTTGCCATATAAAATACAAAAACACTGAGCGATAAAGAGCCAAAAGTGAAAAGAAATTATGGATCCCAAAACATAGCAATGGACAGCATGTAAATTAAGAACAACAAATGAACAAGGGAACACAAAATATGAATGCCATCCACAGAAACACCTTTCGTGATGGTTCCGTTGCAGTCTATCTGATTAATAAGAGATATACTGAACTTTGTTGGTACACTCCAGTCTGCTGGTAAGCTGTACGAATCGGGCACATCCAGGTACAGAGACAAGTGATCTGTGTTGTTCCCTTTTGGACAAAGGAGCACCCTCCTGCATTATAAGCAAAACAAAAAAAAAAAAAGGAAATCTGCCATTGTCACACATAAAGAATTTGCATCCCATTTGTGGGGAGATTTGTGATTGGGGGCATACCATTTGTTCTGATTAACGAGAAAAGTGAGAGAGTAAAGCTTTTTAGCATCCAATTGGGAGAAATTTTCAATCCTCCATGTGAATTTCGACATCTCAGACTATCCTTAATTTGGCTTTGCTTAGTTGCTCGTACACGGTCCTTCTTCATTCAGAATAAGAATAACCAACCAACAAATGAAATAACCAGAATTAAAACAAAACAATCAAACCATTAAACAAAACACAATAATTAATATCCTAGCATATATGAACTCGCAGATTTCAATTAATAAAACGGATTAAGTGGAGGGGAAGCTGACCTGCTAGAGGAGTAACAAGTTGAAAACTAAGGAGTAAAATCTCCGAACAAGCCGTGATAGCAGAGAGAAGCTGAATCGCAGAATCAGGATGTATCATCCCTTCTCCCCTCGTCTCTTTTAAGTTTTAATAGCTTTTCATTTCCCTTCTTTTTTCTTTTTCAAGAGTGCGGTTTCCTTCCCTTTGGGTTTTCTTTTGGATTTTTCAATAGGGTGTATAATGTAAATTTAACATAATTGGGTTTATTTTAAGATAGCTTTTTTTGATATAACGGATTTTTATATTCCATCATTTATGTGTCTACAAATATCTTCTAATATAGAAAGCTAAAGTGAAAACATGAATAGTGCTAACTTACCACCTAAAGGCACGGTTTGAGCATTAAGTTTGGTATCAGATTGGACAAAGAAGAAAATTAATCCAATTGGGTAAAAAGTTTTTGGTTGGGTTAATGGATCCTTGGTACCCGTGGGCCGTGAAGGCATTTAAAGCGTGTGTTGGGACATGTATTTTGATGACATGTGTCCAATACCTTTAATTCATCCCCCCCCCCATTAAGGCTTTTGAAAATTTCATCTTTCCAATATGGCTCCCAAGTGTGTTTCTCCTGATCTTTTTACCAATCTTGGTGAGCTCGAAAAGGACCACAACAACATTGCTATCCACGTACGAGCTATTCGTGTCTATCACGTTCAGCCTTTTGGAAAAAAAATGTTAAATCAATGGAGGTTGTCTTTCATGACGATGATGTATGTAAACTTTGTTTAAATTCTGATGATTCAAGTTATTTTTTAAGGCGTTCAAATTAAAAATGTGCACTCAAACAAGAAATCTGTTTACAAATGATTTTTTTGAAATATTCAAATGGGTCTGTCAATTCGGGAAGGTAACTTTATGGAGTTTTGTGTTATTAATTATCCTTCGGGTAATGACGGTTTTGCTTCGGTATTCTAAAAGCATATTACTTTATAAATCAACAATCACCATCTCTGAAAATCTAACTGTATACAAAGCTAGGATTATTTTTTGAATAGTGTTCCCGCCTAAATTAATGGACTGTCCAATTGAGTTTGAGCATGCCGAATTGGGCCTAATTGATGGATAGTGTATTGATATGAAACCGCGTACGTTGTAAAGGTTGTGCGTGACTAAGTGACTTAATGCAAACTTTATGTCAAATCAAAATAAATAAATGGGTAGTGTATTGATATGGATCCGCGTGCATAGTAACATTAATGTGTGGTTTGACACAAATTTTATGTCAAATCAAAATAAATAAATAGATGGTGTATTGTTATGGAACCGCATGCGTAGTAAAGTTGGTGCGTAACTTAATACAAATTTTATGTCAAATCAAAATAAATAAATGGGTAGTGTATTGATATGGAACGCGTGCATAGTAAAGTTGGTGTGTGACTCGATGCAAATTTTATATCAAATCAAAATAAATAAATGAGTAGTGTATAGATATGGAACATGTAACACCCCGGCCCCCACCCTAGCCGTAAGTGTTCGCTCATAGGATTGTAGACTAGTCCCACAAACCAACACAAGTCTTTCCTGCATACTTTGTCCTCACTCGTGCGTGCCCAAGGAAAACTTCCTAGAGGGAATTGCTCTAGGTCAAGCACGCTTAACTTTGGAGTTTTTAAGTGATGAGCTCTCGAAAAGAAGATGCACCTTGTTGGTATGAGTAGTACTATCAATCCTTTTGAGTTCTTCCCATTCTCATCTTAATACGGGGTATTACATTCACCCACACTTAGGAATGCAACGTCCTTGTTGCATCCTTTTTTTAAACCCTTAGATCTTCCCCGCTAGGTGAACTAAGCTCTCCTGGCCCGTCACAGTCGCAGGGCTGCTCTGATACCATTTGTAACACCCCCGCCCCCACCCTGGCCGTAAGTGTTCGCTCATAGGATTGTAGGCTGGCCCCACAAACCGACACAAGTTTTTCCCGCACACTTTGTCCTCACTCGTGCGCGTCCAAGGAAAACTTTCGAGAGGGTCACCCATCCTAGAATTGCTCAAGGTCAAGCACGCTTAACTTTGGAGTTTCTAAGTGATGAGCTCTCGAAAAGAAGATACACCTTGTTGGTATGAGTAGTACTATCAATCCTTTTGAGCTCTTCTCATTCCCATCTTAATACGGGGTATTACAGAACCACATGCGTAGTAATATTAGTGCATGACTCGATGCAAACTTTATGTCAAATCAAAATAGACAAATGAATAGTGTATT
Source organism: Cuscuta campestris (assembly GCA_900332095.2). Lineage (NCBI taxonomy): Eukaryota > Viridiplantae > Streptophyta > Magnoliopsida > Solanales > Convolvulaceae > Cuscuta > Cuscuta campestris. The sequence goes on from OOIL02005599.1 coordinate 1,086,699, forward strand.
GGCCTACATGCGTGTGTTTCCACACACTATAATTGGCCTACTAGACTTTTATCGTGGTATGTGGTATCGGAGCATGTCCGGTGTGGGTTTTAACTCGTGGTCTATTGGGCTTGCCAACCACAAGGCAAGAAAAAACGTCAAATGCAATTGGCAAAAAACGTCTACTTTTATATACTCCGTATATGAGTAATTTTTACACCGAGTTGAGTCCTTTTTTCTCATAAAAAAGGAGTAAATTTTATAAAAAGTCCCCAGTAGGTCAGATCAGATCAGATCAGATCCAATCGGATCAGATAAGACCAGACCAGATCAGATCAGATCAGAACTTATTAAAATCAGATCAGATCAGAAAAAATAAGTTGAACGGAACGGAGCCTTAGTCCTTACATATTAAATATCACTAATTTAGTCTCCAATTATTATATCATTTTTCATGAATGGTCCTTTGTTAACGTCTTTGTTAAAAACATGGATAAAATTGTATATTCATACAATTTTAAGCTTCCTTCATCCTCTCCTACTCTCTTCCAAACTCGTCGCTGAGTTTGAAGCTCTAAACTTAGATCACTTTTTTTTCAATTGTTAGTCTTCCTGGTGGAACCTAAAATCAAAACCAATAAACTTTATGGATAAGTTTTATCAGTTAGTCTCAAGAAATTGTACAGAGAATAAAAATTAAAACTCATCAATGAAGGCTACTGGTTTCGAATTTGGGTTTCACCAGTTAGACAAACAATTGAGAGAAGAGTGATGATTTTAGTTTTGGGTTCAAAGCTTCAAACTCAGCGACGTGTTTGGGAAAGGAGTTCGATGGGAGGGAAGAAGCTTAATTGAGAAGAGAAAGAAGTGTGAATTTACAATTTTATCCATGTTCTTAACACAAATGTGAAAAACGGATTATTCATGAAAATGAATATAATAACTGAGGACTAAATTATTGATATTAGTCCACTTTTGATTTTTGGAACTGTTCATCTAAGCACTTTGACTCATCAAATTCTCTCAATGTGTACGCCTGAATATAGTCATGTGTGATCTTGTTTGATTTGTCTTAACATATAGATTATTAATATATAATTTTTATAATTTTTTAATATACAAGTTACAAGATAAAATAGATTAAAGAAGTGTATTGGATGGTGTGTAAAAATGAAAGTGGACAAATACTCTGGAACGGAGGGAGTAATATTTTTATTTTATGATTATTTTTTTTGTAAAATTAGAATTATACATTAGAATAAATATTTAATTTAGATATACATTAAAAAATAATTAAATTTAGATAATCAATATATAGAAGAGATAGTATTTTTATTAAAATATCTCATCCTTATAAAAGATCAAAAGTTTAGAAACTCAAATTGCAAGTAACAATAAAAATATATTTTAAAAGTAGAATTAGATTGACATTGTCAATGTATTTTAAAACTAATTTTTCCGACGTCTAATAATTAAGGATTACTTTTTCAGTTTTCTATTTAACCTATTTCTAAAGTTTATTCTTTTTCATTTTTAAGAACAATAATAATAATAATAATAATGATGATGATGATGATGATGATGATGATGATGATGATGATGATGATGATGATGATGATGATGATGATGATGATGATGATGATGATGATGATGATGATGATGATGATGATGATGATGATAATAATAATAATAATAATAATAATAATGGTAATAATAATAATAATAATAAAAATTCTTGATGGGATCTGATTTTAATAAGTCCTAATCTGATCAGATTGGATCTGATCTGATCTAATCCAATCTGATATGATCTGATTGAATCTGATCTGATCTGGATCTTATTTGAAACCACCAAACGGTTGCCTAATGTTACTTGGGGAAATGGGGAACTGGGAAGTAGTTTGTTCAAAAACGGCAAGAGAGAAGAGAGAACCGAAAAGACAAGATGGAACGACCAGAACTCAAATCCGCAGTTCGTAAATACGGTGTAATTAAAGAGGTTCTCAGTTGCTATTAATGACTACGCCGTAGTAATTACAGAGTGATTAAAGTCTCCGTCCCCCTCCGGCGTCCCCGTTCCTCCACCGGATTTCGTTTCTGGTAAATCGCTGACTCAATGTAGCTACTTTATTGGCCTTGTTTGGGTGACAACTGTTAGAATTTAGCGTTGTTGCTTTATATTAACAGATCAATTTTGTCTAATAGTTAGCTGTTTTTCATTGAGGTTTTCATAATTTAGCATGTTGACACTATCATTCTATAGGTATAAAATCAGGAAAATGCTAAATGCCAATGACCTCTAACCAAAAAAATGCTCTTAAAAATAGGGTCTTTGTGTGTTTTAGTGATCATCAATCAGTATTTCTTGGTTTATTCTAATGTGAAATCCTGTCTGGTCTGATATGGGATTGTTTGATTTTTTGGGGTGAGATATGGGAGTGTTAGAGTTCATGGGTGTTAATTGTTAAAGACCGTACTGATAAGATGTTTTCTATCATAACTTTCTATTTTGATTGGGTTATGCTGAATCAATGAACATATCAAGAAGGTCTCAGAGAGTGGGCAAAACCCAAAACATAATCTGAGATGTCAAAGTTTACATGGAGGATCGAAAACTTCTCTCGCTTGGATGCAGAAGATCTTTACTCTCTCACCTTTGTTGTAAATGAGAACAAATGGTATGCCTCCAATTGGACATCATTTAGCCGAGACGCTCCGTATATTATTATTTGATTAAGCGAAGAATTATTATTCTATCAAGATGAGTTTTCCCCCTCTTTTCTTAATCTATGCAGGAGGTTGCGTCTTTATCCGAAAGGATCCCATACAAACCAACACTTGTCTCTGTACTTCAACGTTGGCTATCCATGTACCTTACCAAGAAAGTTCATTGTATCTCTTGTTAACCAGTTTGACTCCAACAAAACCATCAAGAGAGGTACTTCTCTATAATTAGTGGTACAATGACATCAACATTTTGGGCTCCTTTATTTCTTGGCAGCACTTAGTTTATACACCGTATTATGTTTGGGATCCTAAATTCCATATCATAGCCTAGTCATTATCACTCTGTGTTTAGTGTTATGCTATTAATATATTTTTTTGGCATTATGCAGAGTGTGAATACACTTTCAAATCTGGTAAAAGTAGTCTAGGTTGGCCATCATTTGTGGAGCTTGGTAAATTTCATGATAAAAGTGAAGGCTATCTTGTGGAAGACGCATGTTTGATTGAAGCTGAGGTGGATGTTTCTCCAGATTCCAAAGATATAGTAAGTTTGATCTTTGCGTGCCATTGTCCTGGGTTCTTTTAACAGCCTCCCTACTTCCGAGTGGGGGCAAGGTCTGCATACACACACCCTCCCCAGACCCTACTGTTGTGGGATTCACCTGGGTTGTTGTTGTTGTTGTCCTGGGTTCTTTTATGATTTGTGTATGATTTTATTTATTACGGAGTAAAAAATAAACCATTTTGTCTGTGATCATCAGGATTCAGATTCTTCCATTGCCAAGGATCCTATAGAGTGCGTGTACATTGAGGCTCTTTCATTTCTTGAATCCAATTACAGTCCGGCGTCCAATACTCCCACGTGTGAAATGCACTGGTTTATCAAAAGAAATGCAGCTTTTGCAATAAAAATCCTCGACAAACTCGTGCCATACCATTTAGATAAATCAGCTGATCTAAAGCATGAAACTACAGTGATGGGTTCTCTATCTAAACGGACAGACCACCTTTATCTGTTTAGTGATCCACAGGCGAAAGAAATTGTGAAGTTGAAAGCCAATTTTCCTCAAAGAATGCTAGAATCGAGAGACTCTGTTCACATCAAGAAGGACACCAGTGGGCATCCCTGGTCTACTTTTGAGAAGACCAAAGATCTGCTCCAAGAATCTGTGAAAATAGAAGAGGGAATAAAGATTGAATTGGAGGAGCTTATCAAGAAAGAAAAGGAATTGGAAGCTCGGCTAGAGGCAATGGAAAGCGATAGTCTACAGCTCAAAATGGAAAGAGAGGAAATCCCAAAGCAAATGAAGATAGTTTGTTCTCTTGCCAAGGAGAAAGCTAGGAAAATTGAAGATAAAAAGCTGGAGGTGGGTTGTGCAAACCAACAACTGGAGCAAAGGTTGAAGTCAAAGTGGGCTGCAATGAGACATCTTTTTGCCTGAGAAAGAAGAAAACGGATGGTCAATAACACTCAACTCCCAATATATCATGCTTTTTGATGGTATTATTACTATTTTATCTGGTCTTTATCTAATCTGGAGGCATTCTGTTAATGTTTTTTGGTGATGTTGTCTCAAGACTAATTGCTTTTTGTCTCTTTAGCTGTTTCTCTTGTTGAGAATTTAGCCTAACTTGTAAACATTGAATCCTCTAATTTTTGTCTAAATTTGTTATAAATTCACTTGACCCATTGAATGTTGATTCCTCCATTTATGATCAACAAGCCTTTTAGTATAATCAAATTAGGTTCTCTGTTCTCAAAAACAAATGTTGTTTGTATGATATCTATTAAAGATGCACATACAAGAATTAGGATTTGTAACTGTTAATATTTAATTTACTTTAAATATAGCATCTAAAATGTAGTTAGTTTTTTAGTATTCCTTTTGCCTCAGAAATAGAAAATCAGGATCTAAAAGTAATGAAACATTATCAAAGTACCAAACATGTTCACTTTCAACATAAAAGAATGATAATTTGCTCTAATAAATCCCAATTTTGAGTAATTTATATTGTACATCCGAACATGTTCACTTTCATGTGCATCCGATGAGCACTATACAATTTGTAAATGTATAAACACTATATTTGTGACGTTCATACTATGAATATTTGTATAGAAAACATGTTTTCATGGATTACAAGTTTATCTGGGGAAAAAGTTCTTTTAGCAACGAAGTTATTCAAAAGCGTACATTTATTTTTATTACACATACTCAGAGCATATAAATCATAAAGTAGTGTACATAGGAAAAATATTGGAAAGGTATATATCTCATTTACCTTTTAAATGTTTAAAGTTGTTACAAGTTTCAAATTTTGGAACGAAATAATGAAATATCGAAAGGATTTTTCGCATCATAAAAAAACAAATAGAAGTCCCACATGTAACTCTAATTAATAGTCTCTTATCTTATTGTTAATTTCTTTTAGAATAGAATTCTCATGAATTTGTGTGTTGCACTAATCGCACAAATGTGCACGAACTGATGTGTGTCCCTGCGCTATGATTGGCCCACCAAAAATTGTATCACAGATTTAATTATCTAAAGTGCATTCCCAATTGACTAAAATAATGTGTTACTAGGTCATACTCCATCTGTCCTTCTAAGATCTTCTTGTTTTGATGTTTTGTGGTTTTTAAGAAAAGTAGAAAAAAGTAAAATTTTATCAAAATATCCTGGTGTGTTTGGAAACTTGAATTTGGAATTCAAATCAAAATTTGATCAAAATTACTTGTTTGGGAACTCAAAGAATTTGAATTTCAACCAAATTCTTCTAGGTAGTGTTTGGCAACTAGCATTTCATTTCAATTCATGCATTTCAATTCCAAAATTTGAAATCCTGAATTTCAAATGACTAGAGGAGGTGCATGAATTTCAAATTAAGCTTTGTTTTGAATGTAAAGAATTTGATTCAAATCCAAATTCAAAATGCTTAAGTTTCCCAAACATGAAATTTAAGTCAAATCCGGATTTAAAATCCAAATCCATGTTCCCAAACATACCATTAATTCACAACTCACTCAACTACAAATCCACACCCCTCCTCATGTCATTTACAAATTCAAGTTTAATTTTTCTTTAATTTAAAACTTGAAATTAAAGAGTGATTTTTTCTTATATAATAACAATTTCATACATATAGACCCGCTTCCGTTACCTTCTTTTCCGACTTCAAAATTCAAATTCAAGAATTGAAATACTATGACTTCCCAAACAACATTTTGAATTTGAAATTATAGAATTTCAAATGTTGGAATTGAAATTTAAGATTTCAAATGAATTCTAGTTCTCAAACACTATTTTAGTAAAGATGGGTAGAGTGTGTTAATTGAGTAGTGTAAAGTGTAATAAATAAAATAAGTGAAAATAGGTAGCTTTTATATTTTAAATATTAAAAAAGTTAATGAGAATATGTACGAGGAGGAGGGGTATAAGTTTGTTTTGGTGTTTAAGTTTGTGATTTTAGCATTAAAAAAACGACGACTCCATAGAAAATGGGGAATGGTGTTTTCAAACTTCAAAATTGGGCAAGAGAGAACTGAAGAGACGGTTGGAATGATCATAGCATTGTTTGCTGCTCTTAATTAATAATTTCGGAGTAGTAATTGAAAAGATTAATTACCAGTCCTCCTCCTCCGGCTTCCCCATTCATTCCTCCAGTCCACCACCGGATTTGGTTTCTGGTAAGAGCGGGGTGTGTATCTGCTTTGTTGAACTTGTTTGGATGACACAACTGTTAGCGTTTAGCATTTGTTTTTTCATACTCACACATCAATTTTGACTATTACTTACCTCATAACTTTTTATTTTGAATGGGTTATGGTGAGTGAAGGAGTGCATCAAAGCTTCAGAGAGTAAGAAGTTTCAATGGATAATCTGTTGTCGAAATTCACATGGAGGATTGAAAACTTTTCGCAGTTGGAAGCTGAAAAGCTTGAGTCTCTCCCCTTTGTTGTAAATGAGAACAAATTGTATGCCCTCAACCGAGTCTGGCAAATATTTGTTAGCAAATTATTATGTTTTTTCGATATAAGTTTTCCCTTTTTGATGATTCTGCAGGATGTTGCGCCTTTATCCTAAAGGAAGGGATGCAGATCAACATTTGTCTCTGTTCCTTTGCGTTGCCAATTCATATAGCTTACCAGCAGAATGGAGTATACCCACAAAGTATAGTTTATCTATCATTAACCAGATAGACCCCAGCAAAACGATCAAGAGAGGTACTTCTCTAGAACTGCTAGTTCAATGACATTTAAATTTCAGATCATTGCCTAGACATCATCACTAGATGCTTAGTGTTACACTAGTATTCTATTTTTGTGCATAACGCAGAGCCCGAAAAAACTTTCCATTCTGGAGTTGGTTGGGGCTCGTCAAGATTTATCGAGCTTGGTAAACTTCATGATAAAAGGGAAGGTTATCTTGTAGAAGACACGTGTTTGATTGAAGCTGAAGTTTATGTTTCTCCACCTTCCAAAGATAATGTATGTTTAATCTTTGCATGACATTGTCCGGGGCTCTTTTTCTGATTTGTACATTAGTTTTAAAAAAACAAAAATGTTTTGTCTTTGATCATCAGGATTCCGATTCTTCTGTTGATGTTGATCCTATACAGTGTGTGTACATAGAGGCTCAATCTTTTCTTGAATCACTGCCCGAGTCACCAATATGCAACTCGACGCCCAATGCTCCCACATGTGAAATGCCTTTGTTTATTAAAAGAGATGCGACTTTTGCAAGACAAATACTCTACAAACTAATGTCACACCGTTTGGACGATTTAGCTGATCCGGAGCATGAATCTGCAATGATGAGTTCTCTGTCTACACTGACCGACCACCTTCATCTGTTTCGCGACGCGCAAGCCCAAGAAATTGTGAAGTTGAAAGCTACATTTCCTCAAACAATGCAAGAGTGGAGAGAGTCCTTTCAAGTCAAGAAGAACACCAGTGTCCATCCATGGTCTACTTTTGAGAAGGCCAAATGTTTTCTCCAAGAATTGGTGAAAGCAGAAGACGAAATAAAGATTGAACTGGAGGATTTAAGCAAGAAAGAAACTGAATTGGAAGCTCAGCTGGAGGTAATCCAAAGCAAGAGTCAACTACTCAAAGAGGAAAGAGAGGAAATTTCAAAGCAGATGAAGATATTTTGGTCTCTTGCTTTGGACAAGGTTAGCAAAATCGGACTTAAAAATGTTAAGGTGGACAGTGCAAACCAACTGCTGGAGCAGAGATTGAAGTTAAAATGGGTTGCAATGAGACATCTCTTTGGAATTGGCTGAGAAGGAAAAAATGGGATGGACAAATGGACAATAACACCCAGTTTCCCATACACCATTATTTTTTATAATATTCTTACATTTTTACCAAGTCTTTATCTAATTTGAAGGCATTCTGTGGATGTCTTTTGGAGATGTTTCTCAAGACTGCTGTTTTTTGTTACTTTAGTTGTTTCTCTTGTAGAGATTGTGGCCCAATTAGTTTTCTGGGGTGCATGCTCTGAAAATGTGTAAAAATGTTGTACTTTGTCTGCAATTTTATTTTTATGATTTCATGGATTGAAAAAAGTGTACAAAATAAATACTCGGTATTATGTAATTTGAAAATATGTATATCACATGTACAATAGATATACTCCGTATTACATATTTGGAATTTGGATGGCTTTTACATGGAGTATAACAATGCACGTCCCAACAATTCCCTTCTATTTCACATAATGCGAGTATGTGAGCTTTTATTTGCAACGAGAAACAAATAAAATTAGCAAGGGTCATGGTAAATAATAAAAATAATCCGTACGTCATTTGTTTCAAAATAAAATTACGCACTTTTTGGCCATTTTAAAGTACATTCTCATACTCCTCAGTCTTGTCATTTTTCTATTACTTATTTGTTTTTAAAAAATTTAATTACATTTTTTACGAATAATATTTTTTTTCTTAAATCAAATCAGAAAGATTAGTTTATTATGTGCTGCTTTAAGAATTTGAAGGAAAATGGATTGAGTCACACTTGAGTACAATAAATTGTACTTCAAATTATACACCGCTATCTTTTCTTGTATACATTTTTTATCTAGGTATTGAATTCCGAACAAAAAAAATGGATGAAGGAACTGTGTACAATTTTGGTGTAGCCCAACATTTTGAAATAATGAAACTATCTCCTGTCTATAAAGGGGTGAAGAAGAAGGGTTTGTCCGGCGTTGCCATTAATCCATTATTACAAAGATTTGCGGAGGCCATTCAGCTTCTCTATGCTATGAAAATAAATGTCTCGCGTGGGGTTCAAAGCTTTTGTTCTCAGCCTTCAGTCCTCTGGCAGGTCAGCTTCCACACCATCCTCCACACAACCTGTTTTAATTCGAACTGAAGAACTTGTTTGTCTAGGTTAGAAGAACTGCTAAGATGTTAATGATGTCTTTCTTGTAATGGTTGATTGTTTTGTCTCAATTTTGGTTGTTTGTCTCAGTTTTGTCTCAATTTTGGTTGATTGTTTTGTCTCAATTGTGGGTAAAAGCTTCCAGAGACGAACCAAAACCAAAAGGCCGGATAATCTGAGATGTCCAAATTCACATGGAGGATCGAAAATTTCTCTAAATTGGATGTTAAGAGACTACACTCTCGCCCTTTTGTTGCGAATGGGAACAATTGGTTTGCCACTAGTCTGATGAGTCTGAGAGATGTTATTGTTTGATCTAGCGAATTACTTTGTCTGTCACAAGATGAGTTTTTTGCATTTCTGGCTTCTGCAGGAGGGTGTCCCTTTATCCGAAAGGAAACGGCACAGATCATTTGTCAGTGTACCTGGAACTGGTGGTGCTTGATTCATCTTGGGTACGAACAAAGTTCAGTATATCTCTTGTTAATCAGATAGACTGCAAGGAAACCATCACGAGAGGTATTTCTGTGGATGGCATTCGTATTTCGCGTTCCTTTGTTCGTCGGTTGGTTGTTCTTAATTTGTACCAAATACATTACATTGTTTTGGGATCCTTAATATCATCAGTTTTGCCTCTTCATCACTCAATGTTTTTCGTGCATTGTGCAGCGTCCAGACACACTTTCAGTTCTGGTGAAAGTGAATGGGGCTGGGCTGAATTTGTCCCACTTAGTGCATTTCATGATGAAATCGGAGGTTATCTTGTTGAAGACACATGTGTGCTTGAAGCTGAAATAAGTGAAATTTATGTTTCTCCAGTTTCCTCAGATGAAGTAATAAACTTTGATATTGCTTGCCATTGGCTAGGTTTATGTTCTGTTTCGTACATGATCTTTTCTTAAACTTTCTGTCTGTAAATCTGTAATTGTCAGGTTTGTGCTGCAACTTCTGTGAAAGAAATCTTTGACAAACTTATATCATTTCCATTGGATGATATAGCTGACCCCAAGTATGAAACTGCAATGATGGATTGTCTGTCTATGCTGACCGACCGCCCTGATTTGTTTAGTGATTTGCAATTCAAAGAGATTGTGAAGCTGAAAGCCACATTTCCTCAAACAGTGCAAGAATGGAGAGGCTCAGTCCAAGTCAAGGACACTAGTGCGCATCCCTGGTCTACTCATGAGAAGACCAAGAGTTTGATCCGAGACTTGGTGAAAACCGAAGAGGGAATAAGGAAAAGGCTGAAGGATCTAAATAACAAAGAAAAGGAATTGGAAGCTCAACTTGAGGCGATCAAGAGAAATAGTCGAATACTCGAGGAGGAAAGAGAGGAAGTATCGAAGGAGACCATGATACTTTGTTCTCTTGCTAAGGAGCAGTCTAGCAGAGTTCAAGCAAAAGAGGCGGAGGTAGAACGCGCCAACAAAACACTCGAGTATAGATTGAAATCAAAGTGGGTTGCAACCAGACATCTCTTTTCTTGAGAAAAAATGGGATGGTTTTTATTCACTCCACATGTAGGGCTTTGTCTAATTTGAAGTTTGTTTAGGATGTGGTTTTTTTTTGTTGGACACAAACTTTTGGGAGCTAATACTACTCACATTTTGGTCCCTATAAATACTATAAATACTTTATGAGTCTATTTAGTGCCTTTATGTTGGATAGAACCAAAACTAACCATTGTATCTATAAAAGATGAACCACAACCAATCATGTTAACTGACACATTGGACTAATAACTATGGTTACTAAATACTTTAGTGCCTTTGTGATAATTTTTTTATTATTAAATTTCTGAAACAAAAACTTATGAAACAAAATTAATTTTAGGAAAATAAGAGATTAATGATCTTTATAATGAAATCTCATAAAGAAACAGTCTTCTAGAAAGGGAGGGAGTATATTGCAAACCAATGGAGTATTTAAAGTTAAAATAGTAACTTGACAAGACTTTTGCATTTAATAATAAAGAAACATCTTTTAGGTGTTGTGCAAAGGTAGGGAGTTTCAAGGGGTAAATCGGAATTTGATTTCAAGCAACTATGCTGGAGGCAACTATGTTAAGCATAAAACTACTACAACTATCAGGTACAGACTTCACTTCCTGCTACCAATTAAAAATCTAATTTACCTCCTTTCACTCTTTCGGTGACCGTCCAACCGGATCTGAGAGGACGGGGCTCATCTTTCTTTTTTTTAAAAAAGAAACATTGGTTGGATCATTTATCTTCTTATCTCACTTACCCCAACACTTCCCACCAAAGGAACAGTGTTAGATCCTTCGGACCATTGGGCATTGGGGGAGCACTTTGTTTGGACACCTTCATTAATTAATCGGGTCCGCTAATAGTAAATATTACTCGTGAAACCAGTTGTCGATTCTTATTATGCCAATAATTGGTGTCATGAAGCCCATCATCCTTTGAGCCGTGGAATAATTCTACTCAGAAATTACCTCTCTTCCAAAATATTTTACCCCGGAGTATTAATTATCTTTGATCATTGTTTAAATAAAAACATATTACAGTATATACTAGCACAAAATTGATGTAAACAAATTTATTTGCACAAGTTTTTGGAAAATCATTTCATTACCATTGATATATAAAGAATCTTCAGCCCCTAACCCGGTCCCTCTGCTTTGTCCTGAACTCGTTTGAACGCTTTTGTTTTGGAACATCCTTTTGTATTTTAGTCATGGTTATCATTACCTATTTGATTGATTATTGTAAAACAAATTGTGTATTTTTATTTTAATGTATTAAAGCATATAAAGTTACTATTGGGAAAAAAAGACGTAAATAAGAATAAGATATTGAAAATATACTAAAATAAAAGTGTCATGTTTTTTATTCTCGAAATAGGAATTAAAATGCATTTACAGTATCATTCATTACCATATACATTACCAAAAAGTATCACTCCCTCTGTCCCCCCAGTTTTTGTCCACTTTTGACTTTTGGAACTGTTAATCTAAGCACTTTGACTCATCAATTCTCTCAATGTGTAAGCCTAAATATAGTCATTTGTGATCTTGTTTGATTTGTCTTAACGTATAGATTATTACGGAGTAATATATAATTTCTATAATTTTTTAATATACAAATTACAAGATATAATGGATTAAAAAAGTGCATTGAATGGTGTGCAAAAATGAAAGTGGACAAAAACTGGGGGACGGAAGGAGTATAAAATATCATATACAGTGTCGCATTACTACATTACAAATTTCTATTTAAGAAAAAATATGGAGCTGCTATTATGATACTTTCTCTATGTTTTACTCTTATTTAGGGTGATTTCTTTTATTGAAATTTAAACTAGTAACCTCTCATTTGGAAGTGTCACAGCGCTTTATAAAATTCTTTCCAATTGAGTAGTTATTTATCTTTAAGTTTACAATAATACTCCGTACTTACGAAAGCTCACTTGGTGTACACCAAGTAAAAAAATATCTACACATAGCCACTCAATATTTATAAATGCACAAAGAGTGTGTCGGTGTATTTCCATTTTTGTTTTGATTTACACTTTGTGTATACTAGGCGGGGTTCCCTAACACCCCTCTTAAACTTATAATTGATCTTTTATAACATGGAGATTTCCATATTTAGTCCTCATAGTCCTTTTTTTAAGGTACCTTTCTACAAATGGTCTTTTTTTTATCTTTTGTCGTGTTGGTGTAAATTTAAAGGCTAAAAGTATAATTTGACATCAACATTATGTCTAGTGACGTGTTCTGATATTGGTTAAGCGGATAACACAAAAATAATGACTATGATTGTGGGCTAGGATTCTAACGAAAGATCACATTTATAGACTATCATTGTCGTAAAAAGTGACTGTAATTCACAAATGACGCAAACGGAACAGCCTTTGGAATTGTATATGACAAAAAAAATATATTATCATTGTAAAATTACACTTTTAGCCCTCAAATTAACACCAACATGATAAAAGATCAAAAAAAGGACTATTTGTGGAAAGGTACTCATAAAAGAAGGACCGCTGGGATAATATTTGATAATAGAGGACTAAATAGAGAAACCTCCTGTTATAAAGGACCAATTATAGAATTTACTCAACATTAAACCTTTCATGAAATTACTCTAACATTGAACAAAACCCTAGCTACATTGTGTGGGAAGCTGGTATTTCTTCCGTTCTTGAAAACAATTCTCATTTTAATCAAGTATCAAAATAAAGAAGTGTTAAATTATACGGAGTAGTTGATATGATGCATAAAAGTAAGATGTGATAGATAGATTATTAAAGAAAAAGTATGATGTGATAGATATGATAAAAAAAAGTTGAGGTAAAAGTGCTATTTTAATAAAAAGTAAAAGTATTTTCGTGGATGAGAAGAAAATGAAAGAATAAATGTTTTAGAGAAATGGGAGTATGAGTATTACTCTCTACGTTCGGAAATATTCTTCCCATTTAACTTTTCACGATCTCCAATATTGCATTTTGCTATTAATATCTATATTTATACACAGATATATTTTATAATAATTTTATATTTCAAAACTACATTTTAAATTTATATCATAATACAATTTATTTTACTCACATATGTAGTCAAAGTTTACAAAATTTAAACATGAAAAGTCAAATAGGATCATTTTCGGACGGAGGGAGTACATTTACTATTGAATAACTGTGGCCAAATAGCTCCGATGCCCCTGTGGTTTGAAAAATTGGCACAAATACCCCCTCTGTTTTCAAAATTTATTTCTAAAGTCCCTGTGGTTTCAACGTGTTGCACCCACACCCCCTCTGATCATTTTCCAGCCATTTTCCGGCGAAGAGGGTGCATTGACGCATAATTTTTAAACCATATGGGCCATTCGTGCTCATTTCTTATTTTCATTTATTATTTTTCCCTTTTTTAATATTTTCTATCTCTTTTTCCTTTTCCTAGATTTTTTTAAAGATATGTTATCAATTTTTTATAATGTTTCAAAAATTTTAAATATCTTTGTGCTTGAAATAAAAATAGAAATAAAAAATTAGCATACATTACATCTATCTCAAATTAAACATTCTCACTTTTTGTTACTTCGAATAATTTTTTGGAAAGTTAAAAAACCCAGAATAAAAAAATAAGATATGGAAAATCGAAATGAAAAAATTAAAATAGGCAAAAAAAGTCTTATACAAAAAAAATTGGACACGCCTAAAAAAGTCCTTAGAATTGAGATGTCCAAAAAGGACATTCATTTTTATTTTTGTATTATTTGTTTCTTATTTTATTCCTCATTTTTTTGGGGTTCAAAAAAAATTACTTATTTTCATAAAAAACAAAAAATTGTTAATTTGAGACGTACATATGCATTATATGTTAATTTTTTCAAACAAAAATAGCTTTACATTTTAAGAATATTATAAAAATAATTTTAAAAAATTTTTATTAATAAATGAAACAAATAAAGGAAAAATGAAAAAAAATTTGCGAGAAATAAAAATCATCACTAATACCTCTATGGTTTAAAAAATATGCACCAATGCTCACTTTCTTTGACGAAAAAATGGTCAGAAATTGATCGGGGCATTGGTGCATGTTTTTGCAAAACATTCCTACCAGCCCTATTTGGCCGAATAACCGTAGAAGTAGAGTCCAAATGTGGGTCACGATACCGCCACGGCTGCTGCTCCGCATTTCCCAAAACACACATTCTCCTCCTTGCCTCTCTGTCACCGCTCTCCATCTACCGTCCTCACTCCCCCTCCGCCCCTTAATGAGACGCGCCGCCTCCGCGGCGGCTCCGCCGAGACCGTCACCGTCTCCCCGCCTCTCTGTCCAAGCATAGACTAAAGAAGTAGTAGCAGTAGTAGTAGTAGTAGTAGTCTAGTACACCCTCGAGCAAAAGATTTATACAAATCGTTCAAGGGTTGAACTCAAGCATGGCGGGGAAGAGGAAATCCAGCGAGATTGATAATGGCGAGAGGGTGACGACATTGACCTCACCAAAAACAGGTTTTTTATGCTGTACTTCTTCTTCCTCCTCGTTTTTTCCCCTCAGTTTTCCCATTTCCCCAGTACCAAAAACCCATGCCTAGTCTAAATCTTTAGCAAGAAACCCTAGAAATGGAATGTGAATTCGATTTGGGGCTCCAAATCTGTTTGAAACAAACGCTCCCATGTACAGATTTATTTACTTGGTGAAAATTATGCCTTGAAAAGGAAAGGATTTTCTTTCAAAGAATTTAAAATCTACTTCAATGTCTTCTTTGTGAGTGTTCAGTTGATTTCGGGGTAATAAGATTAAAAACATTGTTACTATCCAACTCCAGTATACTGAGTATATAAGGCCCTTGTCTTGGTGTATGTTTCTATGATATATGATGAAGCCTTTATTAATATATACTTGTATGCCATGACGAAAAATACGTGTATTCGTCATGAAACATTATTGGTTAGATTATGAAACTGAACAAGGGAATAACATGTATCTGTTGTTTGTAAAATCGGTTCCACCTAACCTATTGTCACAATAATGGTTAGTTTGGGAGTTGGGCTTTGGAGGGTTAAGTGTGCTTCTTGATATATATATTTATGAGGTAGTTTTACATTTTATTTGGCTGCCATTCTAACTGGAGAGGTAAACAGTTGAAATTCCTTCCCTGAATGGTAGTACTTTTTTACTTGCCTTGTTCTAGTTGGTCTTGGGATTGATTGGCTGGTTTTATATATATGATGAACAAAGGAATGTGTCAATGTTTCAGAGACTAAGCAAAGCAACTATTGTTTGATGTCAAAGTTTACGTGGAAGATTGAACACTTCTCGCGTTTGGATGCTGAAAAGCCTTACTCAAGGACGTATGATGTTAATGAGTACAAATGGTATGCCCCCCCACCTCCAAATCAGAGATTAGTGCAAAAAGCCAATCGGAGATTAATGCATAAAAATATTGTTCCATGCCTCAAGTTCTTTCTTTCTTTTCACTTCTTTTTTGGTTTCTGCAGGAGGTTGCTCCTTTATTCAAAAGGAAACGATGGAGGTCATTTGTCTCTGTACCTTGGTGTGGCTGACCCGTCAACTTTACCCATTGATTGGCGCATACCTACAAAGTTCAGTCTTGCTCTTGTTAACCAGATAGATCCCAAGAAAACCATCAAGAAAGGTATTTTGTTCATGTACAATGAGAGATGTGTCAACATTTATATTCTGTCTTTTCTCCCTCTTTGGTTGTTGTTTTGATCATTTTGCTTCCCTGCATCATTTATTCAGAGACAAAACACACATTCAATGTTCACGAGAGTGATTGGGGCTTCAATTTGTTCGTCCCACTTCGTGAGTTTCATGATAAAGTCGGAGGCTTTCTTGTTAATGATATGTGCTTGATTGAAGCTGAGGTCTATGTGCCTGATCCTTCTCCATGTGTGGCTAATACTTCCCCTGCTCCCCCAGATCAGGTAACTTAAGTTAAATCCTGCATCCATATATTTTCTCTTTTTCCCCTGATTTCTAAAAAAGATTTTTCTTTTTCCGAACAGGTTATGGATTCTTCTGTTGGTCTAGATCCAGTAGAATCTGTGTATGCCAGGGTTCAGTCTGTTCTCAAATCACTACCCAAGAAACCATCATCCAGCTTAGTAGTATCTGATGCTATATGTTCACCTGAACTTCCTTCGAGTAAAGACCGTGCAGCTTGTGCAAAAGAAATCTTTGACAAATTGATATCATACCCTTTAGACGATTTGGCTGATCCCAAGCATGAGACTGCAATGTCAGAGGCCCTCTCCATACTGAACAATAATCTTTCATTGTTCAGCAATGGAGAGGCCAAAGAAATCATGGCTCTGAAAGCCACATTTCCTCAGATGATGCTGGAATGGAGAGAGTCTGTTAAAGTGAAGGGTGGGAGTGATCATCTCTGGACTGCTTTTGAGAAGACGAAAAGTTTGCTGGAGGATCTTCTGAAGACTGAGGATGGGATAAGAGCTAAACTGGAGGACCTGAGTAAGAAAGAAATGGACTTGAAAGCTCAGATGGAGGCTATTGAATGCGACCGGCGACACCTGAGGGAGGAAAGAGGGGAAGTGTCAAAGCTGACTAGGAAGGTGTGTTCTCTCGCCGAGGAGCAGGGCAGGAAAGTTGAAGGAAAAGAGGCCGAGGTGGAGACCGCGAAGAAAAAAATGGAGGATTTGAAGTCACAGTGGGATGCAACGAAACGCCGTCTGTCTTTGAGAAAGAATGTGGGATCTGCCCAGTAGTAGCAAGTAGTGGCTAGGTAACATGATGTGTGGTTTTGGACCATGTTTTGTTGTTAGAACTTAGAAGGGTAATTTTTAAAGGTCATTGTGTGTCTTTTGTTGTGGGTCTCCCCCAAAAACAGATTGGAGAAAGCCATGTCTGTCTGCACCTGTGTGTATATATGTTGTGGGTGCATTAGGGTAATTGGAAGTGGAAATGTGAAGGATGCTGCTCTTAGGGCTCATTTGCTTTGCGTTTTTCTTTTGGTTGATTGTGATTCTTAGAATCAAGCAATCAGTTACTCCTTTCTCCAATTAGTCCTCTCATTCTCTTTTTCAGCCGGTCTCTAAAAAAATTTCTCACTTGTATACTTTCATAATAAAGTAAAGAATATGTGACCTAAAAATTTTTTTCTTTTAAATCAATTTTAATCATTCACTTTAAATTTTTTACACACTTTTCTAAACCTCCATATAGTGAAACAAAAACTAAACTCGGGACAAAAAGAGTATTTTGGAATTCTTTTCTTAAATGAGAACTTAGACTAAGGTCAAATACTTCACAATAATTTAGATGGGGCCAAATCCAATCAAAAGAGTGCAAAAATAGTTCTAGGGTATAAGACTAACAACAAAAATTCCGAATCTATATAAACTTTCGAGGTATGAGTCAAAATTATTTTAAAAAAAAATTCCATAATTAATTTTTTATAAAAGGAATTTTTTCATATTTAGTCATCTATTATCAAATATTACCTTTATGGTCATTTTATGGATATATTTTCACAAAATCATTTTTTTGACCTATCATGTTATTAATCTGAAGGCTTAAAGTTTAATTTTATATCAACTGTATGGCCAATGAATTCTGATGTCAGTTAGATAGAAAGCACAATAATAATGACTTTGAATGTCGACTATTATTCCAACAAAGACCACATTTGCAGACTATAGTTGTAATAGAAAGCGACTGAGATTAACAAACCACGCATTAAAAGTGGCCTTTGAAATTCTAGATGACAAGAAAGCTATATGATCTTTATGAATTTCCATTTTTAGCCTTCAAATTAACACCAGACAGAAAATAAAAATAATATTTGATGAGAGATACTTATAAAAGAACCATTTATATAATAGTATTTGATTAGAGAAGACTAAATATGGAAAATCCCCTCAAATAAAGAACTAATTATGAAATTTGTTATTTCAAATTAAATATAAAATTACAATTACGATTTAATAATCTGTATTTAATGACTTATTTAATTGTTAGGAATGATTGAAATCGGTAAATATGGAGTAATATATAACTTGGTAATTTGAATGATAAAAGAAAAATTTATCTAGTAAAAATAAATTTATTAGAAACAGATTGATGTTACAATGAATAGAGTAGTTAAAAAAAAGGTGCAAAGTGTTATTGGGAGGCATAGGTAATGAAAATACGGAGTACAAACTTCTTATAGCCAAAACTGGAAAGTTGGAATTTAATTTGGAAACAATGGGAAGACATTCCATCACAATCCCAGTACTTCAAAAGAATTCATAACAATTCAATATGAAATTTGATGTAAAATTAAAATAATTTCTCTTCACAGAGTATAAATTTTAACACAAAAAAAGGCAAATCAAAACTATACATTGACAAGAAACTTCATTTTAGAAGTATCAAATACATCCCAAAATCATTAGAATTCCCCTCAGAAAACTTTAATTTCAATCAGCTCCAAATGAGATGTGCATTAGGGATGAATTTTTTCCATTTTGGAACGCAATTTATGTGGCAACATAATTTAGGAGCAGAAAATAGTAATGTCGAATACTTTCGCAACAGACAGCACAATGTGTTCCAAAACAACAAAGGGATAAATATATGAGCCAAATGTAGCTTTGAAATTTCAAAAAGTCTGATTAGATTCACTAACTCACAATGGCTAATGAAAAAACACACAAACAAAATGGTTTAGCTTGGGGGTGCACCACCAAAGCTTCCTGAACCACGTCCAAAGCCAGGCCTTCCACCAGCTCCACTCTGTAAGTTAAATGAAAATTGAGGTGAACAAAGAGAATTAAACAGTATACTCCTCCATCCCACTAAGATCTGACTACCCTTTTATTTCTAAAGCCTATCCCAAAATAATCTTACTTCTTTTTCTCATTGGCTTAAGGAAAAAATAACTGTTTATTTTTCAAAAAATTCATAAACTTTGTGAAATACACACCAAGAACATATACAAGGGCCAAAATGAGCACATGAGAATAGAAGAAAGTCAAATTCCTATCAATAAAAACAAAAATTATAGCTCCGTCCTGTGCAGGTTATTTCCCGGATTCTCTCAAAAATGCTATTTTGACCAAGATAAAACATTTAAATAATGGAGAAGAAATATCCATGAAAATCATTTGGTCGTATATTTAAATATACAAATCCTATATCAGCCTAAAATTAAAGTTACTAGTATCATAATCTTTAAGAATGGATAAAGATTTATTAATGGACACACAATAGTGAAGAACACATGAACATATAAGAGACGTAAATTGGATAGCAGTGTGTTTTTTGGGACATCCCGACAATCTTTGCGAATAAACCTCTAAATCTCTAATGTTATCTTTGTAAGATACAGCTGCATGAAATTGAATCTAAGATCCAATAAATTGAGTATAGCTCTTAACAATTACCAAGAAGAGTTACCCGAAACTATCTATGATTCATTAAGTCTGCCTTCCAAGGGACATAGAACATTATGCAGATGGTGTCATAACTAGCAGCAAATGAGATTACTCCAAATTGAGCAGACAATGGAGAAATAACTAAACTTAAGTATAAAAACGCCATACATTATAAAAACTACACATTTCAGAATATGTACACCCAAGATAAAAGTGAAAACTTACATTGAATCCTGGTCGGTAATCAGCTGGAGCTCCTCCCTTCTCCCCTGCATATTCCCCAGGTGGGCCTCTTGGGCCACCACGGTACCCATCCCTGTCTCTCCTCTCCCCTTCACCGAATCTAGGTGGTCCACTGGAAACATTTCCAAAGATCACAAACATTATGCAACAAAGCACCAAAACATTCACATTAATAGCCTAAGGCAAGCAAATTACCGGGGACGATCACCCGGAGGGCCCATGGGCCTTCCTAAGGGTTTTGCAGACTTCTTGAGAGTTGCAGGGACAATCTCGGATGGAAGGTTGAGATAAGTCCTGAGGAATTCAATGCCATCGTTGGTAAGGTACCAATAGTAGTGCATCCAAGCAAAGGTCTCCCTGACATACTCCTTCGACTTGAAGCTCTGCATCAGCTTAATCACTTGCAGATTTGGCACCTCAATCAATGGATGCTTCGCCAAGTTATAGTCTTTCTTAGCATACAACACCCCCTCTACACGAACATTACAGACCACACAGCACACGCCACATTAACCACTAATGAGTAAACATAAACCAGAATCTCAACATCAAATCTAGACAAATGCAAGCGCTTAAAATTCAAATACAGGTAAATTGAAAACTACTGACCTTGGAAGAGGTATTTGGAGATTTCTCTGCGGTTCTTCTCCGAAATGATCTAAAACAAGCAAAAAAAATCAACAAAATAGATCGGCGAACAAATTTCTATACACAGAAAAGGAAACGCAGATTGAAGAGAGTGAAATCTGTTACCATGACTGCTGCTCCGGCGTTCGGGGAGGAGGAATTTTCCGGCGAACGTAGCTGCGGAGTTTGATACCTGTTAGCAAACCCTAGACTGAAGAGGTAGAAAATGACTCTTATATCTATCGCTAGGTTAGTTTTTCATGGGCTGGTCACGCATGTCTTAAAGAGTTCATTATAAGGCCCAATTAGTGCAACGCCCCTTTATCTAACATACAGGCCTGATCCAAGATAAATATGACCGGGAAGTTCTAGCACAATCAAAGATCCAGTTATCCAACTGTTCCAAGGCCTAATCCCAAGATCCATACTTTTACTCTCAAAAAAACTTCACCTTTTGAATCATGACTATAATAAATAAATAGGTGTCCAGCACTTAAAAAAAAGAAAAAAAAAGAGATGTCCAATTACAATACAAATTTTTTACCTTAGTTTTTATGCTCTTTTAGTCTCTCAAGAAAATTATAATAATCGTTTAAGATATTAGGTTGAAATTATTATTCTTTAAATGTATTTAATGATTGACACAAAATTAAATACTAAAATTAAATATTAAAAAATTATATCAAGAGTCATACAAATCAAGATGTGACAAACTATATTACTGCGTGTTTTATAAAGGATTAAACAAAATTAAACAAAAAATAATAAAATTTGATCATATGAGTAATAATACAAACATTTTTATGGTGGAATGCGGAGTATAAATGCATTACAATAATTTTGTCTTAGTATTTAATAGATGATTAAACAAAAATAAATAAATTCTAAGGGCCTACAAAGCAGTTCTTATCCCCCTAACACTCCTACTCCAACCTCAGCCCCTTCTTTCTCCATTTCGTCATTTCACTACAATGAATATTAAAGTTTATGGTGTAAATTAGCTAACCGGGTAACGAAGTTCTAGTCCAAGTTTGGGGCGATAAGTTGAGTCGAGAAGCTAATTAACACATTGAACGCAAAATAACCAAGAAGACTGTGAATGGAAGACTTGTTGCCTAATTATTACTCCCTCTGTCCCACAAAACCTTTCTCATTTGATTTTTCATCCGTCCCAAAAAACTCTTCTCGTTTCTATTAAAAAGTCACTTTTACCCCTATTAATTATTAACCTACATATCACATTACCCTTTTCCTCTATTAATCTACCAATCACATCCTACTTTATTTATCGCATCAAATGACATATTTGAAAAGTCAACTACAAAAGTCAAATTGGAAAGTTTTTTGCGAGACGGATGGAGTATTATAGTAAGAGGTTTACAAGCTTGAGCTTAGAATACACTAAAAAATATTGGGTTTGGATGGCCTTTAATGAGGGTCTATGTGTTGATCTATGGGTGAAGCTTAGAGACATGACTATGTATGCCCATCTCAGACCATGTGCTAGGGCCATATAATATTCCTAAAGTGATTATTCTTGTCTTATACCATTTCTACCTTTATCATTTGCAATGTACGATCCGGGCTTGTCCTTTCTTAGCATGTAGTGTCAGGGGTATTTCTCGAGATCCAATCATTGGCATGTTGAAAAATTAGGTATGGCTTGTAAACAAGTGCAAATTATGTGGTATAGTCGAATGTACTATACATTATGGCAAAGTCGCAGTTAAAAAATGTTTCAGAATAAATGATATGTTGTTTCAGAATGAACACTATGTTATTTCATAATGAACACACTACACTGAGCAAACTTGGAATGAACACTACTTCACTTCAGAATAAACAGTACGTTGATTCAAAATGAATATTTGCTAGATGTATATAGTTCTGGATACATTCGGTCTACGATATAGGTTCTCGTCATCAGCTAGCACATCAAAAATTCTCTCGAGTCTTAGATCTCCAAATGGGGGATCTTGTGAAGGCGAACATTGAGTTATCGAGGATCCTTCATACCATACTATGCTTCCTAACACTTTAATTTGCACTTGGGCAAGTTGTAGCTTATCTCCACGAAAACATCTTGATATGTTACCTTCATCGCAGCTACGTTGGTTCAACACCCACATGGGTGGTTCTAGGTTATCTGGACTCTTGTTACGGTAAAGGTGTAATAACGCATTAAATGTACTTTCTTCATCTCAAAGTATTCAACTACTTTTGAATCAAAAAATATGAATTTTAATCACTAAATATATGAAACGAAGTATAAAATTTACATTACGTATTAATACAATGAAATAAATTTTATAGTTTTTTGTAAGCAAAGTCTAATAAAAAATATTTTGTACTAAATAATGAAAAAAATCTCAATTTAACTCGAAAAAGTTAAATTAAAAGACTATTTTAAGATAAATAGAGTTTAATATATAGTCAATTCAGACAAGGCAAACTAAAAAAATATTTTGAGATTAATAGAGCTGACGATTGATCGGTATTTGCAAAATGTTTTTTTACCATTCTCTCCATCCCTGATTTTTTTATTCATATTTTGACTTTTTAAGTCAAAATTGGTAAATTTTGACTTCAAATTAAATATTGATACGAAAAACATTTTTATTAGATTTATTATTAAAATAATTTTCAAAATATTATTTTATCTAATTAATATACAATATATATTTTATATAATTATGAGGCAAAAGTTAAAAAAATTTAACTAAAAAAAACTAAAACTAGACAAATACTAATTAAGAGGAATGTGATTGTTTATCGTTAAAGAACTAAAACTAGTATTTCACCCGTGCGTTGCACGGGAAAATGTTAATTTTGAGATGAACGGAAAGTGAATATAGCAATAATTTGATAAGTATATAATTTATATAAAGAATACAATATAAACTTTAAAAGTTAAGAAAAGTCGTAATATAAATTATTGTCCAATAATACACGTATATATTATTATTCTATGTTTAAAATGCTATTGAACACAAAGAATACACAAACAACAAAATTATTTTTATTATGAAATGTTTTTTTACAAAGGAATGATATATCTGAACCATTAAGATCAATTGTCTTTTGATACATTACTCTTTGATCACTCACAAAGGTAGTATGCTTATATTTTTTGTGTGTGTCCGTGTAAATATTTACACAATGTTCAGCAGATAATCAATATTATTCTTTATCGGAAAAATAGTGTAAGATGGATAACTCCCATTAAATATTTAGATATTTTTGAAATCTGTCACAAAATAATGACCTTAGTCTATGTGTTTTATCACTTGTGTCCATCAAATGAAGGATGATACATACGATGAATAATATGACAATCAAAAGGTTTAATGGTCAAACCAAATATGAACAAACATTGATTCAATTTTTGAATTGGTATATGTTTATTTTTGTCACGTCTTCATTAAAACATAATGATTTTTTTATTGTATGAAAGTTATTCATGAGTCATGACATTAATGAGTGAGGAACGATACAACGAACAATATTATAAACAAAGGTTTGGTCATCTCGTTGAGAACAACATAAACATAATACTCCATATGACATACATACATTTTTTAAAGAAAAACACATAATTATGGATAAGATAATAAGTCCCTAAATTTCAAGTTTACAAATACTTCGTAGTTGGTATAACGTAGATAGTATACCAACCAACCAATATTGCATAATATTAGTTAAATAGAAATATAATCATAAATTCTAGAAATCATCTTTATATGCCACAGTGCAAGTATGATCTAGAGGATTGTTTTCTTTGTTGCAATTTAAGATCTTTATTCTTTATCGATTTGTCACACATGAATTAACAATCTAAAGTTTACCATAATTAAAGTTTGATTTTTTAAGTAGTAGGCCAATATGCAGCAAAATTTATGCCTGACTTTTGCTATTAGTCATTATGAAGTCATAACAAAAAATTATTTACTTTCATACCAAACTAATTGTTTTATTTTTCTTTTTATTATCTACTAGTAATAGGTGAAATTTACACTAAATAGTACCAAAACATTAGTCATTTTCCAATATATACTTAAATATTTTTATTTCTTAAATAGTACTTAAATATATTTAGTAGCGGGAAGAATGTCCAGTAATAATAGACATTTTATTTAAACAATGTCCAGACGGTAGACATTTACTTGAACAATTATCAGTTTACGATTCAGAAATAAAAACAATGGTACTGCTTTAGGAAAAGTCGGATACATGAATTGGAATAATACAATGCCCAGAGTAATGATATACGGAGTATATACGAGGGGAACATGCCACATGCAAGAACAAAGGGGCGCACAGATACGTATAAATGGAGTATAATCAATCCTCTCGATGCCTTGTTTAACCCAATATAATAAAATATTTACAAAAAAAAACTCATGGAATTTTTTTCAAAAGTATAATACAAAGAGGCAAGAACTTGTTCTTTATATTATGTTTGGTTCAAAAAATTTGTAAAAAAAAAAAGAAAAGAAAATAATTTATCCTCATTTTCCTCACTAAAATGGAAGAAATTTAATTTTCTTTTCTATTTGAACATTTATTTTCTTTTTCTTCCACTTTTCTTTTTATTTCTTCTCTAACCAAACAAGAATTTTGTTTTTCTTTTCATTTTTTTCTTTTCCTTCTCAAATTCCTTGAACCAAACATAGTGTTAGGTTCGAAAAAAGAGTTGTATCTTAAAAGAAATTAGAAGAACTTGAAAAGAATTGGAAAAACTAGAAAAATGGGAAAAAACTAAAATAAATTGGAAAAAACTGCAAGAAAATAGAAAAATTTAGCGGAAACTAGAAGAAATTGCAAAAAAAAACTTCAAAAATTTATTTATGTATGTTTTACATTGTATTATTTTAATTTTTTATAGTTGTTGTTGTTATAATTATTATTATTATTATTTATTATTATCATTATAAGTAAAAATGAATAAAATTTGAGCATGTGAATAATATGAATGTCATTTAATTAGGGACAGAGAGGGTAGTATAATTATAATTTTTAAATTTAAAATATTTCTAATTTTCTTAGATCAAATTATATTAATAAAATATCAATAATTTTTCGAACATAGTTTAGTGTCAATAAAATTATACTACCTACTATTTATTCAAAAATAGAAAAAAAAAATAATGATGAGTGTGAATCACAAAATAGTGATATTTGAAAAATAAAATAGAAAAATTAAATTAATTTATAAACTCTAGTTATAATATTAATAATGATTTTTTGAACTAATATTTGGGAGTAAAAAAGATTTGAAAAATACTAATTATACATGAAAAATGTATTACCCTACCTCCGTCCTATTTTAAATTGTCTGTTTGCCTTTTTTCTCCGTCCCAAAATAAGTTGTCTGTTAGTTATTTTTCGTAAACTTTCAAGAGTAAAATACCTAAACTACCTCTAAAATAAGTCACTCTTCTCCACTTTATCTTCTCATTCATCGACATCCCTTCTAAAAAGTACTGACAATTTCAGAAAATCAACTCTATTTTTTCTTTTCCTTAAATATTCCCAAAAGTCAAAACAGGCGATTTAAAACGGGACGGAGGGAGTATTTTTTAAGTCATTATTTGGGAGTAAAAAAATATTTAAAAAATGACAATAGTTGGGAAAACTAGAAAATTTTGGGAAAAATTGAAAGAAACTGGAAAAATTTGGAAAAAGTCGCAGATACTAAAAAGATTTGGAAGAATTTTAAACTCGATTTGAAGTTTTACAAATTACACATAAGAGTAATTTACCTAAATAAGATTAAAACATAATGACTTTCTCATTATAGAACCATATGTTTTTATTTCCTTATGTAGGACCATTGGTTATTATCTATTAGTCATAATTTAACTAAATGTCCCGCATCACTTGGACATTATTTTTCTCACTAGTCATTATTAAGTCATATTTAAGGAATAAAAAGGTTTAAGTCCTACATTGGGAAATGACTTATGTTTTAGTCCTATTCAGTGCAAATTACACATAAATATCACTAGTGTTATTGAAATACTTAAGTCAAACTAGCGGACTTTCCAACATGCTTAATCGGTCACTACATATTTGGAAAGGGGTTTTCTTGGAGGGATTGTGGATATGAATCATAAATTTTATAAACAAAGCATTGTAGGTGTTACAAAAAACTAGTGGTAGTATAGAACCGGTTCGTTTATACATGGAAAAAAAAGTAAAACATGACTAAAATATAGAAAATATAATTAAATGGGAGTCCAAAACACAAATTCCTCAAATAGGAGTAACTTTGCATTATCATCCCAAAATACCCCTCGCTATCCAATTTTTGCATCGCATACCCAATTTTTTTCTCATTAATCGCGCTACCTGTCCACAAAACCACAAGAACTTGGACCAATGTCTACATGCCCACATGTCACAAAACTGAATTTTCACATATTTGGATCTCGCATGTCCACAAGAAAGCGAGGGGGCAAAATCGACAGAGAAAGAAATAAGACGGCGGGAGAACTTAAACTCATATCTTAAGGATTAACACAATATTTTAGCCTATTAAGAGTAATTTCTACTGAAATAATAAAATGGTGATCTGATATGGAAGAGCCTAAAAGATTTTAACTCATTGTTTGTTTGGTGAGAAAAAAGTTGAAAGAAAATGGAGATGAAAAAACACACATTCCAATACAATTGCTCATATTTGGATGAGAAAGAAAAAGATGTGAAAAGAAAAAAAGTTATGTGGGACCCTATCAAAAACTTTTTTATCAACAAGGATGAGAAAACGTTTCATAAGTACAAAATTATCATTTTTTCTCTCTATTTTCTACTCATTAATTATTTTCTAATCATCTAAATAATACTCCCTCTGTCCCAAAAAATTGTCATACTTTACTACAGAGTATTTAAAAATCGCATAAACTTTTGTTTATTCTTGCATTTTAATTGATTTTATAGAAGTTTTGACGTATTTTTAAATATTAAATTTTATTTTTTATTATTATACCAATATTTAAATAAAATAAATAGAAAAAACTCAAAAAATTGCTATGTTTAGAATAATATTACAATCTTTTTGGGACCGTGAGAGTATTTTATTTCATTTTATTTTTTAATTCAAACAAAGATTCATGCATTGGAATTTTATTTTAAAAATATTCTAATAAGTTTGGCTGTACGGAGCATCATCATTTTTATTCTTTTTCTGGTACTGACTGGTTAAATTTATATGAATAAGAACAAGAAAATGGGCAACGACCTTGTCCTGTCGGCCCAATTGTCAAAACAACAGGCCCAATCCGATGAAACCAAGGTGCTCCTACTCCACCGCCGGATCGAAATATATTAATATATTGTCCTTACAAATTTATTTTTATGATTTAATATTTTAATTATATTTTTTTATTTTCAAAAAGAAGAGAAAAGATAAATCATTTAAATAAAATAAAAAAAAGCCTTTATTCTAGTCAGACCTGAGACCATGCCCTCTGAAAAACTAGCCCTTGCCTAAATTAAGTAAATTTAATTCTTCACCGGTTTCATAGTTTTATTCTTTTATTTTATTTGCCCAGAAAATTACTCATGGGTGACGCCAGTTTTGTTGAAATAACTCTCAGGTCTCTCTATTTTCAAAAAGGCAGCAGAGGTCCTTACATTTTGTTGTAATAATTAGAAGGGGACATTTCATCCAATATTTCATCTATAAACGTTAATAAATGTATTTTTTCCTATTCTTTTCTAAATGTTTTAAGATAATAAATCTTAGGTCGCTCCTTTTTTTATTTCTTTGTTTTTCTTTCATTTTGTTTATATTATATTAAAACAAATGAAATAAAAAAATTCTAAAAAAAGAAATAACAAAGTAATGGCAAAATAGGAAAAACGGTATTCAAAAAAAGGAAAAAAATACATTTATTAACACTTACGAATGATGTATTGGATAAAATGTCCCCTTCTAGTTATTACAACAAAATGTAAGGACCTCTGCTGCCTTTTTGAAAATAGAGGGACTTGAGAGTTATTTCAACAAAACTGGCGTCACCCATGAGTAATTTTCTCTTATTTGCCTCGAATATATATTCGCACACACAAATTTTTGGAGAAGGAGAGTAGGAAAGTTAAGAAACAACAAAAATGCTAGGGGTACACCAATTTTTGTACCCCATTTGTACCTCCCCTCCATCTCCACCACACAAAAGCAAGAAAAGAAAAAAAAATTAAAAATATAAAGAGAAATCTATGGCTATGATTGTTGGTGTACAAATGGGGTACACCAAATGGTGTACCCCTAGCATTCCTCAAGAAACAACGGTTGTTAAATGCACGCATAACTTTTTGGAGAGAAAGATAGGGATAAAGGAGGAAGAGACCATAATATGTTGTGGTGGTCGACAGTCGATGATGAAGACCGGCAGTAGAACACGATAGTAAAATAATGGATGCTATGTTTTTTAGAAGAGTGATCTTAGCTCTAATACTATGATATACAATTTGATAATAATTGATCTTATTGAATAATGAGTATTATATATATATATATATATATATATATATATATATATATATATATATATGTAAATAATGAATCTATAATATGGAGTTTTTATGGACTATGGGGTACCATTTTACATATTGATATCGGCTTGGTTTCAAATTATCTTTTTAACTCTAACTTTTTGAGGGAGAAATAGTTAAAAAGTGACAAATTTTATTTAGGGATGATAACTAGTCAGTGTAATATAGTTTGACAAAAATAATGAAATTGTGATGATTTTTTTTGATGGAATGAGTATATGTTGCTTTAAAATTGATTAATGAAAAAGAATGTAAAAAATTGCAATTTTTTGCAAATATCAAAACAAAAATTATTTAAAAAATGATAAATGAAAATTAATGAAACAAATGTAAATAAAAATTGCAATTTATTCCAAAATTTGCACTTTGATGTAACATGAACCTATTTTTTACGAAGTGAAACAGATTTGAAATGCTCCCTATATTTATGCCCGACCATCATGCATGGGCCCGTGTAGAGAGGAAAAGGGTAGGAGGAAAAATTTATACCCCCGAATTGAGGGAAAGCGGGCCCAGCGATAAACGTGGCAGGATAATGCCAAGGACTAAAAAAAGGAAAGAAATGAAGGGGTGGGGTCCAGCAAGGCAGCCTAGGTGTCTCAATCAGGGGCAGTCGTTGTCGCTTGGTTAGTTGATTGTGTTGTCGCGACGTGGAGCAGATATCCTAAATCGGGCAGTCCATCGGTTTTGATTCCTATGACCGACCCGGAACACATGAGCCAGTCTCGTGAGACCTGACCCGACCACTACCTCGTTCAACTACTACTTAATCACTAGGGGTAGTAGTACCCACTCTAATAATGGGTGAGGAAGTAAAATTAAGATTGTAAATTAATATATGACAAATTGTGGAACTAATAGAGGTCTTTATGTTTACTATTCCCAGCGTCCCAAAATATTTGTCACACTTGGTTTTTCAGCAGTCGTTGAACCTTTTGTTTATTTCTATATTTTCATTGGTTATTTGATAAACTGAAATATTCTTGATATGTAAACATTTTATATAGTTTTTTGATATGTAAATTTTATTTTTTATTTTTATACCAATATATAAATAAAATGAATTGAAAATACTTAATATTTTATCTCGAGAATACAAGTGTGACAAATATTTAGAAACGAAGAGAGGCCTTACTTTTGATAATTTTTTGGCCAGTTCGGGGGGACTCTCAAAAATGGGCTCGTCTTATTTAGTACTCCGTATGAGATGTTATGTTCCTAAAAAAGATTAGATGTAATGTATCATTATATAAGTTCAATTTAATTTTTTTAATTAAATTGAAGTCGGTTTGGTCACTAAGCATATACTCCTTATGTCTCTATTTTGATTACAATTTTATTTTAAAATTAAGATTTATCTTGTTTGACTCGAAGAAATAAAACGAGAAGATCATATGACAATGATACAAGTAATATTCATCTTTAATGATTTTCATAGAGCGCATTAAAGAACCAACTCAACTAAAAGCTCAAGCTTATAGTTACGGCTTAATTTTTTTTTATTATAATATAGCACGCCCCTCACGTGCATGCGAGATTTGTTCTTCTGCTTGACGCTTGCACGTGAACAATGTTATTTGTAAACTAGGTGTCAGTCACTAAGTTTCAAATTCGCGATCTCTTGCTCAATGAGGCTCTAATATCGTGTCAAAGGACCAATTCAGTCAAAAGCTCAAATTTGTAGTTGTGGTCTTAGAATTTTTTTATATAATCTAAGAAAGCGCATTTGCTTTTCAAATGTGAATGGAATGAAATGAATATTGAATTTCAAACATAATACACATTTCTTCAAATAGGCGAAACAATCAAAATAAATAAAATACCTGTTCTCTTTTATAATGGTGGTGATAGTCATGTGGGTGAAATGGTGGCAGGTAACTATGGTAGTGGTTTTGACGGTGGTGCCGGTGGCAATAATATTAAGTATTCCTAGTTTTGGTAGATGTTGTATGTTAGTTAGTTTCCATTCTCTATTCCTAGTTGTGTTAGGAGTCTCTCCTATATATACTCTATCATGTACTCCATAATTCAAGGAGCAATATTATTATTCCAATATTTCAACTTGGTATCAGAGCCACCGCTCTTGGTAACCTAAAAAAAGTTCTTTGCTCCCACCACCGCCGCCGGTAATTCCGGCGACGGCGGTTCCACCCTATTCACCTCTATTTTCTTTTCATTCTTTTATCCTCAAATCAACTCCTCCATTCAAATGAAAAAAAAAACCATGTTGAAATCACACACAAAAAAAGTTATCAAAGGAGGAACTTCTCTTTTGTCATCTCCATGGTTCTTAAAAAAAAAACCAACTCCTCACAAACTCTCTCAGATCATCCTATCTTCTCAAAAAAAAAGGGAAAATAAATGATTGTTGTTTTTCTCCAATTCACCATATCAAAATCTCAGACCCAGATTTTTTTTTTCCCATCACCAATTCTTAACCTACTTTTTCTCTCTAAAACCACTCATTCTAATCATCAACCTCCCTTCACTTTCTCTTTTATTGAACCATTAAAAATCCAAAGTAAATCAGCACAAAAGCAAAGCCAATGGGGGAAGTAGTGAAAGAGGAAAACAAATACCTCTACAACTCACTCATTCAAGAAGGAAATAGGGCACCTCCAGAAAAAGACAAAAATGTCAAGGATCTCCAGTCAAACAGGCACCTCCAGTAGCTTTCTCTGTTCTTCTTCGACGTCAGCAGCTACAAGCGCACGTCAACCTTCTCTCTTCTTCTTCGACGTCAGCAACTACCAGCGCACGTCAATTTCTCTCTTCTTGAACGATGTCTACAGCTACACTGCACGTCAGACTTCTCTCTTCTCCAACGACGTCAGCAGCCACCGGCGCATGTCAGACTTCTTTCTTCTCCAACGACGTCAGCAGCCACCGGCGCACGTCAGACTTATCTCTTCTCAAAGTTTCCAGTTTCCAGCTAGTGTCCAAGCTTCCTCTTGCTTCAGCCAGAGTTCAGCTTGAGGGGGATGTTAGACAATAATATTAAGTATTCCTAGTTATGGTAGATGTTGTATGTTAGTTAGTTTCCATTCTCTATTCCTAGTTGTGTTAGGAGTCTCTCCTATATATACTCTATCATGTACTCCATAATTCAAGGAGCAATATTATTATTCAAATATTTCAACAGTAGTCATGGACTCATGGTCCAGATAGTGACAATGAGAGTTGAAAGTTCAAAACATCGATCAAGCACTTTCAAATGAGAGTGCCTAGAAGGCTCATACGTCTTCCGTTATTAAAAGATTGTCATAATTTGATTTTTTTATTGAACTGTGGCACTACTTGACTGCAAATTAAATATAGTTTTAAAAAATTAATTATTATAAAATTTTGATATTGCAAAACTATATTCTAAAATAAATCTAATTTTACTAAATTTACATTCATGGTCAAAAGGTGATATAGTTTGACCAATGGCCTGTTTGGGAACAGCGTTAGCGATTAGCGTTAACGTTTTGAAAATGCTATCTACGGGCAGCGTTTAGCGTTACCGTTTTCAAAGTAATCTGCACCGTTAAAATTTTATCCAAAACGCTAACGCTAATCACTTACACTATTCCCAAACAGGCCCCAAAAAATCAAACTGTGATGATTTTTTAGTGACAGAAGAGTAGTACTAAATCAATATTCACTTGATGATTAAATCAATATTCACTTGATGATTTATTTTCATCTTACCCTAACCAAATAGAGAGTAGGTGAGTAGATCCTTAGCCTATTTCCTAATGGGGGTAGACAATCATGTCATAATCTCAATTGCGAGGACATATCAATGTATTTTTTGGTCACTTTATACTAAAAAATTAGAATCATGTTAGATCGCATCAAATAGTGCTTCCAACTCCCAAATTTCAAATCACTCATTTTTAATTGCTTATATATATAAGGTTTTAGAAATATAGTAACGTATGTATAATCTTTACAATTATGTCTGTGAAGAAATTAAAAGTAAAATCGGTAAAAGTTGAAAACACCATATATCTTGCTCCTCACTTGGTGGGTCAAACCTTAATTTTAAATGCACGATTTTGATCCAATACTTGTGTCGATATCGATCAATATGGTTCTCGAAGCTAATATTCTTGTTCCGGTATAAACCAAAAATCGTACCCACCAAGTCACTATTTCACAAGATATAGAAAATTACTTTATATTAATATAATCAGACAGATGTAAGTGAGATTGTTAAGCAGATGACCGTTCATAGTTTATTTAGATTGAGGACCTACTCATCACATCATTTATGACATTAAGAAGTGGCGAAGGAAGTACATGAGGATCGAGATCACATATTTCATGAGGAAATTTTTGTGAGAACCAAAAATCATTTAAAAAATAAAAATAAATGATAAAACTAAAAAAACAAAAAATATTCTTGCGAGAAAAAGAAAAAACGATGTCTTGTGGATATGAGTGTAAACAAACCGAATCGAATCGAATAGCGAGATATTTGAATATATATTTGTTTAATTTTTTCGAATACGAATCCGAATACGAATATGAGACGAATTAAAAATAAGATTTGAATTTGTATTTGATTAATATTCGAATACTTAACGAATCATAAACGAATATTTTAATAATCATACTCCGTAATTTATATGATGGACCAACATAGATTTTGAATAATTTAACTTACGATACTTCTTATACTATATCGATCTAAAAACATTAATACATTTTCATCTTACACAAATTATATTTTATAAAATATACGGAGTAACTCTTAAAAATCATATGCTTTAGGTTTTCGTGTTACCTTAATTTATTGAGTTCTTAGTAATTTAAATACATTTTATACTATATTAGTTTGCTTGACTATGATGTTGAACCATGGTTTGTGTGTATATACATATATTCGAATATCACCCGAATCGAATATATTCTGATTTGTATTTGTATTTGTTTAATATTCGAATCAAAACTAATATTTGAATTTGAATTTGAATAATGCGAATTCGAATCATTATACTCGAATACAAATTACGAATCGAATTTAAAGTATTTGATTTGTTTATCTCCCTATTTGTGGATAGGCAGGGACGGAAGGGCCGGACAACGCCGAATGGGCCGGACGCTCTGATGCGGAGAGTCTAACTAAATGTTCTGAGTTTCATTACCTTCATATTATTGCTATCTTATTTGCATAAATTTTAATCGCAATTTTTTTTGTTATATCATTTGCATGATTGTTTTATGTGAAATTTGCACAGAGTAGTACTAAAATATATGTTCTTTCTCAATGTAGTATTTAAACTTTTTTTATTTTCTAAATAGTACTTAAATAATGTCTAGTAGCAAAAACAATGTTCAGTTATGTTGGACATTTAATTTGAACAATATCTAGTGAAGATATACATTTATCTGAACAATGGCTACAAGACATTGAATAGTGGTACTATACCGGAAATTTACTACCCGGAGTATATTATTTTAATACTACTCCGTAGTGAGGTAAATTCTTTTTTAACTTGCCACTAATTAGCTTTAGAACTCCGTACGATGTTGATTAGCGAGCTAGATAATGGAACCCACCCAAACCGTATCAAACTTACTCCGCAATAAAGAATTTGCAACGGCCAAACATAATTGGATAAAGCTACGGAGTATTTGTTTATCAAGTACGGAGTAACTCATTTTGTACACTTCAGGAATGTATCAACATTTTGATTTCGTGTTGATGTAATGCTAATTTTTGTTAACGCACCAACACTTTGTGTCAGTGTAAATTTTTGTTAACACACCAATACTTTGTGTTAGTGTGAATCATCAAAGTATTGGTACATATCTTTGATATACAAATGTAGTACAAATTTTGGGATATATGTAGCATGTTCCAACATTTTTTGGCAAAAGTATGGCCTCTCGAATAAAAATATAAGGACCATGCTATACTTACACCAAAAATTGTACCCCATTTGTACACCGCAGTTATACACAAACATTTTGATGGTTTACACCGACAAAAGTGTTGGTGCATTAACAAAAATTTACACGGACACAAAGTGTTGGTGCGTTAACAAAAATTAGTTTTACACCAACACAAAATGTTGGTGCAAACCTGCGGTGTACAAATGGGGTACAAAAGCTTGGGGTACAAATAACTTTATCCAAAATATAATACTCTGTAAATGATTAGTATGGAGCAAAAAGTAGCCTCATGGATGGAGAACCTTTTCTATAAAAATTAAAATAAACATATAGAAGATTTATACTTTCTCCATCCCCAATTTAATTATAAATTGGAGTTTACGAGAAAAAATATTTCACTTTTTGAAATCATTTTATTTACAATTCAGTATATCAATAAGAAATTAAAATTACGTATAAAAGAATTACGTCAAAAGTTCTACAAAACAAGAGGCGACAAGAATATTTAATTTTATAAAATACTTAATGAAATCGCGTAAACAGACAAAAGTTATCGAGAATAAAGAAATAAAATTATAATCAAATTGAGAACGAAGAGAGTATATTTTTTGAAAATTTTATTTGTGACTCTAAAATTATATTGAAAAGAAAAATATAATTTTTGAACACGACGGAATAGGATAGTTATTCTTACCAACTAGTATCACACCCGTGCGTTGCACGGGTCATAGTTATGGTACTAAATTAAGATCATTTTTAGAAATATAAATTGGTATATAATGGAATATAGAAATTTCATTATTTTAAAGTACAAAAGTAAAATGATTTGCAAATTTCGAAAGACTTATTTATAAACTACATCACTCGTATAATTCGTGTGAGCATTTACTTCGTTGTATATCAGAATCTTCAAGTTATTGTGATTTATTACTCTTGAAACTGTAACAAACACTTGCCCATGACTAAATACCGGTTTCCGTAATAACAATAATTTAACATGTTTCAGATATTGTCCCTGACAATAATTCAATAATTTGACTTATTTAAATAATAATTCAACATATTAATGTATCTATTTCGGAATTTTTATTTTTTAGTTTTATTTTCGTATTTAAATGGTACCATTTACTTACCCTATAATATTTATTTTCTATTTTATTTTAGATCACTTACGATTTTATACTTATCCATGCTTGTAAATTATAGAATTAATAGTATTAATTTTAGAATACTTACCATTGTTACATGTTTCCATGCTTATAGTATTAATACTATTAATTTATAATTTTTTTATTTTTGCATTCAAATGGTACCATTTACTTTATGTACCATATTTATCTTTAAATTTATTTTATAACACTTACCATTTTAACATGTTTCCATGCTTGTAAATTTTAGCATTAATTGATAGTAAAAATTTGCAGTTTTTTATTTTATTTTTGTATTTAAATGGTATCATTTACTTACCATACCATATTTATTCTCTATTATATTTTAGAACACTTACCGTTTTGATATTTATTTTATTTTCTAATTTATTTAAAACACTTACCTAATTTATTTTAGAACACTTACCATTTATTCTATTTTTGTGTTTAAATGGTACCATTTGCTTATCGTGGTGACATACTGTATTGTATTTATTTTCTAATTTTCTCATTAGAACACTTACCGTTTTCAAAACATTTTCATGTTTATAAATTATAGTATTAATATTAATTTTGCAGTTTTTTTATTTATTTTCATATTTAAATCGTACTAATTACTTACCAAACCACATTATTTTCTAATTTATTTTAGAACACGTATCATTTTTAGATGTATTTTATTTTTTCTTTTATTTTAGAACACTTACCTAATTTATTTTATAACACTTACCATTTATTTTATTTTTGTTTTTAAATGGTGCCAATTGCTTAACGTACCATACCTATTTATTTTTCTAATTTTTTAATTAGAACATGTGTCATTTTAAAATGTTTCCATGCTTGTAAATTATAGTATTAATATTAATTTGTAGTTTTTTTATTTTATTCTTGTATTTAAATGTTATCATTTACTCACTGTACCATATATATTTTCTAATCTATTTTAGAAAACTTACCATTTTTACACGTCCGTGTTTGTAAATTGTAATAAATAATTAATTTGTAGTTTTTGAAATAAATCATTTTAATCCCGCTCATACTTTATTAATTAAAAGTTTTTTAATTTTATTTTAATATTTAAATGGTAGTGTATTTTATTTCCATACTTTAATTCCCCAATGGTTCACTACTATTTAAATTAATTTAATTTAAATATTTAAACAGTGTAACATTTAAATAAAAATGAAAACATACTTAAAATAGAAGGAAAACAATAAGGCCAAATAATTAAACTATCATTTATGTTGTCAACACTTTCTATATATGAGTCTCATTGTTAGGCGGGAAAACATTCACTTCTTTTTAAATAAAGTATAGATTACCATACACAATTACACATCGCCGTAAATGGTTTCCAATACGTGTCATTTACGCGGGGGGGGGGCAGACGCGTCACCCTCCAGTCCCTTATCTCCACGTCACCCTTACTCATTAGCGGCCGAGATCTCGTCTTTCATCTTCGAATCCAACGGCGGAGAGCTCAATCTTCCAGACGTTTCCCTCAAGCCACTGTGACGACATTTAACCATGGTTAAATATTCACTCAACCCCGATTCACTTTCTCCTCCACTGTACGGACTCTATATTTCTAAAATAAATCCTCTGTCCCCCCAATGAATACACACACCGCAGTATATAGATAGGTATACAGAAACACAAGTTTTCCTGGTTAGTAGAGAGAGAGAGAGAAAGAGAGAGTGAACGAAGCTTCTTTTAGAGAGAGAAACTCAAGACTGGAGAATTAGGGGTTTTTCGCTCTGCTGAATCCGCGCTGTATGTGTTGACGGACCTTTTTATTCCGAGTTTTTGAGGAAGGAGGAGGGAGCTTTGAGGATCCTTAGCCTTTCTACGCCTCAGATCTGAACGCCAGGTGATTATGTTCACTTTGATTCTCTCTTCGCCTGTTGATTTTTCTTCGATCGGCTATTGAATGTCGGCTGATCCGCTTTGAATGATGGAGTTTGATGCGTTATTTATTTATTTTGCTAAAAACGTGATTATGCGCGATTTATAGAATTGTTATAGGACAGTTACTGCGTTTTTCGTTTGTATTCTAATTTAAGTGGAAAATAATCTAGAATGTAATTTAGTTAAATAATACTTGTTAAATCCTTTCAGTAATGTCAAAGTATTTATTATAGGGATTGTAGTAGCTAAAATTGTCCAATGTTATGAAGGTTTTTTTTGTAACGCTCGATTATCAGATGGCTTTGATAAGAAGGAAAGGCTGGATATAGTTTTAGATGTTGTATTTAATTGTGATTTCCTGCTGTGGCAACTCTCCTGCGTCTTTTGTTTCTTGGATTTGGAACCTAGAACACTTTTCTCGCTGCGTAATGAGGATCTGCACACTGTTACAGATTAGATTTTTGATGCTCTTATCTCTCATACGGTTTTCCTGCTTCGTTTTTTTTGTTGATTTTTACAGATTGATGGTTGCTTCGGTCTTCAGTAGGCAAATGGCTCTTTCGATGTAGAAATTTGGATACGTTCACTTTCTCTCTTCCTGTGTTCTGCCATCATCTGTTTTGTGATATCAGTGATTATTTTTGGTTCGCACCTGTGTGCCTCTTTTATGATTGTTTCTGGATTGAGTGACTTTTTGGCTCAATCACAATCGGCTTCTGAGTTGGGCTCTCGATTGAGAGTGCGGGGTAGGCTACTCTCTGCTGTTTCCATCTCTGTTGCCGATTGTGAGATCTGTATTTTCCGTCTTGTCTTCTCATGTCTCCTAACCTAGACAGCCCTGTTCAGACCCAAATGGCCGTGGTACCTTTACGAAGCCCACTTGTTGGGGAATACCCAGGAAACAAGAGGATGGAAGCCAAACCTACTACTGGAAGGAGACGTGTATTCGTGCAAACTGATTCAGGCTGTGTTCTGGGTATGGAGTTGGATCGCAGTGACAACGCACATACTGTGAAAAGGAGATTGCAGATCGCTCTCAATTTTCCGATTGAGGAGAGTTCCTTGACTTTTGGTGATATGGTCTTGAAGAATGACCTAAGTGCGATTCGGAATGATTCTCCTCTTCTTCTGACTAGGAACACTTTGCATAGAAGCTCATCAACACCCTGTCTTTCTCCCACTGGGAGGGATATCCAGCAGAAGGATTGGAGTGGCCCTATTGAGATATTGGGGAAGTCTACTAGCTTTGCCAAGACCAAACAAACTGTCAAGGAAATTGTTAAGGCAATGAAAGCAGGAGTTGAACCCCTTCCCGTCCATGGTGGACTTGGAGGGGCTTATTATTTTAGAAACAGCAGAGGCGAGAGTGTTGCCATTGTGAAGCCAACAGATGAAGAACCATATGCACCCAACAATCCGAAAGGATTTGTTGGCAAGGGTCTAGGCCAACCGGGTTTGAAAAGGTCTGTTAGGGTTGGCGAAACGGGATTCAGAGAGGTTGCTGCGTATCTTCTTGACTATGATCATTTTGCTAATGTGCCGCCAACCGCATTGGTGAAAATCACACATTCAATATTTAACGTGAACGATGGTGTGAACGGAAACAAGCATAACAACACCAACAACAACAACAACAAGCGTTTTGTTAGCAAGATTGCATCTTTTCAGCAGTTCATCCCTCATGATTTTGATGCCAGCGACCATGGAACCTCAAGTTTCCCCGTTTCTGCTGTGCATCGGATTGGGATATTAGATGTTAGGATTTTTAACACAGATAGACATGCGGGGAATCTTCTAGTCAGGAAAGTTGATGGTATGGGTGGGTTTGGTCAGGTAGATCTCATTCCCATTGACCATGGCCTCTGTTTGCCTGAAAACCTGGAGGATCCTTATTTTGAGTGGATTCATTGGCCACAGGCTTCCATTCCATTCTCTGACGATGAGCTTGATTATATAGATAGACTTGACCCTATAAGAGACTCTGAGATGCTTCGATCTGAGCTACCCATGATCCGTGAAGCTTGTCTTCGCATCTTGACCCTCTGCACCATTTTCCTCAAGGAAGCTGCTTCTTATGGACTGTGCCTTGCTGAGATTGGCGAAATGATGAGCAGAGAATTCCGTAGCGGAGAAGAGGAACCGAGCGAGCTTGAATTCATCTGCATTGAGGCCAAAAGGCTTGTTGCTGATAAAGAATTCCCATTGCTTACCGCCGGAGTCGATGATGACGAGTTTCAGTTCGATATAGACTGTGAAGACAGCTCAGGATTTGACTTTAGTCCAAAAATGGCCTTCACTGATTTCACTTCAAAGAATCCCTTTCACACTTCACTGTCAAAACTGGAAGAAAGCATGGAGGAGGAGGAGGAGGAAGAAGAAGAGGGCAATAATAAGATCCCTCCCCATCTTCTCAGGTCTTCTTCTACTACCAAGAACGCGACCGTTTCAAAGCTCTCCATGTCTCTCAAGAAAACCAGTCTCCTAGGGACAAAACAGGAAAGCTCATCATCATCTGGCCACCACCGCAGCGCAAACGAGCAGCTTCCAGCGAGTGCCAATTTTGTCAAGCTGTCCGACATGAACGAGGAAGAGTGGGCCCTGTTTCTAGAGAAGTTTCTAGAGCTGCTCCCCCCGGCCTTTGGGAAGCGGAAGTCTGTGGCGCTCGGCCGGGGGCAGAGGCAGAGGCTTGGCACTTCATGCCAGTTTTGAAGGCGTCTTTTTTTACCGTCTCTTTTTACCATCAGAGGACTGGGGAATAACTGAGGACTTCTCCAACTTGTGAGAGTGAAAGAAGGATGTGTTTTTCCCATTTCCACCCTGGAGATGAAGAGGACTGTGAGGACCCAGAGGAGTGGTAGTGTTTTAGTAGGGTTTTGTAAATATTGGTGGAGGGGGTAGTGGTTTGGTGAGAGAGCCGTTTATTTCTTTCTTACACTTTTTCTTTTCTTTCTTTCCTTTGGCTTTGTTACCGAGAACTGCCGAGGCATGTTGGATAAATAATATGGACAACTCTAAAAAAAGGTTATGTAGATATATATGTTTGGTCTGTTTTTGCTTTATGACGTTTCTAAATATCTTGTTTGAAGTCTTAAAGTGTATCAATTCTTGTCACGCAAAGGACGCACAATTTAGATTTTTAAGGTGTTAAAAGTCCCCACTTGAAGCATGCTTTCACCACCGGTCAAAACTCTTCTTTTTATGCAACGTTTTGGCCGGCCCTCCACTCTTCTCTTTTTGATTTTCTTCAATGTTTTTTGAAGTTTATATGTATGGAGCAATGTTACATGGCTAGGTCACTTTTTTTAAAGTTGGAATTGACAATTATATGATGTAGGGTACATTAAATTAATGCCCCATAAAATAAATTAGCACTATTTTAAGTTTAGTTCAAATTATGTATAAATAAAAGGTTCCTATCAATTGTTTTGTATTGCTCCCGCCCCATCAAGGTTTCAAATCCAAGTTGGACCATAACAAAGATAAGGTTTTGGGGATGTTAGTGCAAGTCCTTTTCCTCGATTGTCAATTTCTGATGGAAAATCATGACCAATCTCACATATTTGGTGTGTGTTCATAGATGATGTTATCATCCTTCAGGTTAGGTCCCTCCTCAAATAACACACTACTCATACATATAAAGGCATGTATGTAGGTATGTATGTTTCTATGTAAGGCCTATGAGGAAAGAGAAAAATTTAAAATCAAATTTCAAGAATAATTCAACATTTGTTTTTGTTGGGCACTCGTCCTATATTAAGAATTCATTTTGGAGTTTGTCACTTTGAAGACATACCTCTAGTTTTTAAAGTATTTCCCCCCATTCACGTTTAACTAACTATTTATCGTACGGAATTTAACTGAACTTTGTGCAAATTTTACAGCCTATTTCCCTTGGTGTTAGAATCCACTCCCTCTATTTCATAAGCATCGCGTGTGCTAGAGTATAAAACCTTTCACGTGCAGAAAATGAAAAATTAAATTGTGATTTTGCTCAAAACACGTGGGAAATTGGTATTCATAACATTAGGCCAATTTTATCAAAGGGCCACACTGTGCTCCATTTGACTCTAAAGTGCTTCATGGTTTTAATACCAAAATGGGGAGAAAATTATTGTTTGGACTTTTTGGTTGTTTGGATGGAGAAAGAAGTGAGTGAGTGAGAGAGAGGATTCTTGTGGGGCCTTCCCCAAACGAAACATTTCTCCAAATATGATGGAACCAAGAGAATACTTTGGCATCTATCAAGAAAAAGAAAACTGCTTATTACTTGAATGCAATGGCAGCAGAAAACTGCTCCCCCCTTATCATTTGAAATGCCAAATGCATGAAAGTTAAAGTGACTAACCATTGAAATGGCATTTCAATGCTTCATGTGAACAGCTTGAAAATGGCGATTGCTGCAGTGAAGACAACTGCAAGCCCAACTGCTAATGCAGATGTATGTGTGTCTCAATGAATCTGCAAGAAAAAGTACACATTCTTGAAGCCCCCTAAAGATATTTTTACCTTCCACCCGATACCCAATACTCGCGAAAAAGGGTTCCTGCTTTCCTTTTTTAGTACGATTGACACACAAAGAACACACAAAGTCTGTTCATATTTTTTTAATCTAATAACACACAAAGAACCAACGTCGTCTTCGTCTCCGCTAGAGCTCAAATCAGGGTAAACTTCCATAAGAATCCCTGGGAATGGCTTCCTACCACTCAAGCGAGCAAAGAAATTCCCAAAATGCAATTTAATAACACCTAAATATGTGAACATGTGATAAATTGCATTTTATTACTGTTATTGATAAAAAAGTTTTTTTTTGGTACAATTTCTTACGGACAAGAATTGATAAAAAAGTTTTTTTGGTACGATTTCTTACGGACAAGAATTGATAAAAAAGTTTTTTTTTGGTACAATTTATTACGAAGTAAAAAAGATGAACAGTGATAAAGAAGAACAGTAATAAATATGTGAACATGTGATAAAGAAGAACAGTAATAAATATGTATTCACATGTTCACATATTTAGGTGTTATTAAATTGCATTTTGGGAATTTCTTTATCAATGAATGTATAACAATTTATTACTGTTCTTCTTTATCACATGTTCTTCTTTTTTACTTCGTAATAAATTGTACCAAAAAAAAACTTTTTTATCAATTCTTGTCCGTAAGAAATCGTTTTATGCCCGGAATTGAATTCGTTTTTTATATTATTCGATCGAATTTGTTTTTAATTCTAATTGTTCCAATACTAGTCTAGAATATTTAAATATAATATTTTCACAGTCAAATACTATAAAAAATTTACAAACGATGATTGTTCCAAAAAATAATTCTTGTTTTAACTTTTTTATTGAAATGATTACGAAGTAAAAACGATGAATGCAAAGTTGCAAACCAACATACGGAGTATATAAAAATCTTTAGAAAAGGAGAAAAGTCAAAATAAGACCAGGGCCGGCCCATTAAGGGAATAAGCAGTACGACCGGGCCAGGCCCAACAATTTAAGGGGCTAATTTTATATATATATATATATATATATATATATATATATATATATATATATATATATATATATATATATATATATATATATATATATTGAAGCCCAGAACAGCTAGCCCTCCTATTTTCGTTCTACAGCAGAAAGCGGAAGTAGCCAAACGCCCGAACCCACGAAGGCACGGACGGAAATTGAAAAAGACGCCAGAAGGAAGTCGCCGAGAGAGAGTCGCCGCCGACAGCCTGCACGCTGCACTGCTCCAGAGTCTAGCCGCTTCCCGCCAGACGCCGCCTCGACGGAAACTCTCCAGCCTCCAGGTCCTGGAGTCCAGGTAGGGAGGTTAAAAAAATACCAATTTCAGAATTTCTTTAGGTAGTGTTTGGCAACTAGGATTTCATTTCAAATCATGTATTTCAATTCCAAAATTTGAAATCTTGAATTTCAAATGACAATGGGAGGCGCATGAATTTAAAATTAAGCTTTGTTATGAATGAGAAGAATTTGATTCAAATCCAAATTCAAAATTTGTAAGTTCCCCAAACATGGAATTTGAGCCAAATCCGAATTTGAAATCCAAATCCATGTTCCCAAACATACCATTAAGAATTTTACAATTTGTTATGTAAAAGTCTGAAAATATTTAATCTTTATAAATTTATGTTATGAATTTGTTATGAATTTTTGTTGTGAATTTGACAATTTATTATATGAATTTGTCATGTGAAAAATTGAAAATCTTTAATTGAAATTTTTGCGAATTGTTGTGAATTTGTTGTGAAAATCTGAAAATCTATTAATTTAATAATTTGAAGATCTGTTTTTTTTTGGAAATTTAAAGTTTGTATTTGTGTATTTGATTTCACTAAGATGTGATCAATGAATTTGCTCTAAAAAATGCAAGGAGAAATTTACTAATTCTCGGCTAGTATGTAATTATACTACTATGATTTTGTCATTTACTTATTTTCTTTTAATACT
The DNA here is from genome assembly GCA_900332095.2 of Cuscuta campestris. Taxonomy (NCBI): domain Eukaryota; kingdom Viridiplantae; phylum Streptophyta; class Magnoliopsida; order Solanales; family Convolvulaceae; genus Cuscuta; species Cuscuta campestris. The sequence goes on from OOIL02005599.1 coordinate 1,131,512, forward strand.
ATTGGGTTAATTGGCATTTAAATATATTTAGTTTACATATTTTAATTGTTTAGACCAATAGGGAATTAGGGATAAGACTTCTAACTTTCTAAGGCTTTTTTTTCTTGCCTCGGCCCAGGCCGTTGAAGTCTCAGGACCGGCCATGCTTTTTACCAAACAAAAAGTTGTGATAGGGATAATATTTTTTTCTTGCACTACTATTTACTCCCTCCCTTCCATTAAACCATTCACATTTTGACTTTGGGCCAAAATAAGAAAAGTGTATTTTTTGTTGACTTTTTAATTTTATTCTTGATGTGATGAGTAAAACTAAGATGCGATAGTTTGGTTATTAGTGAAAAAGTATGATGTGATAGGTAAGGTATGAAAAAGTAAGAGTAAAAGTGGTTTTTTAATAGAAAGTGGAAGTATTTTAGGGAATTGCGAAAAAAATAAAAGAGGAAGGGTTTAATGGAACGGAGTGAGTATTTTATAAAAATATAGGTAAGTTTGAAATATACATATAGATATATACTTTCTTTGTTTTTACATTATCACTCTCTTTCGAAGATTATATTATGCAAAAGTTTATCTCTTTTAAATTGATTTAATTTACAAATTGATATTGAAATAAATATACAACTTGCATGCTACATTGAGTATGAGTATTTGTCTAGTTTTGACTTTTTGTAGTTAAAATTAGTTAAATTCAACCATTAATTAAATAAAACTGATACAAAATTAATTTTATTGGATTTATTTTTATAAAACATTTTCAAAATATTGTTTAATCTATTTAATATATCATATAATCTTTATTCAATTAAAGGTCAATGGTTGAAAGTATTTAGCCACGAAAAGTTAAAATTAGAAAAATACTCAGGGACGGATACACAAATAAGTGATGATGACATGTCTAGTTTATTTAATCAAATGATCCATGAAAATGCATATGCCAACAAAAGTTACTGGAAGTACATAATTTAGTGATGAAAGGAATATTGTGTTTATGTTGTTTTTAATTTTTAATTAGAGAAAACTTCTTAAATATGAGTAAAGATGAAGAAAATATCATAATATAAGTAACACTTTTTTTGTCACCTAAATAAGAGTTCAAATTGTGACTTTCATATTGCATATTGTTACAATCTTAAATTGACATAAACTACTACTCCCTCCGTCCTATAATGATCTTCCCGGTTCATTTTACGAAGTTTGACCGACTTTATTTTCAATTCAATTTATTTAATTATAGGTGTAAAATTAAAAAATAAAATTTATATATTTAAAAACTACATCAAAAGTTCTACAAAATAAGTAGTGACAAGACTATATTATTTTATCAAATACCAAATGAAAATAGGTAAAGAAAGTGATTAAAGTTTGACCGTGTAAAAAGTGTGTGGGAAGAACATTATAGGACGGAGGGAGTACCATTCATAAGTTCTAACCACATTTATTATCTAGGAAATTAAAACAATGCAACTCTCATATTTTGATGTCATAAATAGGGTTTCCTTTAAACTTTAAGTTCCAATAAAGGCCCACCACACTTTCCCGGACTCGATGGCTTGCTTGTTTTATGTGATCTAGGTCTANAGAAGCCAATTGCCTCTCATCAGTTCCCGTGGGAGTTACTAACCCAACTTATCTGTTCATTTGTTGTGGTCAAGAGTCCGCCAATTTTAGGGTATATGTCTCAGTTTAAGTCCATTTGTTCTTTCAATTGTGTATAGCAGAGCTATGAGAACTGTAATGGGGAGGCATGTAGTCCAGCCTGGTGCAAATGCTAGAGATAGAATCAGCCAACTCCCGGCAGAGATACTTGACCATATTATGGGATTGTTGCCTATTCGACAAGCGGCTAAGGTTGCTGTTTTGTCTAAGGTTTGGAGGGACGTGTGGTCCAGCCTCACGCTGTTGTGCTTCGATCATGGCTTCTTCCATGTTGCTGGTAAGAAATCTTCAAAAGAGGCCCGCAAAGACAAAAACAAACGCTCACGTTTCCACGTAATCACGCAAATTCTCTTGCAGCATAAGGGATCGATTCGGAAATTTGTTTGTTTCCATGCATTGGCTATGACAGAAATAGTTAGGTTTTCATCGCTTGAAGTGGATGAGTGGTTGGTGTTAGTCACACGAAAAGGCGTTGAAGAAATCCACCTCCATTTTGGGTGTAACAAATACAAGCTCCCGGGTTACGTGTTTTCGTGCACGACACTCAAGACATTACACCTCAACGGTTTCTCTATTGACCCACAAAATTCCCCACACACTTTACCGAATGCTACATCGCTCCGTTTTGATTATGCTGACTTTGGCACGTATGGGGGATCTTTCAGACTACGTTGTCCATGTTCCGAGGCTGGAGAACATGTCGTTTTCTTGGTGTCGGGATATGTTTCACTTTGGCATTACTGCAAGAAATCTTACCAGTTTGACACTCTATGGCTGTTTTAGTAGCGAATCGGGCAAGTTTCTCCCGGACAACTTGGACTTGAGATCTATTTCCACTCTTGATATGGACTATTACAGTTTCAAGGTATATTATTTGGGAAATTTACCTAAATAGGACTAAAACACAATGACTTTCCCAATATAGGATCATATGTTTTTATTTCTCAATGTAGGACTTTTGGTCATTATCAATTAGTCATTATTCAAGTAAATGTCCATCATTATTGGACATTATTCCTCCCACTAGACATTATCAAGTCCTATTTAGGGAGTAAAAAAGTTTAAGTTCTACATTGGGAAATGACTTATGTTTTAGTCTTATTTAGTGTAAATTTCACATATTATTTCTTGGATTTTGATCTATATATGTATAGTGTCCTACCCCATACATTTGAACTGGTCTAACTTCATTTCCATATGATGATTTCTTAGTATTTTGTTGGCCAATATACTACAAAGGAACCCGCACTAAATGTGGAACAACTCAAGCTATCGAATTTTTGTTCCCAGGATGATGATGAGTTAATCTCTGCATTTGTATGCTTGCTGTCTAATTGCCCAAAGTTATGCAATCTTGAAATAAGTTTGGCGGTAAATATATATTTTTTTACTTCATTTTCACAGTCAAAATATTGAGTAAAACCATGGTTAGGTCCCTGTAAGAGCATTCACAGCGGCATGTCAAAGGAATGCCACGCCCTGCCACATCAGCAAGTGGAGGCGTGGCGCGAGGCAATGGAGGAGCGTTCCACCCCACATATCGTTCCACCTGCGAGGCATATTTATAAAAGGGATTTCAAAGAATCTTTTCATCTTTTCAAACGAGATTGAGGAAAAGATTTAAAATAGAGGAAGAAGGGGGGCTCATCTAGGGTTTTCGGTGGGGGTGTGGTTCATCCGGGCATGAATTTCTGGCGGATGGATGTGAAATTATTGGATGGCTACTGTGCACAATGGAGAGAAGGTCGTACACTCTTGCTCGTGGATGAAGGAAACCAGGGAGTTACAGAGTATTAATTTGTTTGATTCTTCAATTTTTTGTTTCTTTAATTAGGAATTGAAATTTTAAAATTTCAATTATTATGAATTTCCATATCCAATATTATATAAAAAGGGAGAATGATTTTTATGATAAAATGTATAAAAGAAATAATTTTTTATTATTAATATTGAGTATGTATTAAAAAAAGTGAAAAAATACTTACTTGCCACTGTGGGACTTACCACTCAACTCATGTGCCACTGTGTGACTGGACTATTTTTAATTGGTGGAAATGTACCACGTCATCGTGTGGCATTATATTTCATCCTTGCCATTGCTCATGCTCTAATGTGTCCCTTCATTCAATAATAACACTTCAAATGCTAAGCTGTTAGTTTTTCTTCCTCTCTTGTTGTGTGTTTATGTAGTGGGCAGGGAATATAAACAAGTGTATAGATGTCACATTTGGGAATTTGCTAAAATTCCGCAGTGTGCTACGAACACACAAAAGGCTTCTGTGTTTGAAGCTTCGCTCATTCAAAGGGTTGAGGCCCCAAATGCAATTCGTTAAGGAGATGCTTGCCTGGCTTCCCGCGCTGGAAAAGGTTGTCATTATGTGTATTCCGAACATGTTTGATTGGAACAAGGAACAGCAAACTATGGAAAAAATTTCGCATTTTCCGCGTTCATCTGCGAATGCTAAAATTGTTTATCAATGAATGGAGATCTTTCCAAGTTGAGCGTTCTCGTACTTGTCACTTTTATAGCTTAAATGTGTTTTTGGTCATTTATTTATTTATTTCGACACCAATTCATGTTGCAGCTGTTCATTACTGATATCCAAAACTGTAGGAAGGTAAAGTTTTTTTGGTATGTGACTTTTGAATGAATAGATTAATGGCATTGACATGCCAAATGGATGGGCTTTTGAACCTAATGGAAGAAAAAACTTGCTTTTGAGACTCTTCACCACAATCATTTTGACTTTTTGTGATTTTTAAAGAATGTTGAAAAAGGTAAAAATTTACCAAAATACCCTTAATGAAAATGGGTGGGGTGTATTAAATAAGCTGAGAAATGTGTAATAAATAAAGTAAGTGGGGGTAATTGTGGGATTTGAAATGTTAAAAAAGGTAATGAGAAGATCTATGTGTGACAAATAAAAAAGCCGAATGGGAAGATTTGTGGGAGACGGAGCATCTTCTTCTTCTTCATATGCATAGGTGAGATTGCTGTTTTGACCACTCAATTATGATAAAGGTGCGGTGCTTTTTATGTGGATTTCTCACTTTTGAGTGAAGACTATTCTTGTCTGGTGTTCGAAGTTCTTATTCGATGATTGTGTGTACCTCTAATTATTTTGGAGATGATTATTAGTTGTACCGATTGATTTTTTGGTGACTAGTGGAATGCTTCAAGATTGTTTCCTCGATTTTGGATTTCCACATTAAATCTTGGTGTTTCTTTATCACTTGATTGCTTATTCATTGCGGTGTTTACTATTCTTGATCAGTCCTATAATTTTGCTCATTTTGACAACACGCAGACGAAAAAATTATTAATTGCTTCCACAAGAAATTAAGGTGATTTTCCCAGTACACACTTTACATATTTGTGTCACGGCAGATTGTTTTTAACACTAATAATCATATTACAATGTAGTGTCTTTTATTCATTCTCAGTCTCTTAGATCAAAAGAATTAATGCTTTATTGAAGTTTGAATCATTGATTTCTCATTTGTGAGAGTCATTGTGAAGTCGTTGAACAAAATTTTTTAATGATTTTTTTTGGGGAGTAAGCCCAATATTTACGTGTAGTTAGGCTATACGAGGCAATCACTAACATACCCACCATCCTCACTTCTTATTCAGCGCCACTTTAGCTTTCCTCATTTCATTCCCATTGAGGGGTGCGAATCCTCATTTTTTTAATTTTTATTTTTAAATATAACTTTTACAACATTCTATATAATTTTTTAAATTGAACTTAAGTAATATTTGAAATTAAAAACTGAAATTAAAAAAATGGAATCACAAGAAGAAAGAAACAAAATAAAAAACTTAAATTAAAATCCAAAAAAACTGAAATTAGAATGAAAAATTGAAATTAAAAACCAAAATAAAAAAACTAAATTTTAAAAATACTTTTATAAAATTATAACTAATTTCTAAATAAAACATAAAAAATTAGGAATTAAAAACTGAAATTAAAAAATAGAACAGACACTAAAATGAAAAAATAAAATTAAAACGTGGATCTAAAAAGAGAAAGGTCATATCTGAAAAAAATTAAAGTAAATCAAAATTTTTTCCTCTGAAATGTACTCCGTAACTTTTAATTTTTATAACTCCCTAGATTTTTTGTTGCACTGCATTTTTTTAATGAACAATGCTCTTAAATGTTTATTGATAATATTCTATTACTGTATTTTTTTTTCTAAAATGAAACTATATTTTTTTCGATAATTCAATATAAATTTTTTTCTCCAAAACAATAATTTAAAAGTTGTGAAAATGACGCAATATTTTTTCCCTCCAAAACGACACTAATAAATTTTATAACTTACTACAATTTTTTTGTATTGCAATTTCTTTCTCGAATGATACTCTAAATTATTTTTCGATAATCCAATATTATATTTCGCTTTAGAACAGAAAATAAAATTTTGTAAATTATTATTTTTTAAAAGAAATTGAGACAAATCTCTAACAACAACGACCATTGTACTATTATATTATTTAAAACACAACTTAAGTTTAAAATTATAAAAAGGAAAAAAAAATAAATTTGCTTAAAATAATCTCATCTTACATTTGTTTGGGAAAAACATGCCTTTTTCCAAAAAATCCATTTAGTGGTTGTTAGCTTTTTTAAGGGAGATTCAAGACTTGCACACATGCAAAAATGTGAGATTATTTTCGGAGATAATAAACAGTGAAATTATTTTTTAAAAAATGTAAAGAAGTGAGATTATTTAAAATATTACTACGTATTTTCTAAATGGAAAGGGGAGGAGTTTTATTGGGAAGGGGAGTAGTCTGAGTGGGAGTTACAGGTTTTCTGCTAACCAAACTTATTTTTTTGCCGGAGCGTATGCATAGTAAACGCCATAGATCCGGTGATTGTAGAGTAATTGTGGCGCCGTTAATTTCATGATTCTAATCATCCCTACACCGTTAATTTCATAATCTGACGAAAGTCTTTGAAAAAAAATTGTTTTCATTATTCAATAAAGATAAGATTTGGTTACTTGGGTCGATCTGTTAAAGTCTGCCAATTTTAGGGTTATGTCTTAGTTTTAATCCATTTGTTCTTTCATTTGCATATGCCAGAGCTACCAGAAGTGTTATGGCGAGACGTGTAGTCCAGCGTGGTGCAGACGATCTGGATCGAATCAGCCAACTCCCGGTAGAGATTCTCGACCATATTATGGGGCTCTTGCCTATTCAACAAGCTGCTAGAACTGCAGTTTTGTCTAAGGTTTGGAGAGATTTGTGGTCCAGTCTCTCGCATTTGTGCTTCGATCATCTCTTCTTTAGCCATTTTAATAAGAAATATCGGCGGGCTAGTAAATACATCAAGACATCTTCATGTTTTTATGTAATCACCAAAGTTCTCTTGGAACACAAGGGATCTATCCGTAAATTTGTGTGTCTTCATTCAAATGTTGGGACCCTAACGGTTAGGTCTCGATCATTTGACATAGATCAGTGGTTGTTGTTAGTCACACGACGAGGTGTTGAAGAAATCTACCTTCATTTTGGGTATAACGAATACAAGCTGCCGGATTGCATATTTTCATGCTCAACCCTTAGAACATTATGTCTGCAAGGGTTCTCTATTGAACCGCAATGTTCTCCATGCACTCTACCAAATGTTACCTCACTTCGTTTTGTACGTGTTGGATTTGGTTCTAGAGATATTTCAAACTATGCTGTACATGTTCCTAGGCTCGAGAATCTGTCATTTATTCGGTGTAAGGATATGTTTCACTTTAACATTACTCCTAGAAATCTTTCCAGTTTGACAACCAAGGGCTGTTATAATAGCGAATCTGACAAGTTTCTCCCAGTCAACTTGGACTTGAAATCTATTTGCACTCTTGATATGAAGAACTGTTCCGATCTCCGGGTATTTTATTTTACCTAGACTTTTTTTTTCCGGACTGTGATCTATTTGTAGCATCTTACACCATACATTTGAAGCGATCTAACTTCATTTCCATACGATTTCCTAGTATTTTCTTGGCCAATATACTACAAAGGGACTCTCTTTACAACCGCCCGCACTAAATGTGGAACTACTCAAGCTCTCAAATTTTTGGTCCGGGGATGATGATGAGATTTCTGCATTTGTATGCTTGCTGTCTAATTGCCCAAAGTTATGCAATCTTGAATTACTTGTAAGTTTTTGGGTACATGTTATTTCCTTCATTTTTGATGGTCAAAATATTGAGTAAAATCATGGTTACGTCCTTGTTTTGCGTTCTTTCATTCAATTATGCTTCAAATGTTGTCTTGTTTTGCTTTCATGTAGTTGACAGGGGATTTAAAAATGTGTATAGATGCTACATCAGGGCATTTGGAAAAATTCCGCAGGGTGCTACGAACACAAAAACTACTTTCCTTTTTGAAGCTTAATGTATTCGAAGAGTTGGAGCCCCACATGCATTTCATTCAGGAGATGCTTGCCTGTCTTCCAGCACTTGAAAAGGTTGTCATTATACGTCCTTCGTATATGTCTGGTTTGAACGAGGAACATGAAACTATGGAAGAGATTTTGCATTTTCCGCGTGCGTCCGCGAAAGCAAAAATTGTCTATCAATTAATGGAGGACCCTCCAATATGAAACATTTGTTTTGAATGCTAATAACTCTATTATAATGTAGAATTTCCTCATAGATTCTCAACCTGTTAAAGCATATAGACTTACTGGCTACTGCTCTCCTTAGAAGCCGAAACTGTGATCTCTCATTTGAGAGAGTCATTGTGATGCTGCCGAACCACATTGTCACTACATATGTTTGTTGTTTTATGGCGAGTCTAGAACCGTGGCTAGGTTTTCGAGTCTATTAGCGAGATTCAAAGTGATTGAGTCCTAGAATGTAGGATTTCATAATCAAGGACGGTTAATTGCAGATTGTGCTTTACAACCATAACTTGTACTATGGAGATGTGATCATTTTCTTGATAATTTAAGGCTACTATGCTTTGATCTCTCATAATTTTTTTACATTCATCTCAATAACCTACCTAATGTAAGTGTCTTTCATTGATGGTTGTAAGCGTCTCAAGGCATTTTATGGCGGAGATCTTAGTTTTAGATTTATTTATCATTCTGTTAATGAGGTAACACATTTATTAGCATGTGCTACTCATTCTATAGCGGGTTTTGGGGAGTGGGTGAACGTTTTTTTATACAAATTAAACGTTTTTTTAACGTCAACCGTATAAATAAAGCTGAAAGCTCATATAAGGACAAAAGGGAGTAACTTTGATCAAATGTCGTAAATGATGTAAACATATGTTTGGCAAAATGAGCAATATTTAATACTCTTTCATAACATGCGACCCCTTGACTTTAGTTTTAGAGTTAAACTCAGCATTTTTACGTAGTAAAAATTAATCCAAGAGCAGCTTTTAGTTTCAAAGTTCTAGAAGTTTTTTGCACCATTAAAAAATTATCTAAAATACCTGAGTTAATTATAAACATTCTCTCTAGCATTACGTAAATTTAAATTATTTGTTATGGGCGTTCAAAAATCAATTTTAAAAAACTACAGTTGTTACTGAATCAAGATGAGCTTAAGACTTATCAAGAGGCAGTGGCTTAATCCCATGGGATCCGAAATAAATTTCATACACACTAATTTAGTATTGATTTTTGACATTCCCTTGTGTGCCCCTCACTTCTACATAGTTCATTTTCATCTCTCGTTATCACGAAGCAAAAAACTTTTCTCCCTTTATTTTTCATGGCAAAGCCTATGTTGCCACCTTTCAAGAACAGAGAAAGTAGTATTACAGTATGTACGATGAGAGCTAGAGTGAAATCTTACCAACGCACGTGTCACCAGAAATCACCACACGAGCATTTCCCATCTTTGAACAAATGGAACCTAACAGAATCTCTCACTAAAATTTCCCTTCCAGTGATCCTGGAAATGAGTTTAGTTGCATTGTGACAATCAAGACACACCCTGAGATTCTTAACCACCTTTATGGGGATCCCGGGAGGGACGAATATCAACCCAAAGGCAATTGCAAGCTTCTCGCTATGGTGGTTTAGCATCTTCACCTTCTCAGAGTCTTCAACATTGTGCTGGACAGAGCTCACATCTGGAATATACCCATCCTCTATCATTCTCCCGTACAACGATTCGAGCTCTGCATATATCTTGTCTGAATATGGACTGGACTTGTCATCAGCTGAGAAAACATGGAGCTTGTTCTTGTACTTGATCCAACTGAACCCAGGTTCCTTTTTCACACCTCTATCTCTCATCAGCTTCCTCAACCTAGCCACTTCATCCCACTCTCCTCTAGCAGCATTCAAGCTTATGAGCAAAACATAGCTGGCAGGATTCTGTGGTTCTGCTTGCAAAAGAGACTCTGCTGCCCATTTCCCAATCTCCATATTGCCACGAGTTCTGCATGAGCTTAGGAGTGTTGCCCAACCAATTGCATCAGGTTCATAAGGCATCTTTTCTATGAAGTGTTTCGCTTCTTCAAGCTGTCCAGATCGGCTTAATAGATCAATCATGCAAGTGTAGTGATCAAGAGTAGGTGTGATGTTATGGTCTCTTACCATTGAATCGAAATAATACTTCCCTTTATCTACTAGTCCTGCCCTACTGCAAGCAGCAAGAACCCCAACAAAAGTTACTCCGTCAGGTTGCAGGCGTTGTGTGAGCATTTTCTCAAAGAGGTCAATCGTTTCGGTGGCTTTTCCAAATTGAGCATACCCAGAAACCAATGCAGTCCAAGAGATCTCGTCCGTAAATTCTATCTCACAGAACAGTTTATGGGACTCATCTATGCTTCCACACTTACCATATAGGGTCACGAGTGCATTGGAAACTGTAATGAAGGAAATCAAGCCAGACACTAATGCTTGGCAGTGGAATTGGGCACCTTCTTCTGAGCTTGCCAGGTTAGCACAAGAACTAATGACACTTCCTAAAGTGAATTCATCTGCCTTTACCATATTCTTTTGCATCTCACAAAATGTTTGAACAGCTTCTTCACTGTACCCATTTTGGCCATAACCAACTACCATTGCCGTCCAAGATACAACATTTTTTCTCTTCATGTTTCTGAAGACATTCTCTGCATAATTAATGTTTCTGCACTTGGAATACACATCAACAAGCGCACTACCCACGAAAATGTTGTCCATATGATAACTTCTGATTGCGTGAGTATGAATCTGCTTTCCTTGTTCCAAGGCCATCACACTTCCACACGCCGTCAAAATGCTCCCAAAAGTATATTGGTCAATGGCAAAACTTTGCAGTCTCATTTCTCTGAAAAATTCTAAAGCTCTTATATTTAGACCATTCTGTGTTAGACCAGTAATCATTGTCGTCCATGTTATAGAATCCCTCTCTGGCAAACACGTAAACAGCCTTTCTGACTCTTTCACCATCCCACATCTAAGAAACCCCATAATCATCGTGTTAGACAGAACCAAATTCTTTTCGGGCAACTCTTCAAAAACCCGTTTTGCCTCCCGGATTAAGCCGAATTTCGCATACATATCAGTTAAGGGACTCCCCACAAAAACATACAACTCAAACCCACACTTCACTATCTGTCCGTGAATTTGCCTGCCCAAATGGATCCAACCATTGCTCAAACACAATATAAGCATTGTCGAAAACGTGATTCTGTTTAGATTCATCCTCCCATCCCTCAACATCAATTCATAAGCCCTTACAGCTTTACCCGAAGACCCGTGGGAGGCATAACCCGAAATGATCAAATTCCAAGAAACTCCATCTTTCTTAGGGATCAAGTGAAATACTTCCTCCATTTTCATAAAGTCCCCTGCTTTGGAGTATGTGGAGAGAATGGTATTCCAAGAGAACTGGTTTGGCCTGGGAATTTGATCGAACACATGGCGGGCGTACACAAAATTTCCGATCTTGCTGTATGTATTGATAAGATTGTTCAGCAAGAAAGTCTCTATGGTCGAGATGGTTTTGATTATCCGGCAATGGAGCTTCTTTACTTGAGCATGGCTTTGGGTCTCGCAGCATAGTTTCAAAAGGGAACAGTAATGGTTAGAAATGTGAGACATCCCGCCTAAATTGCACATCTTTCCGTGGCGGGAAGAATTAGAGCATCTCAATTCTCAAAAAGATTTTTTTTCTTCTTCTTCACTCTAAGGTTGTAAACTTTTAGTTTTACACGAGAAAAGTGGGAACTATAAATGAAAAAAAAAACAAACAAAACAAAAAAAAACAAAAGTTTTCCATTAGAACATTTTTGAAACGTCGTGTTTACATATATTCTCTTCCATTCAAAATTTTTCTCTAATTTATCAACAAATTTTACAGTATTCATTTTTTATTTGACATTGTTTTAAAATTTTTGGTTTTTTTTAGACTTTTTGACATGATTTTTTAATATTTCACCTGTCCAAACATCGCAAACAAAAATATGTACTCCCTCCGTCCTAAAACTTTCTTCCCAGAACACTATTCCAACTTCACGGGAATTTATATTTATTTGGGTTTTTTCATGGCCTATATGATAAAATAAAATATTATTGTCATCACTTGTTTTGTTGAACTTTTGATGTAGTTTTTAAATATGTATGTTTTATTTTTTATTTCTATACCAATATTTAAATAAAATAGATTGAAAAAACTTGGGATTTTTCTTCGTTTTGCGCAACAGGAAGAAAGATATAGGACGGAGGGAGTAATTTAAATTGGAATAGAGTGAGTAGATGTTTTGACGTATTCTTTAAATATTATTTTTATGAAAAATGCTAGGGGTACATCTTTGGTGTACCCCATTTGTTCCCCACCCCTCCTCCACCACATAAATGAGCAAAAAATTTAAAAATAAATAAATAAATAAAAATCAAATAAATATGTGTGATGGAGAAGAGGGTGAGGGACAAATGGGATACACCTTTGGTGTACCTCTAGCATTGTTCTATTTTTATTTGTAAATTTCACACCAATAGAGTGTCATAAAAATGATTTTTCTTATGGATGGATTATTAATTTGTCTAGTTTCAAGAGTAATTTTTCTTAAATAAAGGGATTATTCTTGAGGGCCCTCATCGAGCTGTCATATAAGAGGAAGTATATTGAACTATAATTACAAACTGATCGACAAAAAGTGAAGCTTACACCCAACACTTATATAAACCCTATAATTAACATAATTATACTTCAAGACATTTGTCAAAATCAAACTCGAATTTATCTCTTTTATCTCTCTCGTCAACGAATTTCAAAACTATTTCAAACTCCCAATTTGGATTCGAAGGGAGGGAGTGTATTTTGGGCCGGGCTCTTATTCCACCAGACTACAATTGACACATATATAGTTCATCGGTTCTTAAACCCTAACCCTATAAATTTTAAGGGTTAATCTCCGATTCTTCTCCATCCGCACCGAATAGCCCTTTGCAGCCTTGAGCTCGTGGCTGGAGAGAAGATTCGAGCAAAGGTAAAAAAAAGGTGCAAAATTTACTGCTTTTGGCGATTTTGTTTTGCTGGCGATCAGCTTCGTGTTCAGCTTTGATCTGTCAAAAACAAACATTTCAATTAATCCTTCATCGATTTCGTCAGCGCATTTGGATATTTATTTTAACAGCACGAATTTTCGGAATTTCCGATCTGTTTTTGGTCCAAGCAATGTGATGAGTTGATAGATCTCTGAATTTCTCCATGTGGAATTAAACCAGATCATTTACCTTCAAAGTTCTCTGATTGCTTTTGGCCAGAATTCGAGTTTAAAAAACAATGAATCTTCAGAAATTTGTTCTTGGAAATGAACAGTTTTGATTTAGGCAATGCTTGCACCAAAGAAATATGGCCTGTTTTGTATATTTCCCTTTCAGGCCACACGAGCATGGTGCCACATTAAAGTCTTTTTTCACATTGATTTGCCAATTGAATTTTTTTTAGCATCATTTGGCAGGTACTTTGTGCATTTTAGAAGTACATCTTGTTGAAGTATTCAATTTTGTGACCATTTTTTGGGGTACCTTTTAATGTTTTGGTTTAAACTATGTAATTTTTGAAGAGTTTGCGGTAAATGGTGCACTTTTTGAAGTTTAGGTATAAATTGTATAATTTCTGAAGAATTTGGGATAAACTGGGCACTTTTCTTTCTAGTAATCATCTTCCCAAATGTCAATTATGTATAAAGTCAATTTGGAGAAAATCATTTGTCAGGCGAGAGTCGAGAAACAATGGTGCGGGATGGACAACGTCAGATGAAATCCTATTCCTTGTCGAAGTTTAAAAGAAAAAGATGTCAATTGGATATGGCAAAACATACTAGCTTGACCATTATATTTAGACTAGATTAGATAAAATCAGAATTTAGTCTAATCAATTATAATTATTTATATTGGTATTTTGCGTCTGTGAATTATCAAAATGTTAGGCACATCTGTGATTATAAATTATGTTATAATGTTTGGTTTACAAATCTGGAGTAACTTTATTCATGCTTAGACGGCCTCCAGCTCAAGAAGAAATCTTTCGCCTGTAATCGTATCAATGTTGCTGCATCTGCGTTTGCATGCTATTCCTCCTCATGGATGTGGATTATTTTTATTTATTTATTTTTTTGTAATTTTCTAAAAATGCAACTTGTTCTAGGAACAATTATTTGAATAAAAAGAATTTATTTAGTATTATATAAAAATAAATAAATAAATAGTGATGTTGAATTCATGAAAATGCATGTGACATACTGATTAAGGTAGTGCTCGATTCATTTTTTCTGTTTATTACTTATTCTTATTATAATCAGATTGAGATTAAATCAAAAATAACTTTTATTATAATTGCAATCAGATTAAATTAAATTAAATCAAATTTTTAAAAAATCAAAGCAGATTAGGCAAATGGTACACAACTTATTTCTTACATGTCGGAAAGATGACTTGTACCTCAATTTTGCTATTGTTTTATGTTAAGGTATGCTATCTGGATCTAATGTGTAAAATAAATGAATCATAATTAAAAAATAATATTAATATAACTTATTTTTATGATGCTTTTATAAGTGAAAAGTTCTATGGGCTGAAGAAAGTAAGGAGTAATAAATTAGAGTAAAAAAAAACGTTAGTGGTTTATGCTCCATATTCCATAACATTTTCGTCCCCTACAATATTTGCCCATTCAAAACGATTGAAACAAATCTTTTCCAATACAAATGGGGAATTACCCATTTTAGAGTAGTAAATCATTAACTGTACTTTCAAATATGGGTAAAACGCGGGTTCGCAATCAATTTTTTTTACCCCTTTCGCTTTCTAGAATACACCATTCCCCTGATACCATCCGGGTCGGCCACAAAGCCCATGGACCGGTAGAACCCTAGAACCCGGGGCTCCGAATACAGCGCAATGTTCGTAACCCCTTTCTCCAACAGTCCGGCCACAATCCGCTCCACCACCGCCTTCCCCAGCCCAATCCCTTGGAATCTGGGGTCCACCACCACGTCCCATATGATCCCGTTGAACACTCCGTCGCCGGTGGCCCTCGCGAACGCCACCGGCCGCCGATCCCTCTCGCACTCCACCCACAGCATCGCGTCGGTGTGCTCCAACGCCAGCCGCACCTTGGCGACGTCGCGCTTCGGGAAACCGACGGCGGCGAACACCGTGTTCAGGTGGTCTAGGTCGAGGCCGGCGGCGGTGGTGTGGAGGTTGAAGCCTCTGGAATGAAGCTCGTCATCGGAGATGGAGAAGTTCGCGGAGGAGGTTGTGGGATGTGGCCAATGGGCTGCGACGGAGAGGTTCTGGCGGCGGCGGACGGTGGTGGTTGCTTTGAAGGGGAGATGGATGCGAGGATGGCGGGGTGAAATTGCGCTGCAGGGAAGGAGCATTTTTTCATGGCTGATTTGCTTGCTCGGATTATTATAAATGGATAATTGGGTTTGTGGATAAGTATTTCAAAAACAAATTCCACCTTTCATTTTTTATACTCACTCTACCCAGGGATGTAAACAAATCAAATATTTTAAATTCGATTTGCGATTCGTATTCGAATATAATGATTCGAATTCGCGTTATTCAAATACAAATTCAAATTCAAATACTATTTTTGATTCAAATATTAATCAAATACAAATACAAATATGAATATATTCGATTCGGATGATATTCGAATATATGTATATATATACAGACCATGTTTTCAACATCAAAAGTCAAGCAAAGTAATATATTATAAAGTGTATTTAAGGTACTAAGAATAGAATAAATTAATGTAACACGAAAATCTAAAACATATGATTTTTAATAGTTATATTTTATAAAATATAATTTGTGTAAGATGCAAATGTATTAATGTTTTTATATATGGAATATAGTATAGTATAAATAGTATTGTAACTTAAATTACAAATCGATGTTGATCCATCATATAAATTACATAGTATGATTATTCAAATATTCGTTTATAATTCGATAACTATTCGAATATTAATCAAATACATATTCAAATCTTATTTTGAATTCGTCTCATATTCATATTCGGATTCGTATTCGAAAAAATTAAACAAATACAAATTCAAATATATCGGTATTCGCTTCGATTCGGTTCGTTTACACCCCTAACTCTACCCCAAAAATATACCTCACTTTGAATCCTAAAAGCGTGGGTTAATATTTTGTGTTAGCGTAATGCTAGACTGATATTTCATAACAACACAAAACATTAGAGTAATTTTTTATTAAATTATCATTTTATATAGTTGAAACGTTAAAATGTCAGTGCATCTCTTTAGACTACAACTTGGGATACATTTCTTGGCGTACTACTAACATTATTGATCTCAACTATTAACAGAAAGGTGCTATCGAAAGTTCGAAATTAGGTGCACATGATGATTAGGGTCAATCATTCAAAGCATAGAGTTCTTGCGAGTACTAAGTACTGAATCTACCCCTACGATAATTTGCTAAGATCATAGTTCTGTTTATTTCATTTTAGCTAACTCACTCCAACTTCTAAAAAAAGTTGTAAGAAGGTCTTCGGGAGTGAGTTTATCCTTGTAAGTTGTACTCCGTCCAACTTCTAAAAAAACTACTCTCTTTTTTTAGATATTTAGAAAAAAATCTTTCATTTTTCATCATTTCTTTTTATGTAATGTTTGAAAATTGAAAAAGAATGTTGAATTTTGAAAACGAGAAGAGTTAAGAGAACTGGAAGAAATTTTAAAAAAAAATATGGAGTATATGAAATTTAAAAAAAGATTAGAAAAAAAAATTAGAAGTAAAGATAGAATTATTCAAAGACTCATTAGACCTACTCTCTAATAGTAGCACTTAAAAAAAGATGTACTATTCAGCGGCTGTAGTAGGTTAAATGTAGGTTTCAAAGGCCACTGTCCATAGTTGATCACTTACTACTCATACATTTTTCCTTTCTCATCCCACATTTCAACTTCTAGGAAAGTGATGGATGTTAAATCTCATAACTATATATATATATATATATATATATATATATATATATATATATATACTCTCTCCGTCCACAAATAAACTTTACGTTCACTATTCACAGGGTCAAACTTTATTCACTTTGTTGGCCTATTTTCGTCATCCATTTGATAAAATAATATAGTCATGTCACCTCTAGTTTTGTAGATCTTTTGATATAGTTTTTTAATATATATTTTTTTTCAATTCTACACCATTTTTCATATGAAATGATTTGAAAATAACTTCAGTCAAACATCGTAACGCGTGATGTAAAGTTTATTTGTGGACGGAGGTAGTATATATATATATATATATATATATATATATATATATATATATTACTATCCATGATCCTTGCAATGAGAAGTCAACAGGGTAATGAGTGATTAGGAATTCAGAGATTACTTTGTTACCATTTGGCTAAAAAAATTGCACAAAAAAATGGCTTGAAGAAGAGCAATGATGAGAGAAACATGATGGGGCTTTTTGACAAATTGACAAAAGAGATGTCATTAAGTCATAAATAAAGTATAATCTCATATACTAATAATTATATCCAATATGTAGTATTAATTATATCTAACACCACCCCAATCAAACAAATAAATAAATTTAATAAAATGAAAATTCCATATGCTGCACAAAAAAAATGGTGATATGATCACACAAGCACAAAAAAAATGAGACCTTTTCACATGCTGTATTAACCAAAACATGCCTTTTTTCTGATGAACTTCACCCATGTTCTTGCTTTTCTTGATTTCAGATGACCTTTAATGATTCACTTGTTTCCTTCTTAGAAATGATCTGTTTTGGCCAAAAGAACTACTCTTTGCAGCTGCCCTCTGTGCATCTTCTTCTCCTCTTCCCACTCTGCTGTTCTTCTTACTTGTTAACTCAATTCCTTCTTCTTCTTCTTCCTTTTCATGTTTCTTGACAGTTTCTTTCTCAGCCCCACACTTTCCCAGTTTCTCCCTTCCATGGATTCCCTCCAAGCTTTCATCACAGTCTTGTTGATGAACCGGACCCGATGACGCGTCTGAAGCCATGGAGTCATCACTCTCACCATTCTGATCATTTCCTTCTTCATCACAATTCACTGCAGTGTCATGATGATGATGGTGATGATGATGATGATGATGATCATAATCATCATAACCATCATCATCATCATATTGATCATGGCTGGGAGAAGCAATATACATTGTCCAGCCAGATTCATTGCTGCTACAATACTCTTCTGCTCCTCCATGGAAACCTGAATGATCCATCACTTTCTACAAGAACTCAGAGGATATAAATATATATACCCTTTGATTATACCAATATTCTTGAAGTAAGATTAGTTGTTGATAAAGAATTTCCAGAGAACTCTCATGCATGAAACAGAGTCATGCTTCACATAAAACATTTTTGTGTTGGAGAACCATAAATTCCCTCTTTACTTCCTTATATATATATACTCCTTACGTCCCACAATGAAAAGGAGAGAAGAGTACATTTATTTCTCTGGCCCAAAATTGTTAGAGTATATAAATATCTGTTTCAGGGCCACAACTACAAGCTTGAGCTTTTGGTTGAGTTGGTTCCTTGACATGGTATCAGAGCCTTGATGGCCAAGAGGTCACGAGTTCGAAACTCACTGCCACCCAGTTTTAAAAAAATTAAGGTTTCACGTGCAAGGCTCAAAGGGGTCATGCCTGCACGTGAGGGGGCGTGTTAGAGTATATAAATATCTGTTCCTGGGCCACAACTACAAGCTTGAGCTTTTGGTTGAGTTGGTTCCTTGACAAAAATAAATGTATCCTTCTCTCTTCTTTTTATATTTTGAAGGGAATATTTGATGCGTATTATTCTTCTCTCTTCTTTCAGACAAATTTCAATCACAAACTTTTCACTTTTAGTTCCAATACTTTGTTTTGAAACTCGGCATAATTTAAGCGTAAAACTCATTGTAGGACAAAGCGAGTATATAAGAAATACGAGTACTACTTAGGGAAGTTGTAATGGTAAATCCAAAAAAGAGTATAAGAAATACTCCGGGGTACTTTTTATCCACGACAAAAGAAAACTCTTTTTTTCTTTCGCAGTTCAAAATTTTCTAAGAGATAATACCAAATGGCTTAACAATGACCTGAAGTGGGGTGGTTTGGAAGCATTTTTTGACACCCATGAGTTAAAGTTGTTTTCTAAAGCCAACATTAACACTTTTTCTTTAACCAAACTGGTCCTTAGTATTCTTTGCTGTTTCTGCCTGCCTCATAAATTCTCAGCTGCTTTAGACAGCCCCACTCCACTTTTGGAAAGAAGTAAAGAACAAATGGTTGGAAAAACCCACATTATATTAGTATGATATTGTCTGCTTTGCTTTCGGAGTATAAAACAGAAGATTATATTTCGCAACTTGTGGTTCTGCATCTGATTTTATTGAGTTTAAAGGGGATAAAAGAGTCATAAAAGCCATCTTTTTTTTTGCAGTCATTGTCATCATAAAGAAGCCATGTGGTCTTAAGTGGTAAAAAAAAAGCATAGATTTTGCACTATATATTGAGTTTCTCATCAGATGATCACTATAAAGTAACTAGAGAAACATTTACACTTATTGCAGAAAGTGGGTGTGGTAGATTTGTTATTACAATCTGAACATAAATGCATGCATCTCAGTAGTATTTAATTATATGCTGGATGGGTTTTTGTGTGCAGTTAATATTCATGGTAAATTGGACATGCAATATTTGGGTAAAAAAACAACAAACTTTAGCATTGAAACAAGACAAAAAAATATTACCTCAGACTGAGTAAGTCTGCATTGAATTTTCATTTTCTTGGGAGAACTGTACACTTGAGATATATAGTTACACCTGAAGAAGAATAATTACACTTCTGCCCTTTGGTTTATTATCTGTTAAGGATAGACAAGAGAGGTTAGTTGCCAGGTATATATGTTGCTATATATATGTGTATATGTTGTGGCCATAATGCCAAATTTTGTGTTGATTGCATATATATATCTTTAACTTCTTTGATTTTTCATGGGGCCCATCTGGTGATATTACTTTGGAAGTTTCAATTATTCTTCTTCTATATAAACAAATTACTTGCTACAGAGCATGTTAGTTTAATTATGAAAGCGATAATTCTTTTATGATAAGCAGACTTTTTTACGCGATTGATAAACATTTTCTTAATATTATCATAACCTTTTATTTGATTTATTTTTTTTTTTAAATTTGTTTCGTATGAGTATAAGAATGTCAATGTGTACCGAAGGTGCACAACATGCGACGCGGAATATTAGACCAATAAAAATCAAACTTGTGGCAATTTGGGCATATGATGTGTAATGAATGATGATGTGGATGCATTGCTTCCATTATTATACATGTGGATTCTTAATTCTTTGTCCATCAACTTATATAGTTTCATGTGGAAGCCTTTGTCCAGACAAGAACAGCCAGCCTCAGTTCTGCTAAAGCCCTTTTTGGTCATATATGATTATATACTGTCCCTCAATGATTAACAATGTCATTTTTTTTTAAAAAAAAATGAGTTTTCCTAAACTAATTTGCCATTTGGTTCAATCAACACTTTAGTATGTTAAAAAAATGTCATGAACATGAAAAATTTATTTTTGAAGGGTGATTTTTTTTTTGGGATTTAAAATTGTGTAGCCTCTAAATCATTGATGATGAAACAGCTGGATATATAGATATTCTCCTAACTAATATCTGGTGCCAAACATGACGCAACACTACACAAGATGAGTAGAATAATTAAACCAGGCTGGGCATGGCTGTTATGCCATGTTGTTTGGCACAACCTCACTACTAAGGTTCCCTAATTAAAGTTTCTCTTCTTCTTCTTTTTTTATTATTACTATTATTATTATAATTAAGAAAAATTATTTTAATAATCCCACCTTTTCACGTTTTTTTTAAATAATTCCACTTTTCACTATCGCCGGAAATAATCTCACCTTTCCGCATGTGTTCGAGTTGCAGGCTGTCGTTAAAAAGCTAATGGCCATTTGACGGAATTTTTGAAAAATGTCTGTTTTTCACAATTGTTTGAGGCAAATTTACTTTTTTCTTTTTTTGATTTTAATTTTAAAATTTTATTTTTAAAGTATAATAGTACACTCATGTTAGAGATTTATCTCCTTTTATTTAAATATAACGATTAATAAATTTTGTTTTATGTTCTGGGAGAAATATAATACTCCGTATTAGATTATTGAAAATAATTCAGAGTATTGTCGAGAAAAAAAATTGCAATACAAAAAAAGTGTAGTGAGTTATAAAATTAATTACTGCCGTTTTGGAGAAAAAAATATTGTGTCATTTTCACAACTTTTGAATTATTATTTTTGGAAAAAATTTGTATTGAATTATGAAAAAAACACAAGTTGGATAGTTCCATTTTAGAAAAAATAATGCGGGTAATAAAAGATTATCAATAAACATTTTGGAGTGTTGTTCATAAAAAATATTGCAATACAACAAAAAATGTAATGAACTATAAAAGTAAAAGTTCCATTTTAGAGAAAAAAATTACTGTTTTATTTTCACAACTGTTGTAATATTGTTTTGCAAAAAAATTATTTATAATTATCAAAAAATATTCACAGTTTTGTAGTACCATTTATTAAAATATAAAGATAGTATAGTATCAAAAAACAATTTGAAGTGCCGTTCAAGAAAAATGATTACAACTTACAAAAAAATTAGTGAGTTATGAAGTAAATAAACTAGCTCCATTGTGTAGAATAATTTATTGTACAATTATTACCAAATTATCCATTATTGAAAAAAATCATTAGTTTCACTCTAAAAACATTTAAATTTGGTGGAGTATTATTTTTAAAAAATTAAAAAATAAATTTAATTTTAATGTTAGAAATCAAAAAATGGAAATATAAGAATTTATCTAAAATAATCTTACCTTTCATTTATTTGTGAAAAATAGATATTTTCCAAAAGTTCTGTTAAGTGACCGTTAGCTTTTTAACGGGGACCCAAAACTCGCACATATGCGGAAATGTGGGATTATTTCTGGTGATAGTGAAAAATGAGATTATTTTTGAAAGAATGTAAAAAGTGAGATTATTTGAGATAATTTTCCCATATAATTATTATTACCATTATTATTTTTTATAATTATAATACTTATTATTTTCATCATTATACTTTTTATTGCTATTTAATTTTATCACTAATAACTCTGTTACAAAAGAAAAGTTTAAGTAAGGCACCAAAAACAACTAATGATGATATGTAAACATTTACATCTATATAGATTTTGTTAAAATAACTCTGTTACAAAAGAAAAGTTTAAGTAAGAAAATTTAGCAAAATGCATTTAAGGAAAAAAAAATAGCATGGGAAAATAACAATTAATGATGATATGTAAACATTTACATCTATATAGATTTTGTTTTGTTTGACTAACACTATCTTTAAGTGAACTATCACCTTGCAATAAATTCATGTATTGGACTATAAAATTATTTTAAATATTTATTCGTTACTCATTATGTCCTAATTTTAGGATCCATTTAATTTTTTTTGGATATATTTCTAAAAATCAATTAATAATTACATTTTGAAGCATAATATAGGTTTATATAAAATAAACATTTTAATTGTACTCATTATAATATTGGAAACTTTAAAAAAATAAAAAAGGAAGCCTATTTATTTAGGACAAAGAGAGACTCAAAATCATTTAATAAATTACTCTTTCCGTCACAATTTAAATCACCGTTTTTGGGTTTCAATATTTCACTTAATTTAATTTCAAATTATTTTATATGAAAAAAGGTGTAGAATAAAAATAAAAAAATTACATATTCTAAAATTATATCTACAAAAGTAATGGGGACATGCCTATACTATTAAATCAAATTGCAATTGCAACATCAAATAAAAAAGAAAGTGACTGAAGTTTAACTGTGAGAATAGTTCACATGTAATTAATTATAGTTTGAGAGAGTAAATTATGTTCATATAATTCATCCATATTTTTCCGACCTAGTAAATATTAATCCAATAAATATACTCCCTCTTTCTTGAGTATTTGTCTATACGTCCATATTTGACTATTTTCCATCATACTTGGTAAACTTTAACATCAAAATAAATAAAATTGAAATTGCATATTGTATATATATACAAAAATAGTTTAGTAGAGTTAACTTATCAAATACTGTCAAAATATTTTCTTATCTAATTAATATAATATATATATTTTTATTTAATCATAAGTAAAATGTTGAAAATAGTTGACAAAAAAATCAAAAAGGGATAAAAAGTCATTTCTGCCACTATTATTTTCCCGGCCCACCATTGATAAAAACTCTCCCGGCCCACTGTTGATAAAAACTCTCCCGAGTCCCGACCCAAAGTATAAATCCTGGCCTACTATTGAAACCCTACGTTTCATTTCCTCAATTCCGCCGCTACGAACCTCTCTTTCTCGAGCTTCGTCTTCATCTCTTTGACGAACATCCGTCTATCCGTAACTATCTCAGGGCCGGCCCAATAGGGGAACAAGCAGTCCGTCTGGGCCGGGCCCAAAAATTTAAGGGGCTCAATTTTTTCTAATATTATATATATATATATATATATATATATATACACGGTACGGTTTACTGCCACTACAAAGGAGTGGCATCCCAACCCACTGATCATCACAACCCTCCATCTCATCTTAAGTGCAATCCAATGGCTTCCAATCTTTAATCTTTATAGACTAAAAAAAACGCCGTCTCCATCTCTTATCCGTATCCATCGCAGACCTGAGCCGTAATTCCCAGCCTCTTCGTTTCTCTCTCCGTGGATCTCCCCACAAGGTTGAGACCAAGAACAGAGGACTTCAGTCCGACACCCCTAAAGCTCGGCGCCACCTCCATCGCCACTCTTCTCAAGGTAATTCGGTCTAGGTGTAAACAATAACTTAATTTTGGTTTTTTTTTCAATTTTGTGCAGACCCAGCTTAAATTTTTGTATAAAATTTAACATATTTGTGCGAACCCTAGTTTTGATTTTGGTGTTCTTTTGTGTGCAACTTTGTGTATAAGGTGTTCGATATTGTTTTTCAAATATCTGCAACATCATATTTTGATTTTTTTACTTTGCTTTGATATGACCCCTACTTTAATTTTGGTTTTCTTTAGTGCGAGAAGTTTTTTCAGCGAACCCTACTTTTGATTTCAAATGTGGTGTTAAATTTGTTGCAAATTTGAATAACTTGTCCAAGTTTTGGTGTCCAAGATGTTTTGACTTTTAATGTCTAAAGAATCTGAGATTTTCTGTAGGTTTTGAATAAATTGTTTAAGTTTTGATAGATATTTGCCTGTGTTAGTTGATAATGCTCTTGTGCGTGCAATCGGATATTATGAGTGTGAGGTTTATTTGTTTTAGATGCAGATTCGAGCTCAATCTGCTTGTTTGTGACTAATGTCTCAAAGCAGGCATGTAAGCCAATATCGTTAGTCTCAATGATGGTAAGAAGTTCACATAGAAGTATAACCTTTTTCTTTTGATATTGGTAGTTATCACTCTTTCAACTCAACAAGAATGATTTGTGATTATGGTGAATGTTTGGAGGTGCCTACCTATAGGTGCGGGAAAGAGATGAAGGTTCTTACCTCATGGACGTATAAGAATCTTGGAAGACGAGCATTCTCATGCTTCTAAAGAAGAGCAATGCAAATGACGGAGAGATAAAGATCCCTAACATGCGTACCAAAGATATGGAATTTGGAGCTTTTATGGTTGGGTTTGGTGCAGCTTTTGTCATCAACATTGCAATATTTGTTTTATTTATGTAATTTGAGATTATGTATTGTGATGTAGTGTTTGTATTGTTTATGCAAGTGTAATTTATGTGATTGTTCTGATGTAGTTTGGACAACATGATCAATGTGAAAAAGATTTTTTTGTTGATGTGAGCACTATGTGATTGCCATGAACATCTGTTTTTTAGTGTATATATCCATATGCACTACATTGAAGCAGTAGTATAGCCCAAGTTTGAAGCTAACCAATTGAACAAACACTAAATTGAACCCCAGTGGTGCAGGAAAAGAATTGGCAGCAGTATGTACCATAGAAAAAATTGAATGTGAATAGCTGAACCAACACTAAATTAAACCAACACCAAAATGAACACTGCTCAACACCAAAATGAACACTGCTCAATTATATAAAGTTGAAAAGCAGTAGGTACCATTGAAATAAAGCATGGTAACAACACTAAAGTCATAACACTGCTAAATTATATACTCCGTATAAAAAAACCACCAATTACCAATGTAGCATACTAGTACCAGTACAACGAGGTAATGATTATGTTAGGATTAAGAGATTAAGTGTGATCTCTTGGGTTAAACCCATCCCTTCTGTACTTTGGTTGCCACGAAATTAAACCATTTTCCATATAATGGTTTGAAATAAAAAACTGGTACAAGTTCATTACATAGTACTGCCAAAAACAAAAACAAAAAAAATCATATGCAGCAAGTCTTTTAAATTTCTCCAGCAAGATCTTTTGTGTCAAATTGCTTCAGCAAGACCTTTTGGATGCATAACTAATACTCCTCAGCTACTTCGGGGAAAAACACTACATTCACATTTACAACAAAATTAGCACCAAATTCGAAATCAAAAGTAAGATTCGCAAAAAAAAATATTGAAATTAAAATGCCATATTACAGCTCGGTTCGCACAAAATTGGAACAAAAATCTCAAAATTAAACTACGGTTTAAAAATACCTATTTGAGGGCGTCGACCAAGGTTGCAAGCTCTTTTTTCGTCGTAGGGAAGCATCGAGGTTGGGTCGTAGAAGGCATCTCAAGTCCTTAGTGTAGTGTTGAGATTTTAAGCGCGTAATATACCGAAAAATATTGAGAACTTGAAAAATAAATAAACACAATACACAAGAAGAAAATATGAGAGAAAAATTATATCTTCACTATTTCAGAACGATACACAAAAAACTCTCCCTGTTTACAAGTGCTAAATACCACACTTATAAACAGACTTTTCACACCCTATCCCCGGATGTATTTTTTCGAGTAACTAAAACCAGTTACTCCCTACACTCACTCACACAATATTGGTGATATCTTGTGTAGCACCTCTCTCTTCACACCCTTTCCTTCTTTTTCTTTAGCCGTGTGTATACTTACTAAGAAGACCATGCATGGCTTTTAAAGCCAAGGGAAGTACTCCTGCAAATGACCACAAGCACAAGAGTCCAAAATTTGATTCCCTTCCATCAAAAAAATCCACACGCAATTTGATTCCTTTGATTTCTTTCTTTTCTTTTTTTTTGTTTCTTTTGATTATTTAATCAAATATCCCAACAAACTCCACCTTGATTAATTAATCAAACCATGGTCCGGCTCCACCCCGCTCGTTCCGGCGAGGTCACAATCTCCACCAACTTGAGAAGCTTCAAATGTCACCCGCTTCTTCCATGCAAATCTCCGCTCGTTGCACTTGTAAATTTTCCTTCTGACAACTTCTGTGTCAAATCTTTTCCTACAAGTTTATACAAGCCCTTTGACAAAACTCTTTTTGCTACCACCATTGCTCCCCTTGAAATTTTTAACACTCCACTTTGAGCAAAAATTCGGCAGCCTTTTGAATCTAAAGCCCCCAATGAAATCAAATTTCCTTTTAGACCTGGTACATGTTTCACTCCAGTTAATGTTCTCACCATGCCATCAAACATGCGAACTTGCACTGTTCCGACCCCTGCAATTTTGCTCCGTGCACCATTTGCCATCTTCACAGCACCCCCATCACAAGTTTGATACGTATCAAATTGTTCCTTAACTGAACACATGTGAAACG
>OOIL02005599.1:1158548-1199161 GCA_900332095.2 Cuscuta campestris
TTGACCGTCATTTGATACCCCGTTGCCACCCCGCCGAGTCTCGTTCATCAACAACGCAGCAACTACTTCATCAAATTTTAAGGTTTCTTTTCCAAACAAAAGCGTGGTCACGATGTTGTCAAAAGATGAAGGCAATGAAGCCAACAAAAGCAGCGCCTTGTCCTCCTCTTCAATCTTCACATCAATGGATTCCAACTCTGTTGTAATCTTGTTGAATTCATCCAAGTGTCCATTAAAGTTAGCTTCCTCCGCCATTTGGAGACCAAACAATCGTTTCTTCAAGTATAGCCTACTTGTCAACGATTTCGACTTGTACCGGCTCTCCAGCTTGTCCCAAATATCCACCGGGTCCGTCAAACCGAGAACCTCCCGAAGAGTATTATTTGCAAGGCATAGGCATATTGTACTTGTTGCCATGTCTTTCAAATCCTCTCACTCTTCTTCCGACAATTTTTCCGGTTTGTCGTTCTTCCGGTGTTTGGCCCACTCAGCATCCGTCATTTTTTCTGTCCTCTGAACCTTCACCTTCAGAGCTTTGATTGTCCCTTCCCGAGTAAGAACACTTTTTACTCGTTGTTGCCACAAAGTAAAATCACCACGTCCATCGAAAGGTTCGACGGAAACATTCGAACTTTTCACCGATGCCATTTTTCAAGTTCTTCGACTTTCTTCTCTTACCGCTTAGAAATCCCTCCGCCCCAAATGTAACTTGGCTCTGATACCAATTCTTGGGATTTTAAGCG
Source organism: Cuscuta campestris (assembly GCA_900332095.2). Taxonomy (NCBI): domain Eukaryota; kingdom Viridiplantae; phylum Streptophyta; class Magnoliopsida; order Solanales; family Convolvulaceae; genus Cuscuta; species Cuscuta campestris. Next base: position 1,159,292 of record OOIL02005599.1, read on the forward strand.
CGTAATATACCGAAAAATATTGAGAACTTGAAAAATAAATAAACACAATACACAAGAAGAAAATATTAGAGAAAAATTATATCTTCACTATTTCAGAACGATACACAAAAAACTCTCCCTGTTTACAAGTGCTAAATACCAGACACTTATAAACAGACTTTTCACACCCTATCCCCGGATGTATTTTTTCGAGTAACTAAAACCAGTTACTCCCTACACTCACTCACACAATATTGGTGATATATCTTGTGTAGCACCTCTCTCTTCACACCTTTTCCCTCTTTTTCTTTAGCCGTGTGTATACTTACTAAGAAGACCATGCATGGCTTTTAAAGCCAATGGAAGTACTCCTGCAAATGACCACAAGCACAAGAGTCCAAAATTTGATTCCCTTCCATCAAAAAAATCCACACGCAATTTGATTCTTTTGATTTCTTTTTTTTTTTTTTTTTGTTTCTTTTGATTATTTAATCAAATATCTCAACACTTAGAGGGAGATCGACTCAAAATTTCGCAGCCATGGAGAGAATCAAAGAGGCCAGGCGTTGGTGTTGGGAATGACGGCTCAGTCTCGATGGATGAGATTGACGGATAAGAGATGGAGACGGCGTTTTTTTGTCTAATAAGTGAGTAAAGATTGGGAGCCATTGGATTGCACTTAAGATGAGATGGAGGGTTGTGATGATCAGTGGGTTGGGATGCCACTCCTTTGTAGTGGCAGTAGAACCGTACCGATATATATATATATATATATATGTATGTATATGTATAAGAAGCCCACCCAATATGTAAAGCCCAATCCTCCAATCCATCCTTTTACTTACACTTTTACTTAAGCACATAGCCACGGAAGAAGAACCGAACGGAAGAAGGCCGGGACAACCACGAACGGAACTACTGACGGAAGAACGGAAGAAGCCGCCGCCGCCAGACGCACCGCCAGACGCCGACCCCCAAGCTCCAGCCTCCAGGTATTCCGTATTTCCATATTCATAGCTTTCCAATTTTGTAATTCTAGTATTTCTTAATTTTCTTTCATTGTTTCATTCTTTAGATTTAAAACCTAGGGTTAATTATTAATTTTTAATTTGAAATTCTTGTTAATTGCTATGAAAAAGAGTGAATTAATGGTTTTATATGTTACTTATTTGATTTGGATGAATTGATTTAAGTCTATGATATACTCCGTAGTATTTGTATATAAAAAACTGAAAACTAAAAAAAATTGACGACAAAGAAAAAAAATAAAAACTGAAAAGTTTTCGATTTGATATGAATTTATGATATATATAAAAAAAATTAAAATTGAAAAAGAAAAAAACAATTGACTTTTAGGGCTTTTTTTCTGTTTCGTCCCAGGCCGATGAATCCTCAGGACCGGCCGTGAACTATCTCCCTCTCTCTCTCTCATATATTGTACTCCTTGATTATTAAACTATTTGATTTCCATGTGCGCCGATTCTTTATTTTCGTTGATGCTATTGTTTTTTTTCACATCGTTTTTTTGGATATCTTGGGCTCCGTTTTGATTTAATGTTTTTTTCATTAAGATGTGTTAAAACGCATATTTAGATCACCCGATTTATATATATAATTTTCAGAATTATATATATATATATATTTGTGTTCCCCATATATTTTTGTGTGTGATTTTATTTACAAAAAAAATTACAGCTACATGTCCAGCCTCAGGAAACTTAAACACCGAAGTAAAAAATGGCTCTGCCAGCTAGAGCACTTCACTATTCATGAATGGATGATTACATGTTTGAACTAATTATGATGAACCTTTTCCCTTGTGTCTATTTAATTATAGAATTATTTCTTAATCTCCTAATTTGTTAATCCTATTTTTATTTTTTTTAGAGTAGTACTTGCAGTAAGAAATTTTCAATTGTGGCCTGTTGATATAAATCTTAATATATAAAAATGATATTTCTGAACATTTTTTAAATCTTATTTTGTGTACTGTTAGATATTACCCATGAAAATATATATATTTTTTCAAATGAAAAATAATATTTTATGTTCTACAATGAGATGAAACAAATAATGTGTGTTCTTATTAAATTTAATATGCGTATACCATATGTGTGTTAATATATATGTATGTGATATATATGTATGTGAACATTGTTCCCAGCTCTTTGGCCTTTGTTCAAAGTTTTCATTTTGTGTGTGTGTATGAATATAGGGCTGTGATGATATGGAAGGACTTTGAAAAGTGGTACTGTGATTTTCAGGCTTTTAATGTTTTAGGCATTCAAACAAAATGAACGTATCTTGGCACGACGTAATAGAATTAATCCCCGTTGCAGTCATGGCGATTTCATTTCTTAGATTACATATCAAACGTAATAGTATCCTCCTTTTTAGAGATTGCAAGGATGTGGTTCCCCTGAATTTTTTTTCCAGATAATTAATATATTTTCGGAAAGTGGATAGCCACAAAAGTCTTGAAGAAAAATACCTCATTATCGTGAAAAATTCACTCCCGCGCATAAACTTCTCCAGCATTCCGGTAGGACATCATATCGTAGGAATGAATTAATCTTAATTTTAGATTGGCATGAAATGTAGATGGTTTTAAATCCATCAACCTCGTCCAAAGGGCAGGCATTTTTTGAAAAGTATAAGGCAAATTTTTACGAAATCAGTGTAGTGAAGGAATTTAAGGGAATAATATAAAAGTGGAAGGGTGTGTAGTGTGTTAGAGTGGAATGGTATTTATACACCCAATGGAGTGTGTTGCATTACAACTTTAAGACAGCAATTTTATTGAAGAGATGTTTTCTACGTTCTATGACTTGAATGGCAGTGATAATATATGCTGAGTTGCCTTCTTAGAACTGACTTTGTTGGTCTTTACCACTTGTAATGGGTATTTGTTGTGTAGTACAGGGAGTGTCAGGGACCATGTTCATGGCATGTCTTGTAATTTAGTGATTTCATCATATTTCTGCAGCCATGGTTTATTTCATTTATGAAGCTGGAATTGTTTTAATAAATAAGAGGCTGTGATGAATGGTTTTATACATTTCTCTTAAGTGTTTGCCAAAATTAAGGAAATAAAACGTATCTTGGCGTGGCTTGGTGGGTATCTAGAAGCAGCCATGGCGTTTTTATATCCTTTCCCTTGTGATGAGTATATAAATAGTGAAAATTCTCAGCCTCCTTTTAGCCCCATTTTTCCTGGAAATACATGTTGCTCTAATGAAATGCAATGAGATTAAAGAGGCCGTGACGATATCGTTGTGTTTTTTCGGATGCTGATACCAAAGATTTAATGAAATGATTTGTATCTTGGCAAGGCATCCCGGAAATTTGACATCGTGGTTGCAGCCATGGCAATCATATATTTTTGTTTAGCAATGGAAAACAATTCCGAGCCTCAACAATAATTCAAAATTTTTTGCATAGAAATTATAAACATTTTTTTAAATTTGTGGTGTTTGTATAAATTGAAGTAGAATTTGTGATTTATATGGTGTCCATGTCCGAGCCTCTTGAACACTATCATGGCAGAGGCTTTATTTTAAAAATGTTGTCCAGCTATTACTGTAAAGTTGCTGGTACTTGATGGAATTCTGTTTGGCCTTTTGTGAGTGTATTAGAATCAGGGTAAATATACCAAAGTTATACTCCTAATAGCCATTGGATTGTTACAAAATTGGCATGAAAAAAGGCCGCCGGGAGTTCCTTGACCCATGATTCCTCTTCTTGAGAAGACGATAGAGATTACAGAGAGACGAGATCTGTTTGGAAAACCAAATAGCAGATCCAAAATTTGTTTGGGGAGTAGAATAGGAATGCCTTCTCTTGGGACAAAAGAAAGGATTTTTATGGGCCCAGTAAAAAAGCCCAAACTAAATATCCCAATAAAGCCCAAAATAGCTCAAAAGCCTGTATTAAACCCCAAATATCTAAAGCTCTGATTTGTGTTTCTTCAACCTCGAGAATATCAGAAAATCAGAAGAAAGAAAGAGAGATGGGGCAGTGAAAGTGTGGAATTTGCGAAGAAGCTCAGTTTAAATACAAATGCCCAATCTGTGTCATGCCCTAGTAAGCTTAATTTTATTTCTTTTGTATTTCAAGCAATATTTTTTGGAGAAAAAAATGAAAAAATTCACTTTTTTTTTCCAATTCTTGCAGCTGTTCGTTGGCATGTTTCAAGAAGCACAAAGGTTCATCATCAATGGAAGATTTTATCACATGAGATCTTAAATATGTCTTTCTTTAACTACTTTTCCTCTGATTTATAGTACCTTTTAAATACTATTTAATCAGTTACAGTTCTGCAGAAATTCCTTGTGAAAAGCCGATATCTTCTTCAGAAGGAAATTTGGGTAAGCTTTGCTTTAGATTTTTTTAGAGGAATTTTTTAAATTAATACTACAATAGATTTAGTTACTGCTTTTGGTTGTGTTCTTGGATGTATTGCTGCAATGTTGATGTGTTTTTGGTTTGCATTTGTGCTGTTATTTTGCTTATTTTACATAAACAAGTTTGAACAAACTTCAAAAAAACAAAAGGAAATCACCCTAAATAGAAGTTAAACATAGAGAAAGTATCAAAATAGGAGCTCCATGTTTTTGTTCCCAAAATAAGAGATTGCAATGTGATAATAGGGCACGGTGAAATAGGAATATTTTTATTCCTATTTCGGGAATAAAAATATTAAACTCATATTTTGATTTATATTTTATGTTTTACTCTTGCTATAGTCTTTTCCCCAAAAACATATATATTGTTTGAGCAAGTGTTTATTTTTGAGTTTTGACAGTGGAGCTAAAACAAGAATTTGTTTTAAGGAGTCCAATTTTTTAGCTTCAGTTAAATAATCGACTATATAAAAGTGGCACATTAAACTTTCATTGTTTCTCACTTTCTGCGAAACATTGCGTAGTAATTCCAGTAAATGCATCACGGGTCTAAGAGAAAAAGGCTATCTATTTTTTTAAGGGTGTAGTCGTGTATATCAAAATTCGGATTATTTGGTTCGTTGTTGTTGAACAAGGGTTTTATTTTCACTCACGCCAAATGCAATAAATCAAAACGGCTCATTTAAACAATCTTCACTTCTTTTAATAGTGATGTAGCAATTAGTTAATTCTATCTTTGACGCCCATCACGAGTCTAAGCATAGGGGTCAGGCTGCGTACGTGATTAGGCAGGTGTCTCTTTACTCTTGAGAAATAGCCTCTCTACTTTTGAGTAGGGGTAACTGGGTAAGGTCTGTGTATACACTACACACAATCCCCAAACCCTACTCTTGTGGTATCTAACTGAGTTGTTTTGTTGGTCAGAGAGTAAAAGAAAAGAAACTCCTCTGGTATCTAACTGATTTATAGTACCTTTTTATACTATTTAATCAGTTACAGTTTTGCAGAAATTCCTTTTGAAAAGCCGATATCTTCTTCAGGAGAAAATTTGGGTAAGCTTTGCTTTAGATTTTTTTAGAGGAATTTTTTTAGATTTAGTTACTGCTTTTGGTTTTGTTCTTGGATGTCAATGTTGCTGTGTGTATTGGGTGTGTTTAGTTTGCATTTGTTGCGTTATTCTGCTTATTTTACATAAACAAAAGCTCTCTGTTTTTTTGAGGGTGTAGTTGCGTATATCCTAACCCATGAGACCCAATCAAAGTTCGGATTATATTTGGTTCATTGTTGCTGAACAAGTGCTTAATTTTCACTCACACCAAATGTCCTTTTTATTCTCCTCTCTATTTTCTTTATGTAGCATTTTCCGAGTTCCAAGCTGGCCTTCAGAATATTTTAGAAGCCAACTGCCTTTATAAAAAAGACAATTTTTCTTGTTTGGTTAGAGCAGAAAGTATTTCCGATGGAGCCAAATATTCAATATTTTCTGGCTTTGGGTGTGCTTGAATAGAGCAAAAATTCTCATTTAAATGATCTATTCTTCTTTTAATAGTGAAGTAACAATTAGTCAATGCGACTTTGACACCCATCACAGGTCATCTGGAAACAACTAATCTATATTTTGAACATAGGGGCCACACTGTATACGTGATTACATGTGTCATGTGGTGCTTGAGATAGGGGTCTCTTTGGAAACAACCTCTCTACTTTTGAGTAGGGGTATGGTCTGCGTACATGCACCCTCCATAGACCCTACTCCCGAGGGATCTAAGTTGGTTGTTGTTGTTTTTGTTGGTTAGAGGGGAAAAGAAGTAAATTTGGAAGAAAAAGAAAATGAGAATAGAAAGTAAAGTAAGATGAAGAAAACAATTTTCCTTACATTTTGGTCAGGAAAACGAGAGAAACCTTTTTTTCTTTTCGTTTCTTTCTGAATTCCATGAACCAAACATAGCTTAGGAGTTACTTTCGTGAAACATCACTATTGTTTCGACATTTCTCGTCAAAAAGTATATTATAAATAGGAATTATTCGTGTAAAAACACATCATCCTATTTGAGTCGGGGGTCTTGGAAACAACAGCACTACTTTGGAGTAGGAGTAAGGTCTCTGTGCACACACCCTCTCCATATCCTATTTTTGTGTGATTTTACTGTGTTTCTTCTTGTTGTTGTATTAGTTTTTAGAAAAGCTTGTTGGGTAGAAATTAGAACCTATCAATAAAATTAAACATTTCGTGTATAACAGCTTTCGTACCACCATTGCATGTTGGCAAACCAATGTATGTCAACGAGCCAAGGGAGGAGCTAAATCAGTCACAGCTTGAGTCTATTGGTATGCATATCCAACGGACGTCTTCTCCTGCAACCCTTCTCTTCATTCCAAATGAGTTCGCGAAGTAAATTAAACGATCTTTTTTTTGTGTTTCTCTTTCGTTCATAAGCTTCATCGAGTGAAATATGTGAGGCATTAAGGAGCGAGGAGCTTCGTAAACTTATATGCAATATAGATTCTTCTCCTGAGGCTGAGAATGTAAGTTCTAAATACAGCGCTGTTTAATTTATTTAGCTCTTCTTCCCTTCTTTTTACTTCCACGTAAGGGTAAGTTCTGCATATACTTACTCTTCTCGGGCGCTATTGCCTTGTGAGATTTTACTGAGTTTGTTGTGGTTGTATTAACTCTCTGAGAAATGTTCAACTAATAGGAACTTGAAAAAGCCATGAAGAAGGAAGAATTTTATGTACTCACTCAGAAGGTATTGAAAAAATGGCTCCAAATCGACTGCTTGTAAACATCTTTTTTTGTTTGTTTGGTTTTGCAGGAAGACCCACAGTTAATTAACACTTGTTGAGTTATCAATTTGCAGATATTGTCCATCATTAATCATTGAGGAATGAGGATCATTTCTTAAGCATGTCCCGGATTGTAGACTAAGGTGCAAGACCGAAGCGGTTTTTTTTATTGTTCAAAAAATGAGTGTTGATTATATTAATGTGATAGCTCTTATTTTAAGGATCTGATATCCTTGATTGAGGAATAGTGTAGGCTAGACTCTCGTATATAGTGGGTGTTTCTCTGTGCGTAGGAGCTAGTCAAAACTGCTATAAATTGTTTTTAATTTATATGTTATTTGATGACGTGATTCTTTATGCTTATAAGCTGACTTATAAGCTAAAAAAATAAGTAAGTCTTACCTATTTATTTTTAAGCTAATATTTTTGTTTTTCTGTTTTGAGTATATTATTTTTAAACTATCCTTCACCTATTATGAATATCCCAAGGGGAATTTACCTAAAGAGTACTAAAACATGATTACTTTTCTAATATAGTATCATATGTTTTTATTTTCCAATGTAGTACTCCTAATCATTGTTCAAGTAAATGTTCATCGTTACTAGACATTGTCTAAATTAAATGATTACTATCACTGCACATTTTTCTTGTCCCTAGACATTATTCAAGTATTATTTAGGAAATAAAATAATTTAAATACTACATTAGAAATGACATATGGTTTAGTGTTAGTGCAAATTTCACTATCGCCAAATGATTTATGTATAGAGGGTGTATTCAATTTGGGTTTTAAAAGATTTTGATAGATTGTTTAGAATTGATAGATTATATAAAATCAAAGGATTATTTTAAGTGTATATAGAATTAGATAGATTTTAATGTGTATTTCAATAGAATTTTGTATGATTGTTTATTATCCATCATTACTTTTTTCCATTCTTTTCTTAGTAATCACCATATAACACTCTAGGACGCTCAATATTACACATATAACACTCTTTATTCTTTTTCAACCATTTGACTATTTATGGCATGGATCTCTTCTAATTATACCCTTTTATTACAATGCAGTATTTTAATTATTTCATTTATCATATTTATTGAGATCTATAATTTTAGGAGATTATTCTCATTCTTTGTACGTAGCACTTAGGACCGTCATGTCTCTCCTCACTGCTTAAACGCATTTAATAAACGAAATTAGAAGTGTATACCAACTTTTTTGGCAGTGTGAAATTGTAATGTTATGTCTACAGTGTGTTATGTCTATGTTTTGGGCAGTGTGTTATGGTTCACAATACTTGACTATACTTTCTCACAGTGTATTATGTTCATGTTCTGAAAGCGTATACCAACCTAAACGCATTTTTTGGCAGTGTGGAATGATCATGCTTTGGCAGTGTAGATACATGTTATATTGGGTATGACGACAGTGTGTTATGCCAATTTTCTGGAAGTGTATACCAGCTTAAACACATTTTTTTGGCAGTGTAGATAATGATACGGGGGGTGTTCCTGAGAATGCCGACCCATGTGATCCCTCGACTCTGCTGCGCGTTCGCCCGAAGAGGACTGTTCGACCTTTGAGATGTTATGAAGATGATATTTAATTATTCCTTATTCTTATTTATTGTACTTTAGATTTTATTAGGTGAGCAAATTATAAGTTCCTTTAAAGATTTCTTTTTGTTTTTTACCTCATCGCTTTTTTCTTGAACCGAAAAGATACAACACCCTACTATTATATAAAGGGTGTTGTATTCTTTCTTTAACTTAAGAAATAATAGAATCTTCCTCGTCCCCCTAAAATCCTCTCTTCCTCTCCCTCCTACTCTCCTTTTCTCTCCCAAACCCTAAGCCGCGCACGCCCACCGTGCAACAGCCGTCCGTCGAAACCCTAGGAGGTATCATCAATAAAATTAAAAATTGCTTATTATTAAAAATAGATCTATATAAGATATGATTCAATTGTATGAAGAAGAGAAAAATCCTCAACTGCATTTATAATAGAAAATGAAAAATGCATAAACTAATAACAAAATAAAAAAAAGGAACAAACATAGAGTGATAAGGTGATTTAAATGATTATTTATATAATTTTCAAAGTTAAAACATTGCATGACTTAGACCATTTTCTCTTCACCTGATGTAAATGGTTTTGATCTGATTAGAATAATTTTTGATCTAATTTGATCTGAATATAGTTATTGATGGTGTGAATTACCAACCGGGTAAACAATGCTAGACCGGGTATAGGATTGTTTATTGGATTCGAGAAAGTAAAAGATAATAAACACAAAGTTTAACTAGGAGGACTGTAGATGGCAATACTTGTAGCCAGTTGTTATTCGAATATAATAAAATGTACAGGAGCTTTTACACAAGGGTTTAGTGAGAAGAATTCGGATCCCTTTCTTTGAAGGTTTATAGTATTTATAGTAAAGTTAAAGGGAAAAAGGCGCCGCACACCCACGTCAGGCCACGTTCCTGGGCGGCGCGAGGTGATTGCCTCTGTCGTTTAGTGGCTTATTCCATCCCTTTATTTCTTTGTTATCTAACTAGGAAGGTGAATCCCCTTGTCGCGTAGCGTGTTGGACTGACTGCGTGAATATCTTCAGTGATCCTTCGTTGAATTCGGCCGCTATAGTCCAACCTCCCTTGGATTCTTTCATTCCAACACTTCCCAACCATAGAACTCATGCCGGTTAAGTTTACGTGGGATGGATTTATGGAGATTGGGAATGATCAGGAGAAGTCACGTAGTTTGACCGGTAGAGTAATCGAAGTGTATTGGTCAATTTTCTGTCACCGACCGATATAAACCATTGTCATTTAGGCTTCCCATTCCGGAAATTCATCATTTGACCGGTCAAGCATTTGAGGACCCTCTCTTAAACCGGTAGTGAGTGGAATACACCCATCAATTATATTTAAAGTCTTTTCTGATTTAGTTTCAATACGAAAAAGTAATACTACTTCTCTCTATAAGTATTTGTCCACTTTTGATTTTTTTTGGTCAAAATTAGTAAACGTTGGCCTCAAATTAAATAAAAAATATTATATATTGATACAAAAATAGTTTTATTAGATGTATTATATCAAATATTTTTTATTTAATTAATATACAATATATATTTAGTTTCATTATAGGTCAAATTTGAAAATGGTTGACAAAAAAAGTCAAAATTGGACAAATACTCGGAAACATAGATAATAAATCGGTGGGATTCTCATGACATTGGAATCCCATGTCATGGGATGACCCGGGGGCGCTCTGATCTCCCGTGACGATTCCTACTCCCCTAACCCCCCGGTAAACCCCCACACCCTGCCCCGGCCCGAACACACCCCCACCCCCGTCAATTACATGGTTTACACCCCACAAGTAAATTTTTGACTTAAGAATCAAATTTTGAGTTCAAAGTCAAAATTAAGTTATGGGGTGCAATTGAAGCGGGTGAGAGTTTGTTCAGGTCGAACCGTCAATTTTATGAATGGGTCACCGAAGCACACTCGGGTCATCCATGACATTGCCAGACAATGTCATGCGAACCGTCTCTAATAAATACGGAGTAACAAGAATAAGTGGAAGAAAACGTTAAATAAAAATAGTTTCCCAGTCCAGGTCAATACACGCACAAAAAGTGAACACTTTCTTTTGACAATCACAATAGTTTTTTTGCAGAGTACTCCGTATTTTGTAATCTAAGACAATCACATGTGTTGGATTCTAAGAACAATGATCTGACGACCCTAGCTCCTTCCACTTCTTCATTCACCTGTCATAATCTTTTCCGAAACTTCTAATTCACAGCCACGAAACTTCATGCTCCATTACAGATTTTATTTACCTTCTTGATTTTATTTTATTACTTCTGTATTTTTTTCCCCCAATTTTGAGACATGGGTTTGCTGGAAAAGCTTGGCAGGATAGATTGGGAGCAAGAATCGTACCCAAATTACGAGGATTTCGCAGCTCTTCCATTGTTCGCGCTCTTCTTTCCCACTATCAGATTCTTGCTCGACAGATTCGTGTTTGAGGTGCCAATTGCTTTGCTGCAGAATTCATTTTATTAGTATTATATTTGTCTAGAGCACTTTGATATCTTAGTTGCAGAAAGATTCGATTTTTCTTGATGTCACCTTGCGATTCCCAATGTGTCCTTTTTCTTGTTTTGCCCCTCACTTATTTGGGGATTCTTGCAATTTGAATATGTGTGTGTGTGGGTAGAATGTGGCCAGAAGGTTGATGTTTGCAGAGGGACAGTGGGCGATGGAGAAGGAGACAGATGAAAGGAAGAAAAAGATGAGGAAATTCAAAGAATCAGCATGGAAGTGTGTGTATTATCTTTCAGCTGAAATATTTTCACTTGCTGTAACTTACAACGAGCCATGGTTCAAGGACACAAAATACTTCTGGGCTGGACCCGGGGATCAGTTCTGGCCCGATCAAACGTACAAGTAATAGTTTTTCTTTGGTTCTTTGTTTTTTTATTGCATTATATCCGTGCCTGTACTCCAAAACTGAGTTTTTCGCATAGAGGCCCTTAAAGTACGTGCACATACGAGCACTTTATGACTTGTTTGAAGAAATATGGTGTTGGGATACAGTGTTCACTTTGTAGAATTTTGGAATTGAGTTGCTTGCTTTACATTGATGCCTCAAACTGTATATATAGTACAAGAGTTACCAAAACTATCTAAGGAAATATACTTGTACAAGAAAACCAAATAAATACAAGAATATATACAAAAATATATTCCAATACTCCCCATCAAGTTGGAGCAAGGATATCAGGAGTGCCCAACTTGGATAAAAGAAATTGGGAATTGGAATTAATTTTTGTATATATTCTTGTATTTGTTTGGTTTCCTTGTATAAGTAAATTTCCTTAGATGTTTTGGTAACTCTTGTACTATAGATACAGTTTGAGGCATCAATGCAAAGCAAGCAATTCAATTCCAAATTTCTATCATGGTATCAGAGCTAACGAAATATACTCGTACAAGGAAACCAAATAAATACAAGAATATGTACAAAAATGTATTCCAATAACTTTACTGCAAATTGTCTTGCATGAGTGACATAAAGTGCCTTAGCTCCTCCCAATTTGAGCTTATCCTTTTATGGAAGATATTTTCTTTTAAATACTTTCCTGGGATGGGCGAGTAGGTTTGTGGTTGTAGGGTCACCACAATTTTGAACAAATTGCTTCTTGGTCACCTATCCTTAAATTGTTGCAACTTAAGCATTTTTGAACAATTTGATAGACTTTAGAGTTTTCAAGTTAATGCTTGCCATTTTGTTGTTAAAGTCGATTAATTGGTGATAAATAGGTGGACATTAAATCATCTAACCTCATTCCTCAGTAAGGGCTTATTAGGGTGATCACTTGTCCCATAGGGGCCAAGCCAAGGTGTATTCTTTAAGTCAGTGCCCCCACTAAGGCCTTGTTCTTTTGGGTTGGAAAAATTAACTTCCAAATTCTTACAACTCCTTCCAGTTCATTCTTACTCTTTATAGATTCTTCCAGCAACGACTTAAAAAAGTATTTATATATGATTAATATAAAATAACATTATATATCCAAATTCGTTATATATCACCTCAAACACGGACAATGATGGATTCTTTGTTATCCAAAATTAAAATTTTCTAACATATTTATTTGGATCATCATTTAACTGAGTGAGTTTTTAATACTTAAATTCTTTCAACATTTTCCAACTCCTTCCAGTTTCTTCCAACATCCAACTCTGAAATTCCAACCTAAAAGAATAAGGCCCAAATGGTGCCAAGAAGTTGGGCATTAGAATTCGACCACCTATGTTTACCTGATTTTATCGTGTGTGATAGAAAAATGATTACATTTCCTAGATGTGATTAATGGTTTTCATCTGCAATTTAGGTCTAAATTGAAGGCACTTTACATGTATGCTGGTGGGTTCTACACGTATTCAATATTTGCCCTTATGTTTTGGGAAACAAGGCGAGCTGACTTTGGCGTTTCTATGATCCATCATGTCGCAACTGCCATACTGATTGTTCTATCCTATATATTCAGGTGTGTTTCCTGTGGAGGTGAGCCTCTGGCTTTTTAATGAATATTTTGCAATACATTTGCACTTGATCCCAACATGCTCTTACTCAACAATCATATTTTATTAGTGGCTTTTTAATAGCCTATTTTTTGGCTAATCAACACCCTATTTTATTACCAAACAATATTAACTATGGGTTTTAAATTGGTTAGTAATGAAAAAATAGGACTGGGGGTGCTTTGTTTGGTTGATATTGCTGAAGATGATCATTGTACACGTTTATATGCATATTCCTTGATCCCCAAGGTTGTTTACCAAGCCCCTACTATACTTTGTTGAACTCTGAATCTGTTCATATCCCCCCTAAAACCCCCTGCCCCTTCCCCAATTCTTAGTTGGACCCCGAAGTTGTTACTTTGGCAAAACAACAAATTTGGGTGGCTGGCAAGGGTGGGGATAGGGGGGGGGGGGTTGTGTGTGGGTGTGGGTTGGGTGAGGGGATAGGAACAACTCTAGGCTCCAACGGAGCACCATAGGGGCCTCAAATGGCCGGTGCCACAATATGACACCTAACCTTGCTATCAAAACTCAAAAGAACCAAACTCTTTCTTGATTTATTAATCAATAAAATATGCTTTGAATAGTTTTTTCCCTTCAAAATTTAGCAATTTCAAGAACTCAATCAATATCAGCGACTGCCTAAGCAATTTTTCACAATTACAGCTAAATTCACCATTTTTGCAGGTTTGCACGTGTTGGTTCAGTGGTTTTAGCTCTTCATGATGCTAGTGACGTATTTCTTGAAATAGGAAAGATGTCCAAATACAGCGGTGCTGAAACTATTGCTAGTGTTGCATTTGTTCTGTTTGTTTTGTCTTGGACTCTGCTTCGCATTACATACTATCCTTTCTGGATTCTGTGGAGTACAAGGTGACTTGTTTGGCATTCATTTTTTTCTTTCAAATTTGTTTATTGCATAGATTTCCCATGTTCAAAGGTGGGTTTTTCCCTAAACTAAGCAGTTTGCACCTTAGAGAGTACTCTTAGAGGAATTTTCACTTTCAATAGTGATTTTTCCATTTAAAAAAAGAATTTCATAAACCCATTTCCTTTTTATTTTCTTTTTCTTCTGTACTTTGAGGATTATCTTAGGATCTGTTTGGATGAACACTTTTGGAGGGAAAGAGGTAATTGAATGTTTGGTCTATTTCTTGATGAGTAAAATGTGTGTACAAGCGAAAAAATGTGGTTGAAATGTTATACAATCACCAAATCACATACGGAATATTATGTTGTTTGTTCAACTTTAAAAACTTCAAATATATGTCAAGATATACAGTATTACTCCAAAGCTTTGTCCTCCAAAACCTTCCACCCAAACAGACCCTTAGCTATTGTTTGGCTAAGATAAAGAGTGCATACGTACAAATAAGTTTATTAGACATATTCCACTTAGACTCATTGAATTCTATGAAGTACTTGTAGTATTTGTATAGGAATAGATAAGAATAATGTTACTTCTTGTTTTCCAATTGCAGCTATGAAGTTCTTTTGACATTGGATAAGGAGAATCATAAAGTGGACGGACCGATTTATTACTATATCTTCAATACTCTTCTATTTGGCTTGCTTGTTCTTAATGTCTATTGGTGGGTGTTAATGTACAGAATGCTTGTTAAACAAATCCAAGACAGAGGCAAAGTCAGTGAAGATGTTCGTTCTGGTATGTTCATTTCATGTCTCTTCTCTTTTATACTCCCACAAAAGACTTCCTACTTTCCTCTTCTCGATGTCCTAAAAAACTTCTTACTTTATTTTCTTTTAAATATATGGATATGTGACCTCACACAATGGACTGAATCAATATGGAACTTCAACCTTCCATTGTGAAGGATATGCCATTATTATGTTTGGAACAAGGCAAATGATAGGGGAAAAAATAAGTGAAAAGATTGGCTTCTTTGTTCATGAATTTTCAAAACTTATTTACCTCTTGCAGATTCTGAGGGGGAGGATGATCCTGAGCATGAAGATTGACCACACCGGAATGCTTTTCGATTTTTCATTTCCCACTTAAAGGTACTGAAATATTTTTCAATGCCTTTGTAGGGTCCACAATCGCATGCATGAGATCACTCAAACTTCAATGGACTTGTATTGTATCACAACTCTTGCACATTCATGATATGGTCACACTAGCCTCGTTTGGGAACATCGTTAGTGTTTTGAATAGCTTTTTAATGGTGATATTAACTTTGAAAACGCTAAAGATAAACAACCTTTTCAAAACGCTGAAGTTGTAGCCAAACAGGCACTCTATCTTACAATGACTATATCAACGTCCTTTGTTGTTTGTTCACACAGAATACTAATGCAAAGCATTATGATTGCAGGGTTTAGGGTCATGTATTCTTAAGTGCATGTTGATGGTCAAGCACTATGGGACTTGGCATTCGTTCCTTTGCACGAATCTGGCTTTTGACTTTATATGCTTCTTGATGGTAATATGTGCTTCTTGTGTTCTTCAGCTCATTTATCTTTGTGTCTTCTTCATAGCTGATTAAATTGTTCTTGAAACAACAAAACCCAGTATAGTTCCAGTCTCCCAAGGCCTTTTGGGGTTGACCATCAAAGCATTGTTGCATTGAATATGTGATTTTGATCTTGTCTTTTGTTTACTAGAAGCTTAGATATTGTCAAAATGACGATTCTAGGCTTCTAGGTTCAAAAATTATGTCTTATTGCACGACGGTGTATGTGTTCTTATTAGTCATTACTGTCAAAGTAATATCAATCTTGTGTGAACAAACATTAATGGTACAAGGAAGATCCAATGACCTTTTGGGTTTTTGTACATTTATGGATTCGACATGTAATTCGATAATTTTTCAAATGGAAAAGTAATTTATTCAATGATAATTCATATTTTTTAAATAATCCTAGACTTTAATTCTTTCTACAATTATCATTGCATATTAGGGGAAATAATCTTTATACTTTACTTTTTACCATTGACACTTCAAAATGTGCTGTTCCTGTGAGACAGAAGAGAACAATTTGGGGTGTCAATAACAAAATTTAAGACAGAATAGAACAATTTGGGGTGTCAATAAAAAAATTTATAGTGCAACTATCATTTCTCGTTAATTAGGCCGGTGTGGGCAAGATATGCATTCACACATAACTCCTAATTTTGTGTGTGCAATAATTTTTAAATTAACTTTTTGAATACAATTGGCTTTGGGGTGTGATGAAATAAATCAAAATGAATCTCTAAACTGTCTGCGCTTCCTTCTTTAATTAATGAAGTAGCAGTTAGTCAAGCAATGCAACTTTTGACGTTGAGCCGGAGGTCTCTTTGGAAACAACATCTCTACTTTCGAGTAGAGATAAGGTCTGCGTACACACACTGGGTTATTGTTGTTGTTAATTGTAACATATCTACTAAAATTTCACAAAATATAAAATTTGGGAAGGATACTTAATTCATCAGGAATTTAGAATAAAAGAAATTCTATTATGGATCTAAGGTTTATAATGTTCAAGTGTAAGAGTATAGAAACAATGCAAGTGTATTTTCCAAAACTCAATCCTATTTTTAACACTCTTAAATATGTGGGTGAAGTCAAACTAGACAATTCGATTTCGGGCGGAGATAGTAAATAAAAATGTTTATTTACTTTGTAAAAATGGTTTATATGAAAGTCCACCATAGACTTTAAGTGGGTGAAGATTTTTCCTAATAACAATAGATAAAAATACAAAGTATTAATTAAGATTTAAAATAATTCATAATATAAAATAGATAGAACTTCGTATTATGTTTGAATAACAAGAGTGCAATCTTCTCTATGGATAAAGAGAAGTTATATTTTATAATATAGCTTCATTATTGCTAATTGCAAATCTTAATTAATGTAACTAATTACGGGACACGATTTTAGAATCAATCACGAAGATGAGTATATTTTAATATAATTGCAACTACGACATGAATTTCAGTGAAGTTGGTCCTTACATCCAATCCTCCTTTCATGTAGGCCTATTTCTGACTTTTTTGTTGGATCATCCCTTCCCTTTTATGCTCGTTTCACTTGAAAATAGATCTAAAATCTAGTTACACTTAAATAAATCGGGTGCATTCTTTAAACTACTTTTCAATATATTTAATGTACACAAAAAATTATACTCCGCACTCTGTATTAAAAGACTCCATCCATATATGATAATTTTATGATACATCAAAATTAAATGAATATATACATAATACTCCGTATATAACTAGATCTTTTCAATTTTTGAATTATCTTAAAAATCATAATAATACGGAGTAATCAATAAAATTTTAATAAATGGCCCCAAAAAATAAAGGAGTATCAGATAAGAAACAAAATAGGGCCAAAAATTACGGAGTACATTTTTTAACTGGACCGGTCCGCAAAACCAAAGCTGCCATTTTGGCTCTTGTCTTCTTCCTTTTCGACGGGAAATCACCATTAAAAAAGCTCAAGGTATTCCTCTATTCTCCGCTCCATTTTCAGTCGTAGCCGCTTAAACTTCTATATTATATACAGATATGAAACACAACAGGAAGTAAATGTTTTTTTATCTTTGATGAAATTATAGAGTGTCGAATTTCCAATTTCGAGATTATACTGATCTCCTGTTAACCCTATCTTTATGAAACATGTATATGAGAGACCACCTTCAGATCGTAATTTCATGTTTCAGATAAGTTTTTTACTTCGTTGCGGGATTTAGGGTTCCAATTTTGCTACTGTATTTTATACAGAGTACTCCGTATTGTATACTTTTCTTAAATGTGTTCGCCATCTTTTTATTTTAGAGTATTTGGAATGTCTAATTATCTATTACCTTAAAGTGACTGTGTTTTAATTGATACCGGTAATAGTTTTGATTATTTTAAGAAATCTTCATTGTTTGTCAGCGTTTTTTAATGTTTAGGAAAAATATCATTTTATGCAGAGATCCTAGATTGCTCATGTGGGTGAAATTGATTTTTTTAGCTCAATTTATAGATAGGAACTGAAAAATTTAGAACTATAGCGTGAAAGAATAGGTTTTTTCTTTTCAAGTGGAAAAGCTAATTAATGAATAACAGTGAAAGAAATTGACATAACTGGGTGGCTTTTAGATGCTGTTAGGATGGTTATAGAAAAGGTGTTTATTTATGTAGCTTCAATATCATGTCTTCAATGGCAAGAAACTTACTTAAAGAACTTTGGCTCTTTTTCCCCCTTGTACCATTGACCTCTCAGGCCAATGTTTTTTGCCCCAACTTATTCCTATTCTTTCACCCTCTAGCACATTATCTCACATGCTTGTATAGCACATGCAACTGAATCTTTGTTTTTTGGCATTGATTCATCAGTAAAAACAAAAATTCATTTTTGATTTTAGAAAATGTTTGTGTTTGCTAATCCTTATACCTCAATCATGGACTAATGGTTCTTGCTCATATAGCCAAAACCTGATAACAAGTTCAATATGTTAGGATGGGCACTATAAGCTTTACGTATTGCTTACAAGTTACAAGATGGAGACTCTTTCTTAGTTGTCACTTTCTTGGGATTGGCTCCATTAGTTGAGTCTGACTTAAGTCGTGGAAAGTCTTGCAATATTTAGCTTTTGAGGGTCTTTCTAGGCCAAAAACCCTCAAAATGACATTGAACTTCTAAAAAAACCTGATTGACCCCGAGCTGTTCAAAGGTTTGCTTTAGCCCCTAAACTAACTAAAGTGACTCATTAATACCCATGAAATTTAAAAAAAGTCCTGTTTGACTTTGCATGTGCTGTGTATGCATTTAAATCAAATAGAAGACACAAGTGCATCTAGATATGGGCACGAAGTTGTGACTTGTAAGTGATGATCTGACAGTATTTAACCTTACATAACACATTACATATCCAAAAGGAAATAATATAAAAGGTTTGAGTTATAATGTGTGTTACAGTTGCAACTAGTGTCATCATCACTTATCGGCTATCACCCTCTTCACATATCGGCGCTTGCATACACGACATGTCCAAAGTCAATCCTTTTTTAAAGTTTAAGTTCACTATTGAGTTGATATATTTCGTTTAAAGGTATAAAATATGACTCTTGAGGAGTTCAGGGTTAATGAAGGCTTTTTTGTTGGAACTTCAAGATCATTTTTGGATTAAAAAATGAAGTTGTTATCCGACTTTCAGCTAATTCAAAGCATATGCATATGTTACTTGTGTTGTTGACTTGAGTACAATGTCAAACAGATGATAATACATATAATGAGGATGAGTTCAAAACTTGGCCCCTTTGGCATGATTTCTTAGGTTAAGACATAGTGAAATGTAGTCAAATGCATGCATAGTGTAAGTTTTCACTAGAGTTATATTTGATTGCATTGTGGCATGCCAAAGGGTAGGGTTACTAATCATCACATAATGTTTTATATTTCTTTGAATTCACTAGTGTTAATTACTAGGTTGAGAGAACAAAGTTTCTTGGATTTTGCAGGGAATAGGGCTACTTGGAAGGGAAGATGGAAGACATCTTGACCGATATTCCCCCGCCTTCTAGATTCTTCTTAGAAGATCTGAACAATTTCTCCCCTCGTTCATCTCCTCTCCCTTCTCCATTCCTCTTGTTCTCATCACCCAACCCAGAGAAATACTCTCACCCTTCTTTGCTCATAATTGCAATGTCTTTCCCATCCACTCACTTCTTTCACCACACCTCTTCCAAAACCTTAGTTGCAACACTCATCCTACCCGAGATACCATTATCGGGGAACTCAGTCGAACCCTCCCTAAAGGACAAATCTTGCAATATTTATGCCATACACCACTCTGATAAATTGATCTTGGTAGCTTCAGTTCAATATCCAGTCACTGCAGAGAGATCTCACGCGGTTGCAAAGCTGCTGGTTGGGCAAAAGATCATCCCGGACCGGGTTTTGGTTTTGGATACAATCCGGAGTCGCAACTTTAGGGGCAAACTTCCCCCGGATGAAACACTCGCTTTCAAGCTGGAGTCTTCATTAGAGAGAGCCCATGACGATTCTTCTCAGTTGGTTAAAGGTTTGGACTACTTGCCATCAGGAAGTGTGGTGGACGGATTGGCAGCCGCTCTATTGGGCCGATGCGAGATGGATAAAATCAGAGGAACAGTGTTGGTTTCGTGGCCCGAAGCTGGGGGTCCCGCAACATCACTTGTGAAATCTCTTCTGCTCAAGAATGTCTTCCCAGGCATGATGGATCATAATACCAGTGCTGATAAGGGCAAAAGTGACTTTTCTTGGCCTGGGGGTATCAAAGATCATCTTCTTGACTCTGATCTTTATACATGATGTTTAGTTTCTTGGAAAGAACTGTCTTAATCTTAACTAAATTTCCATATTTCTCCTTGTTTCTGACCTTCTGAAGTTTGTACTCTTCACTTTGTTTTGTACTAGCATGCGTTGATGCTGTCTTTAATTTGATTCGTTTGACACTTTTTATCAAACTAAATTAAACATATTAAGGGGCTTTTTTTATTGGAGATATCCATTTTTAGCATTGTAAGAAAAATTTACCTCACTTCAATTTGTAACAAAAAGTTACCTCAACTATAAATTTTGTAACAAAAAAGTACACCAAGCCAACTTTCAAGTTAGCAATACAATTTCTCACCTAATTGTATTATACTTTTGACTACATTGGTTCCAGACTCATTCAAATAAGCCAAATACCATTACTAGGGGTGTACAAAATATTTTTCCACCTTATTTATGCTCATTTGGTGAAAGTAGAAGATATGAACTTTTTATATCTCTCGATATCAAAGTTGCTATCAAAACTCTTTTGTAAGTATTTGATGGAAACTAACAGGGTTCAAATTTGATATTTTCATATATACAAACCTTCCAAATGGTGGGTTTTGATATCCCAAAAATTAGAATATGGGCATGTTTGGCAATTACGTTAGAAATTAGCATTGACGTTTTGAAAAAGTTATTTGCACTGTTAATATTTTATCCAAAACGCTAACGTTAATCTCTAGCGCTATTCCCAAACAGGTTCTATAGTAACGGTCCGGTTCCATGGCCACTGGATTCCAGTGGCGACGGAGTTCCGTTCATAAAATTGATGATTCCTACCCCTTCTAACCCCCCTGGTAAACCCCACTGTCAAGTCCCGACCCAAACTAATCACCCCACCTACGTCAATTGCACCTCGTAAGTATAACTTTCAACCACCACTACTGGCAATCCATCCATATTATCCATTCACCATCACCAACCACCCTCGATGGTGAGTCTTCGCTTTCCTATCATTAACAACCACCTTTCATTCTCTCAAACATTTTTAGAAGCACTTATATTAAGAAGATGTTTCAAGTATCAAATATAAATTTTATTTTTTGTTACTAATATTTGATTATTTGTTGTTGTTGTTGTTGTTATTATTTGATTAAGGTTGTGTTTGGTTAGAGGTAATATATTTTCTTTGAAAATATTTTCTAAATGAAAATAATTCCAAGAAAAATTATTCTTCAATCATATAATCCATTGTTTGGCACAAACACATGAAAATAGAATTAAAATTTTCCTGGAAAATATTTTATGCCCAACCAAATACACGATAAAATTTAATTTACTTTTCATTCTCTCAAACATTTTAAGAAGCAATTATATTAACCAGATGTTTCATATATCAAATATAGATTGTATTTTTTGTTACTAATATCTGATGAGGTTGATGAGGTTCATCCTTTTCCTCAAACTCTTCATTCTAAAAAGTGAAAATTTACTCTTTATTAATCTTTATTCGGCACAGTAGAAAGAGGGTTTAGCAAAACCCTAGAAAGCTAAATCAGCGCGAGGAAGAAGAAAGCTCCAATTTCTCAATCATGGCGATCTTTATGAGGCGGGCATTAATCTCCTATCGCAATGTATCTATCATCTTACGTTCCTCAACTTCTCAGGCGCGCCACTTCGCGTACTTAGTAGATGGCACTTCTGCTAGCCTCCTCCGTCGCACCGCCACTTCTGGCGCCACCTCTTACTTTCCGGCAACGAATTCCCTTCTCAGAAGCTGTAGAGGCTTCGCTAAAGGAAGAAAGAACTTGAGTATTCACTATTTCTTTTCATTTCTCTGTACACTGTTACAATAGAATGCACTTGATGGCTTGAGTTTATCTTTTAGAGAGATCACAGTTATTTGAGTGAATATTATTTCCTAAAATTCACTGTTTACTTTTGTTCTTCACTGGAAACCCTAGGGGAAGATGTAGATTGTAATGAGAGCACAGCAGAGCTTGTGAATGTCGGTCCGTCAATTAAGGCTACTGCAATTTCACAGATGGAGGCAGCTATAGATTCCTTATCTCGAGATCTGACAAAATTACGAACTGGAAGAGCATCAACAGGTGCAAGCACAATGCTGGTGTTGTTAATTCTTTATAATAATTTATTTTACTGTTGGTCATTCTATTCACTTGAATTTGCAGGAATGTTGGATCATATTGTAGTTGAAAGTGACGGCGTATCATTGCCTCTTAGTAGGATGGCTGCTGTTTCGGTTTTAGATTCAAAAACGCTGTCGGTTACTCCTTATGATCCAAATGTAATATTTTGCAGCTTGTTATGAATTGTTTTTTCCCTGGATATTCTATAATGTAGATTTCAATTTGACTCTACATTTGTACAAAGTGGTTTGCTATGTTGCTCGAACTATGTATTGAATGGTTATTGGCTTTTGCAGACATTGAAATCTTTGGAGAAAGCTATCATTTCTTCTCCACTGGGGTTAAATCCTAAGGTGGATGGTGAGAGATTAGTTGTGCTTATACCCCCGTAAGTACATATGATCTAAACAGTGGTTTTTGTTCTGCTTCCATTTGGGTCTTCATTCATGTTTCATGATGTTCTACATGCAAGTAGAAATAAGTAAATAACATGTGATGATGACAGTTTCATCTCTTTATTCAAGAAGTCCGTGACAGGAACTGTCAGGAGGAGCATCTAGCTTAAAGATTGCCGGTTTTTTGTTGCATGAAGCCATGAATGTGTAATGTAACTTATTGTAGACAGTAACATAAACTACTTGTAGACAGTTTAGCACCATAATTTCAAGTAAGTGACCCCAACCAGATGGGATTATAGTAGTAGTGGTGGTGGTGATGACCATGTTGAGGCTAGATAATTCCATTCTTTAAATGATGCACGAAAGACAATTACTTCTATCTAGTGGATTCTATCTGTTATTTACGAAAAAGAACACATTCAAGTCTAAGGCCCGTTAATTTAACATTTTAGTTTCCTCGCATTTAGTTTGATTCTCTTTCTTTCTTTTGTTTGGAATTAACAGGCTGACAAAGGAACATATGCAGGTAGATATATTAATCAGCTTCCCCCCGGATTTATTTTTCTCCCTGGGCTTTATGTTTCCCAGCGTTTCTTAATGTTCCTGATTTTAATTCCAGGCTGTGTGCAAGGTGGTAGGCAAATCATCTGAAGATGTTAAACAAAGTGTAAGAAGAGCTCGCCAGAAGGTATGCCTAAAAAAATCTGCTCTTTGCTTTCTTCCGAAATCTTTAAAATTTGTCGTTTGTCGGATTTCAACAAGTGGGCGAATGATCTGCTTCATTTTCTCTTTCCACAATTTTTTGAATACTCATAAACTTTTTATCCAACTCCTTTTAGGCACTGGACACTTTAAAGAAATATACACCCAAAAAGAAGGACAAAGATAAGTCTGGTTCAACTTTCTCTGCAGATGATGCAAAAAGATTGGAAAAGGAAGTAAGTACCTTTCAGTATTGATTTACTATGTAAGATTTAGGGTAATACTCCTTCCGTCCCTAAAAGAAGTTCTTGTTGCGAGTAACGATGTTTGGTTGAAAATTGAAATTATTTTCTACTCAATTTATTTAAAACTTGGTGTAGAGTTAAAAAAATTAAATCCTTATATTTAAAAACTACATAAAAAACTTTTACAAAAAAAAGATGTGACAAGACTATATTATTTTATTAAATATTCCATAAGTAGTAAAAATTGCTGAAGAAAGAGGTCAAAGTTCGACCCCGTGATTGCTAAACTGAACTTTTAGGGACACAGGGAGTAATAGTATTGCTGGTAGTAATAGTGTTAGCTAATTAGTGAGCCTTAACAAGAACTGCATATAACTGTATAAGCAGTTCTGCCCTGGTTCCAATTCGGTTCTGAAACATCCATCAATGCCTTTCCAATAATCATCGACGACATGTTATGTTGTCATCATTAAAAGGTGGCCTCACCAAATCCGTTTTCCTACGCGGAACCCTTTTCTTTGATTAGTCTAAAACTTGAGTCTTTTTTGTGCCAATGCTTTCAGATCGACGACTTGACTAAGAAGTTTATAAAGTCTGCAGAAGATATTTGTAAAGCAAAGGAAAAGGAAATAACCAGTGGCTGATTGGAGTGTTTGGTAAGATAGAAAGTAGTGGAGAAATGTAGAGAGAAAGAGTGAAGAAAATGATTCTTCCCTTGTTTGGTTCACCAAAGACAGACCAAGGGAGGAAGTAATTGCATGCATATCTTATCATATCATATCTGTTCTTTCTAGGCCTAAGTGAGAACAGGAAGAAAGCTCAATCTTTTTTTGGCATTCCCATTTTACCCTTTGTATTTTAAATTTTTATTTTCAAACAACACCCAATTCTTTCTCTTCTTTTTCCTTTTTTTTTTTGTTTCTCACTTGTGCAGTACCAAACAATGCATAACACTCGCTCACTTTTCCTTTCTACCACTCAATTCGGTTATATATGAAGAATCTCGAGTTAAACTAAGTACATCTGACTTTCTCAGGGTCACTTAAGGCGTGGATGTCATCTTTTGGTTGTTATAGGCAACCAAAGATATTTCCAAATTGTACCTTGGTAGATGATCAAAATATGTCGCTAGTCGTCCTCAAGCAGGACGACTGAGCTTAGCCCACAACCAGGTCAAACCGGTTTCCCATTCATAAAAAAGTTTGTGAACAAACTTTCTCTCAGTAACCCTTTTATGAATGGAGCTGTATGCTTTTCTAAAAGAGTCGTGCTACAGACATACCACCCTCATGGGTGCCCTATATGTTTTGCACAGACACACAAATGACTATTGTCAATGCATATTTGTGCAAAGCGTATTTGTTCTCAAAATTGTCTCCAATTATGGCATGGCTTTTAGTTGTCCCCTCAATATTTCTCGAAAAGATAATGGAAGTTGCAAAGAAATTTTGACAAAGCCTATTACTATTGTGTCCAATCAAAGAGATCTAGATTCCAACGTCAATTTGCCATGTTGCCTATGTGTGGTGCCAACAAAGTCTAAGGTGTTGACCCATTTGAGGGGTTCATTTGGTTGGAAATTTTCGTGTTAACGAAAGGAAAATTACTTTTCTAGCCCCATATCATGTGGATACAACCTTTTTCCACACGGCCAAAAGTTTCCGGCGCATGGTAAATGGGGCCAAATAGCACCAATACGTGTGATCTAAAAAATATGCACTAATACTACGTATTTCTTTATTTTTAAAACTTATTTCTAAAGTTATCATGGTTTCAAAATATTACATCCATACCTGTATTATAATATATATATATATATACATACATATATACATACATACATACATACATATATATATATATATATATATATATATATATATATATATATATATATATATATATATATATATAGGGGCCGGTTCAGATAAGAATGCACCTTGATGAAAGAAATAAGAATTAAATCTAGTCTTTGGATCAGATGCATCTTGCGGCTCAGATTGCATCCTGCACTCATATTTTGGGATAGTGCATTTTCAAAGGATTTTGATGTATTTCGACATGACGCATTTTCAAACCATTTTGGTGCGCCTAATTTTGATGCAATCCTGACCCTTAGATCTTATAATCTAAAGCACGAGATTCATTCTTATTTCTTTCATAAGATCGCATTCTCACTTGAACCAAAATAGAGTTAACAGTTTGATTAAAAAAAGCAAATGGTGAAAAAATTTAGGAAATGAAGGATTATGTTTCTAGCAAGAATCCAACTCACATGCCATTAGAGTTCAAACACATGCACGCAACTTTTATGGGGGATCAAACATGTGATCTCTGCTTTGTGAGACTTTTAATAATGTTACTTGACTACAAGATATACCAAGTAGTTACGGAGTATAATTTACTGGTATGGGTTATCTATATTAAAAAAATTTACGGAGTATTAAAAATAGGGAATTTTACTTAAATAGTACTAAAAGATAGTGTGTAGTACCATATGTTTTACTCCGTATTTTCTAATGTAGTACCACAGTTCAATGTTCACTGGTTATTGTTCAAATAAATGTCCAGCCTGGATATTGTTTAAACTAAATATCCACCATCACTAAACATTATTTTCCCGTCACTAGACATTATTTAAGTATTATTTAAAGAATAAAAAAAGCTTAAGTACTACTCCCTCCGTCCCAAAAAGAATGGGACGGTTTGACTTTTTGGGAAATTAAGAGAGAGATATTTTGGTATTGACTTTCCAAAAATACCCTTGATGTGATGAGTAAAAGTTGGATGTGATGGGTAGATTATTAGGAAAAAGGTATGATGTGATAGGTAGGGTATGAAAAAGCAAGGGGTAAAAGTGGTTTTTTAATAGAAATGTAACGGACTTTACGGGACGAAGTTTTTTCTAAAAGTAACAAACTTTTTGGGACGGAGGGAGTACATTGGAAAATGACATATGTTTTAGTATTGTTTAGTGCAAACTTGACTTAAAAATAGTGGAAATTGAACTTCCATTTAGCTTACTAATTACTCCCTACGTTCCATTAAAAAAAATTTACATTTTCTTTTTTGTCTGTCTCAAAATAAGGTTTTACTTTTCATATTTGGAAAAAAATTTGTGGCATTGATAATTTTTTTCTACTTTGATCAGTTTCAGCTACATAATTTCACCTTCTATAATTTGCTTGCAAATTAAAAAGTGGATGCTTTTTATGGAACAGATAATTTATGATACACATTGATGTAAACAATACTACGTATAAATCATATAATTTTCATTTGAAAAATGTGAATTTCGTTTTAAAAGGTCTATCTAAGAGCTGAGGGAAAAAATGAAAGTCAAAGAGTATGATTAAATGACATAACTATTGTTCTCCCAAATGGGAGGTTACAAGTTTGAATCTTATTTGGACCACTAATTTTATATATTTTAATAGATTAAAAAAATATGTATGAACAAATTTCATATTGTAAGAGAGTAAATAGCATTGAAAAATGAAAGTTTAATTTTGGAATGAAAAAGTATTACATCAGTTGTAATGGTAAAATTTGATGACAGTTTTCAGAAAAAATGTTACATGCACACCGAACTTACAAGACTTTGAAGTTGCAAGTTTCGAAGCAAACAAATTTTGTTGTTGTTATTTTTAGTTGTTCGTTTTACCAAAATACTTCCTGTTTTCTTTTTTTCTTTTCTACTAAAAACTTCCACTTTCTATTAAAAATTATTTTTATCCATATTTTTTCTTACACTCCCTATCGCATCATACTTTTCCTCTAATAATCTATCAATCACATTGATGACAAAATTGAAAGTTAATTACAATTTAATACTACCTTAATTTGGCCTTGTCAAAATGGGAAGGGTTTTCCTTAACATAGGGAGTATGCTATTTGGGCAAATTATACAGTACACATCTAGGGGTGCTGCGTAATTAATAAATATGCATATACTAATTTTATAATGTGCATGTCTAAGTACGTGAGAAGTAATGAAGTAAATCTTACTCTCTATAGTTTTATTCTCAAGATTTTTTTTTTAAACAAAATGAATACTTTGTAATTGTCAAATGTGCATGTATCATTTTTATATAATGCATGCTCTTAGTATGTGTAAAAAATAAATGTTTAAAATGAACACTCTATAGCTTGTATAATGTATTTTTGCATCTGCTAGATAGAACTAAAACATTATATTTATATCAAAACATGTCTTACTGCATGTTATTATTCTTAAAATAAGAGCATTGACATTATGTAATTCCACAATTTAATTGTAGTTAAAAAAATGAATCATACCTTAACAAAATTTATATTACTTATATTTCTAAAATCTTAATTTCGCATGTTAACCAGATAGCCCTGTCATCATTACATTTTTTTTTAAAATTTTTTTTAAAGCAACAAACATAAAAAGAAAAAAGGAAAAGAGGAACAATGAATATAAATCATCCGTAGTACTCCATATACATCCTCTGGGGCCTGCTGGGCTGGGACCTGACTGCTTTCTCTATCGCTTTCTAGTGCTTGAAACCTGTAGTTCGTGGCAAAACCTCCCGAAATCTCACTTCCCAAAAAGATCCCAGAAAATCCCCATATTTCTTCCTCCCCAAATTTCAATTCTTTATCATTCCAATCCTACTAATAATTGAGTGAACATTGGAAATACGTAAAGCTATATAAGAAAAAAAAAGAAAAGACTCCATTTATATAAATATATATATATATATATATAGTCCCAGGCGGCAAGAAACTCCCTCAACGCAGACGGCCACTCAAAGGCCAAAGCTTTCGCCTAACCGGAGAGACCCACTGCCCCATACTTCTTTCGGGTCGCTTTCTCGGTCTTCCGCATTTGGATTTTGGTATGATATTTTTATTTGATCCAACTGATTTCTGGGTCTGACTCTTTTTTTCGTCTTCTTCTGTTATTTTCTGTTTTATTGCTTTATTAAGCTTATTGTATTTCTGGTAGCATTTTTACAAGGTATGTTTGTTGTATGTAATTTCTTTGTCTGTTAATTTCCAGTATGGGTGATCCTCTTTTTGCTTAGTTTCCTGCTGAACGATCATGTTTCAGTGCGCCTGTTTTTCCTCCCCTGGGATTCTGCGGAGTTGTATTTTGTATCCAGATTTAGTATTGTCATGGATTAGTATAATGAAATCTTTCATCATTCAAGAATTTGGGTAATCGAGAGGAATAAAATAGTTCTTGAATTATGTTAGAAGTACTTGCATTATGACATGTTGTTTATTGCATGATGTTTAAAGTCTCTGGGTTGAATTGACTGTTTGTGAGTATCTTTTAGCATGAATGTTGTTAATTTGTTCAAGAGTGTGAAGTATTTTAACTGATGTTTGGGTTTTTTTACCGCTCGTTTATTATTATGTTTTGTGTTACAGATTTGACTTAAGATGGCAAAAGAAAGTCTTAGCAATGGGTCATCATCAGCTCATCAAAGACCTGGTCTATTGAAAGACCAAGTCCGATTGTTTAAGAGAAAGGATTCTGATAGATATGAGATTGTCCCAATAACGGATAATTTGTCATTTGAGAAAGGATTCTTTGTTGTAGTCCGCGCGTGCCAGTTGTTGACACAGAAAAATGATGGGATTATATTGGTAGGATTGGCCGGGCCTTCTGGTGCAGGGAAGACCATATTCACTGAAAACATTTTGAATTTCATGCCAAATGTTGCCGTTATTTCAATGGATAATTATAATGATGCAACTCGGATTGTCGATGGAAACTTTGATGGTAATTGTGGATTTTACCATTGATCCTATCGCAATTCTTGGTCACAAATAAGTCTACTATTTTTGTTATTGTTGGTGAAGTGTATTCTTCTTTTAGATGATGCTTTATACAGTACATATTTATTGATCGTCTCTTGGAAACGGCCTCTCTACTTCATAGTAGGGGTACGGTATCCCACTTTTGCGGGATTTTACTGGATTTTGTTGTTTTAGTTGTATATTTATTGGTTGTCTTTGTTTCGTATTGTATGTCTGATACTATGTATATATTGGAAACAGACCCACGCTTGACAGACTATGATACATTGCTAAATAACATCCATGATCTTAAGGCGGGCAAACCAACGGAGGTTCCAATATATGATTTCAAATCAAGCTCCCGAGTAGGATACAGGTGGAATTTCATCTTTTTATGTCTTCTTGTGCAAACTTTATTGTCTTATGTAAATTTCTCGAAGCTACTCTGTATTAGTTTAGGATCAAACAATTCAAGTTCATCTTCTCAGGGTCTGATTAGCCCATTGTGCGTTTGTTCTTGTATTCTTCTAGCTATTAACCTATTGCCATTCCTTCAAATGCTTTTGTCACCTTTCTTCATGTTGAGCTAGGCATATAAGTGTCAGGTAGACTTCTCATTTCTATAATGTTTTAGGATGAGTTAGGCCTAATTTAACTTGGTATTGGATTCTTTTCCAAATTGTGGGTTGTAAGGCGTACGTCCACTCGATGCTTTGGGTCTTGGTTGGGCCCATATGTCCACCTCTAGTTGTGCAACTCAGCTTGAACCAAGAAGGGGTGTCGAGTATTCCACTTTGGTTGTTTGTTGGATTTGAGTTTAGTTTATAAGTAGGGGTTGAGTATCCCTACTTTGTTAGATTTTACTTGGTATGTTTTATGTTCTCTTAGCAGAGGGCCTTTCGAAAACAACCTTAAAAAGCAGTTACATTTTTTATACTCTTGTTGATTTTAGTTTTAGTATACAAGCGTGCCTGAAACACTAAAACTTCGCCTATTGCGAATCCTCAAAATTCAATCTAAGATCTTTTCAGTGCATGAGTAGGATCTTATGCCTTGTTTGCTGGTGCAGGAGGCTTGAAGTTCCTGGCTCCTCTATAGTAATAATTGAGGGAATCTATGCTTTGAATGAAAAACTGAGGCCTTTTCTTGATCTTCGAGTATCTGTGACAGGGGGTGTCCATTTTGATCTAGTCAAGCGAGTGTTGCGTGATATTCAACGTGCTGGTCAAGAACCTGAAGAGATAATCCAGCAAATATCTGAAACAGTTCGTTTACACATCCCATCTACTTCATCGCTTTCCTTGAAATGATGAGTTCTAATGGTTCCTCTCATGATGTTATTATCTATTTGTTAAACTAAATGCAGGTTTATCCTATGTATAAGGCCTTTATTGAGCCTGACCTACAAACTGCGCATATAAAAATAATAAATAAATTTAATCCATTCACTGGCTTCCAGAATCCTACTTATATTCTGAAGGTATTAGCATCTTCTGTCCTTACTCAGTTTTTTCCTCTCTTGTTTATCAAAATCCTAAGGGTCTGTTTGGAACCCAGAAATGGTAGGGAATGAATAGGTCGGGAATTATAGGTGGAATCTTTGATCTAAATCATTTTATTTATGTATTCCCATTATATAAAGACTAAGAATTCTAACCATATGTAAGATTTTAAAAAAATATAATCTTTTTCCGTTTTCTGAGGTAAACCAAAACACAAGAAAATAACTTCCATTGGCATTTTCCCGGATCCAAACATATCCTAGAAGTTTGTTTTGTCAATGTGTAATTTAACCGTAATGCTATGCAGTCTTCAAAGAGAGTTACAGTGGAAGAGATCAAGTCATCATTGTCTGAAGAGTATACAGAGAGTACAGAAGAAACTTATGATATCTATCTTTTGCCACCCGGTGAAGATCCGGAGTCATGTCATTCATACCTGAGGATGAGGAACAAAGATGGAAGATATAATCTCATGTTTGAGGTTTGTTCACAGATTGTTGCTTTGTTCAAATATCGAGAAAATATTTAAGAAAAACTTGTTTGAAATCAATGGTTCAATTTTAGATATCTTTCCAAACTCTTTTAATATATACTCCAGTATATTTCTATTATGAAAATACAGAAATCTTTATGTATTTCAAAGAAGTTTTAAAATAATCAATCTTGATTTTCTTTCACATATTCTATGGTAAAATCAAACATTAAAGGAATCATTTTCCTTGACGTTTTGTTCTGCATTTTGAATTGCAGGAGTGGGTCACAGATTCTCCATTTATCATATCACCAAGGATCACTTTTGAAGTGAGTGTGAGGCTTCTTGGTGGGTTGATGGCTTTGGGGTACACAATAGCAGCGATCCTCAAACGAAGTAGCCACGTGCTTCGCAATGAAAGGGTCTGTGTTAAAGTTGATTGGCTCGAACAGCTAAAGCGCCAATATGTCCAGGTAATGTTCAAATAAAAAAGATGTATTGTTTCTTCACTATTGATTCTTAGAGGTACATCCTAAAACCTTTTAATTGATGTACTATAAGGTCCAAGGAAGAGACCGTGTGGTTGTAAAATGTGTTGCCGATCAACTGGGGCTAGAAGGCTCATACATCCCACGCACATATATTGAACAGATACAGCTAGAAAAGCTTGTGAATGAGATTATGGTATGTGTTTCTTCTGCAACTGAACAAACTTATAAGCTGGCTGCTTTGTTTTGTTGAGTTTGTCCACTCCCCCCTCCCCCGAATCGTGTGATTTCTTGACCCTATAATGAATTTTTCCAGGTGTTACCAGATGATTTGAAAACAAAGCTTAGCTTAGATGAAGATCTTGTGTCCAGTCCTAAAGCAGCGCTTTCCCTTGCCTCAGCTGAAAGGTTGGCATCCAGGAATAAGAAAATCAAAAGGTTCAATTCTCTTCACTACACGTTTTTACATTTTCCTAAGAGTAACCGATAATGGGGTGTTTGGTACACTGTTGGGAACAGAACAAATAATAAATTTACTAAACTATTCTTACGGATACTCTTTCCTTTTCTCTTCACTAATGTCATTTGGTCTGAAACTGATGTTACCTTTCAGAAAACTCATTTGGCAGATTGAAATGCCATTCTAGCTAAATGAGCCTTACCAAATGGTCTTAAGTGATGCTTCCATGAACTTTTTTTTGACATCAAACTAGTTTGTTATTAATGTCCTTGTGGCAATGGGGGATGTCTTGATATTCAAACACGCAGGGACAAAAATTTGTCCAAAGATGATAGGTATTCAATAGCCTTCCGGAAGATTGATGACAGGACTTCACCATCAACATTAGCAAACCAGGTGAAATTGCAGACTCATCTACTACAACAGTCGAATGCATCTCTTTCTTGTCTTAAAAGTCGTGGAATCTTACATTGTTCAACAAAATTTGTGTGTTTTTTTTTCTCTTAAAATAATTTCTCATTCCGATTTATTCTGTTAGGGGGCAATCACACATCTGTCA
Source organism: Cuscuta campestris (assembly GCA_900332095.2). NCBI lineage: Eukaryota > Viridiplantae > Streptophyta > Magnoliopsida > Solanales > Convolvulaceae > Cuscuta > Cuscuta campestris. The sequence goes on from OOIL02005599.1 coordinate 1,192,553, forward strand.
GAACAGATTTCGACCCTAAATGACCGAATGGATGATTGCACTGTGAAGATGGAAGAACTCAGTTTGAAGCTAAGCAATCGACGAACTTCCCCTAGTAGTGCCCAAAATGGTGGTGCTGCTGCTGCTAAGCAATCTGAAGCCTGCAACGGATCTGCCCCAACTTCTCATTTCATCTCTGGTTTAGAGAACGGTTCCTTGATTGGATCTACTATGCCACATTCTTCATCTTCATCCCATATTCCCCGGGATTCCACTTTCGCGGATGAGGTAACATTAAAAAAAACCCCTTTTTTTTTAAAAAAATACAGTCTCTCTACTTTTTCTTGTAGCAAGTTTTTCATGTAATGGCATAAAAAAAAGCACCAAAACCATTGTTTAGTTCCTTGGACAAGACTGTCCCAAGTGCATGGCAATTTGATGCTAACTTCTGTTCTTATAAACAGCTATCAAACATTGCTAGGAGCCAGCGGCAAATGATGATTCAGCTGGAAAACCTCGGCACTCTTCTCCGCGAGGGGTCGGGACGCGGGCCCCACCAAGAAAACGGGACCCAGTCTGGCTGGAAAACCTATGCTCTCTCTGCTCTGGCAGTTGCTGGCTTTGGAATCTTGATGTTTAAGAGCTTTCGACATGGAAATTGAAGGCCCAGAAATCTTTTAGTGAATGGGAATCTTTTTTTCTCTTTGACACTGCTGTTTTTACTCGTTGCATTTTTTTGCCTTTGCGAAAGAAGAATTTTACTTGAGAGAGAGTACATACATCTCTGAGATTTAATGGAAGGGCTAAATCATTTTTTTTTAATAATAGAGGAATTCAAATTATTCAGGTAGTTTTTGCCATATAATTGACTTGCAAATTTACCCCCCTCTGGTTAGAGCCCAAACGGCCACATCAAGCGGACCCTCAAGTTACTGATGTGAACATCCAAGATCATGCTCTCTTGGTTACTCTTCGTTCTATCCAACCCCATAGTGGAAGTGCCTAAAATAAACCCGTGAAGGTTAGGTCCAAAGCAGACAATGTCATACTTATACGTGGTTGGTGTGAAGGTACGTGTTGTCCCAGCATGTAGTATGATCTTACGATTTGTATATGGACAAAAAATTGTAAACTTACAATTTTAGTTTTTTTATAACTCTTTAAATTTAGATTTTTTTAATATTCAATGAGTAATTATCTTTAATTTAGTTACTAATACAATTACTCCCCCAGTCTCTATTTATCTGTCCTAGTTTGACTTTTAGGCAAATTTTGATCATAAATACTAAAAAAATATTTAATTATAACGAAAAATTAATATATTTGAATTCGTTTTAAATATATCAAAATTTTAAAAATTCTATTTATTATAATTATATTTAATTTGTGATCAAAATTAATCTAAAAATCAAACTAAGACAAATAAATTAGACATGGGCGGGTCCAGTAAGGGAAATATAGGGTAGCTACTGCAGTAAAAAAACAAAAATACTAGAAGTACACCAAAAAATGTACCGCAATAATACTTCTCTACCACACAAATGACACAAAACAAAAATACTAGAAGTGCACCAAAAAATGTACCGCAACAAAACAAATGACACAATCTTAATGTTGATTATTAAAAAAAATAACAAGTGGATAAAAAAGTTGAAAACTGATGGTGTACAAATGAAGTATACAATAAGCTGTATATTTTGATGTACATCTTGCATTACTAAAAAAATAGTTATAATGTTTTTTTAGGTTTGTATATTGGTACGTATGTCGAGTAAAAAAACTACCCGCAGTAAAAAAATTAGTTTAAATAAAAAGGTAGAATATTTAAAATATAATAGTAATATTAAGTTATGATATATTTTATACTCCCTCCGTCCCAAAAAGAATGGGACGGTTTGACCAAAGTGGCAATTTAAGGAATGCCTTTTTGGCCCTTGACCTTCCCAAAATACCCTCAAAAGTAAAAATTATAGTGGGGCTCATTAAAAAAGCAAATAGTGTATACTAACATTAAAATAAAATTAAAGTACAATAGGAAGTACAATTGCATTAAATGCATTCTCCTACACACTTGCTTACACGGCAGTATTGTCAGGCCAAAAACATCCCAAATTTTTTGAGTTTTTTGGGAATTTGGTTTCCCTCCAATCTGATCCCTCCAAAACAAAAACAAAAAAAAGAACAACACCTTCTATTTAAGGCATTCATTCAATGCCAAACATTTAAAGTTTTCTTTTTTTGGTCTTCCTTTCCAGGATGGCAGATTCCCCCATGGTGTCATCCCCCACTTTTTCTTCTAATTCCATTCCCTTTTCAGATGATGAATCAGCTTCCTTTAACCAGCTTCCTCCTCTAATTGATGTGCCTCTTTCCAGCCTCAGAACTCCTGAAACAGGGAGTGACAACAACAGCAAAGGCTTGCTACAAAATCAAACTAGAAAAAAAGTTTCTGACTTGTTACTACAACACGTAAGGAATGACAAACTTCAGCACGGTGGCATCAATAAAGTTGCTAATGAACTCAGCATATGCAGGCAAAGAGTAAGCAGAATATGGTCCATAGCCAAATCTCAATTGGATGTTGGTCAACCCGTTGATGTTCAATGTCAGTGGAAAGGAAAGTGTGGGAGAAAAAGAACACCTATTGACACAGAAAAGATGGCAGGTGTGCCATTTTATAGGCGTAAGAACATGCGTGCACTTGGATATGCCATGGAGGTGTCAAAGTCAACAGTCCACAGATGGCTTCCGTTAAAAGAGATCAGAAGGCATTCCAATGCCATTAAGCCACTTCTAAGTGAAGAAGGTAAACTGAAAAGACTTAAATTCTGTGTGGACCATGTTGTTGCCCAATCAATCCCCTTGAACCCAACCTTTCATGACTTTTATGATCACATTCATATTGATGAAAAGTGGTTTGAGATCAGCAAAAAGAGCACAACATTCTATGCATTACCAACTGAAGCAGACACCTATAGGACAGTTCAAAACAAAAGTTTCATACCCAAAATAATGTTTTTAGCAGCTGTTGGCAGGCCAAGGTATGGGGTTGATGGGGAACTTATGTGGGATGGTAAAATAGGAATATTCCCTTTCACTTACTTAGCAGCAGCTCAAAGGGCCAGTAAGAATAGACCTGCAGGGACTATGGAAGTGAAACCAATCCCTAACATCACTAGAGAGGTCATGCTGCGCATGTTACTCACTAAGGTACTGCCTGCAATAAAGGAAAAATGGCCATGTTCATCCAGGAATATTATTATCCAACAGGATAATGCCAAACCACATGTGGATGGAAGTGACCTTCACTTTCTGCAAGCAGCTACAGAAGGAGAATGGAACATTAAACTTAAATTTCAACCCCCCAACAGCCCAGATCTTAATGTACTGGATCTTGGGTTCTTTAGGGCCATTGATTCATTGCAGGACCAGTCAGCTCCCAGGTCATTGGATGACTTGATTAGTGCTGTAACAACAGCATTTGAAGAACTATCACCTGAAAAGCTGAATAATGTGTTCTTAACCTTACAAGGGGTCATGGGTCAAGTTTTAGCCACCAATGGAGGGAATCAGTTCAAAATCCCTCACATTGGGAAAACCAAACTGGTGAGACAAGGTACACTGCCTCAGAACTTAGGGGTCAGTATTGAAGTCTTTCAGAAGGCACACACATTCTTACAGGAAAGGATGTGAGTACTCTTCTTTTTGTTTTTGTGTGCAAAACATGGTCAGTGGAAAGCACAAATGCTAAATGCACTTCCAAATGAAAACCTTTTTGCAACTTTTTTGTAAGCCAAAGAAGAAGTGTAGTACCTAACTGACATAGACTTAAGGCTTGTATGTATTCTGTAGCATCTGTAATATCAAGTTCAAGTATGACTCTTTTTTGTAGCATCTGTTTTATGAAATTCCAGTAAGCCCAGTGTAGCATCTGTTATATGAAGATGAAGTATGACTCTTAATGCTTGTGTTTATGTATTGTGTAGCATCTGTTTATCAAGTTAGAGGTCACATAACCTAACAGAGAACACGGGTAGACCCAACACAAAGACCAATTGAGTATTGTAAGTCTCCAACCTATACGGGGTGACATTACAATATAGCTTGAAACACAAATAAAGCTCACATATATCCAATTTGTAAGAAAATTGTAATTTCGCATCATAAGTTTGCCAATGAACACAGAAGAGGGACATTCAAATAGCATGCATAATGTAACTTAAAGGAGCAGAGAGAATACTCTGTCTAAAACGTCGTCCCTTAGCCTCATCTCGAAGGGGCTGAGAAAAAAAATTTCATCATCAGACATCTCTAGGATGCGCTCAGATGTAACAGATTCTTCGTCCTCCCAGTCCTCTTCCTCAGATCTTTCTTTATCCTCCTCCGATGGAAAATGGTCTCCCCCAAGATACTTTTTACGGTACCACCACGTTGGATCCGTATCTGAAGTAGTACCAGATCCACTATCTCCAGAGTCGTATTTAGGGATTCGATGCTTCAAAGAAGTTTTGCTTCGCGATGGATTAGGTGTTTCCTCATCCGTATCGCTTAATAGCTTGAAGCTTGGCATCGTAGGGTCACGAATCACCATGACTGGTGATTCCAAATCGAAGTGGGAGAGAGGAACAAAAATCAGAGGATAGATCCAGAGAGAGGAAGAGCTTGGCGACAGGGAAGAGCTTGGCGAAGAAGTGGGTTGGGTGGGAATCAAGTGGCGTGGATTGATTAAAGTGGGTTGGGGGGAATCAATTAGGGCAAAGCACTACAAAAAATACGTGACATTGGCACGGCCGTTGGCACGGACTGTAGTATTGAATTTCCGTGACTTTGGATTTTGGCACGGACATTTGGCACGGAGAGCAGAGCTGCCAATTACGGGGCTCCAAAACATTTGGCACGGAAATGTATCCGTGCCAAAGCTTTGGCACGGATTTTAGCACGGACACTCTGTGCCAACCTAACGCCACTGACAATGTAACGTTTAAGTTATTGGCACGCCGTAGCCGTGACAACCGTCCGTGCCTAGTTTAGCACGTTGTAACGATATTTTCCGTGCAAAAGATTTTTTGAAATTTAAAAATTGAAAGAGGCGCCAATACTTGAAATTCGAATATAAAAAATTTCAAAATACAATTTTGGCACGGCCTTTATCTGTGCCATTAGTTTGACTGCTAAAGTAGTGAATTTTTCTTGAATATTTTAATTGCCCGTTATTTAACTTAATTAATTTGGCACGATAAATATCTGTGCCTAATCTTATAAAAAATAAAAAAAATTAAAAAATTTTAGATGAAATAAATAAAATCAAATTTATCTACTAAACAAACATTTAAATATAACTAAACATTAAAACATGTTAAGCATCCCAAAAAAAAACATGTTCAGCATCACAAAAAATAATATGTTCCACATCATAATGAAAAATACAAAAACCACATGCAATAAACACATATTGCATACTGGTTAAATATTACAAATTATTTTTAATGTTACTAGTTTAAAAAACTAGCAACATCACAATTTTCCTGATTGTTTTCTTCATGGACTTCCTGCACAAGATTATTAGATATTATAGAGGGGACTTGAGATTGATGAAACATAGGCATGGGCATGGGGGACATGAGAGGTTGTGAGGCGAAAAAATATGCTTGGGTATTATTGAGCAGGGGGCTTGGACTTCTCGGAAGAGACATCGAAAACGGACGAACAACATTTGGAGTTGGGGCGGCAGTACTATTCACGGAAGCATTGTACCCCTGAGTCAACAAAGTAAATGATTCTTCCAATCCATGAAATTGCGTTAACAATTCTTGGGATTGAGCTTCCTCTCCCCCGAATGCTTCCGCGGAAGCTTGTACTCCTTGTAGAAGACATTTAAAAGGTGATTGAAGTACTGGGAAAAAAGTGTGGTTGACGCTTGCCGGCGATCGAAGTATTTTTGGGCGAAGGAGGAGGGTTTTTTGGACGATGGTGTTGGTTGGAGGAAGAGGGTTTTTTGGACGGCTAGAGGAACAAAGGAGAAACAAATGGTGATAAGGGGTTTATATATGTTCCTTATAGGAACGGCTGTAGGCACGGGCACGGCGTGCCAAAAGTTAATATCATTTAATTCGGTTGTCAGAAGGATGTAGTGGACTGGCAGGGATTTGTAAAGGCACGGTGTTAGGCACGAATTTGCCATGCCATTGCCAAATTGCAATCATTCTACTGCCAATACCTATATATGTGTACTCCTCCCTATATGAATTAAATTTTACTCAAAATAAGGTATTTTCTCGTGATTTTTTAATTCATCTTATTTGAATATTTGTATAGAAATAAAAAATAGATAAAGTAATCGTGATTTAATTCGAATAGCATTTTATTTTATCAAATACACCTAATGAAAAATTGATAAATAAAAAAAGTTCTCTTGATTTTTTTGAATAATGAAAGAAGGGAGTATTTAAAAATCTAAATTTCAACTCCTTCCATTCTCAAAAACACTTCCTCCTTCATTTCATCTACTTCCAACAAAACACTTCCTCTTTCTATTATAAACCAATTTTACTCTTACTTTTTCATATTCTACCTATCACGTCATACTTTTTCTTTAATAATATATCCATCACATCTTACTTTTACTCATCA